>JAMWET010007154.1:167500-172090 GCA_024036415.1 Prochilodus magdalenae
TAGTGATGTGGTGGTGATGATGGTGGTGATGGTGGTGGTGATGATAGTGATGTGGTGGTGATGATGGTGGTGATGGTGGTGATGTGCGTTGGTGTATTGATAGATTAGTGATGTGGTGGTGAATGATGGTGATGTATTGTGGTGTGTGACATGGGTGAATGGTGGTGATGAATGATGATGATGATGATGATGGTGATGATGGTGGAGATGCTGGTAGTGATGGTGGTGGTGATGATAGTGATGGTGGTGGTGATGATGGAGGTGATGGTGGTGATGGTGATGGTGATGATAGTGATGATGTTCAGGTGCCACTCGTCTCCACGTGGGGAACCTAAGCAGCCGGACTCTTCCTGGTCCCTCACTGTGTTGATACCTGAAGCCCGTCTCTTAAAGCAGGACCCACCACTGTTCAAAATTCCTCCTTTACAGAGTGGAAAATCTGGAAAACCTGGAAACACTAAGTTCCTTTGGGGGACTATTTGACCTCACAGCGCCCTGCAGCATGTATCCCTCCACCATGAATGGAGTTTAAGGCTGAGATCTTCTCTACACTATCATAAACAGCGTCTCAGACATCAGGCAGCGTATTCAGAACCACCTCATGTAGGAACTTCCTGTGAGGGAGCTTTTAGAGGGGACGTCTGGTTACCCTCACCACCACTGACGCGTAGCGCTGATCTCAGCTCAGGAGTCACGCTCCTCATTCCAAACAAACACCAGAGGGTCTAACGGTTTAGGGTCGCCTTGAAATCCAAGCCTAATTCTTTCCTAAATCGTTCCGTGGTGGGGGAGGAGAACGGGGACGGGGCCTACCTTCCTCGGTGCCGCAGTGTCATTCCTCTCTTTTCTTTTCCCAGGGTCCTCCAGGCGAAGGGGCTTTGTTCTGGATCAGCGTGGCGTACACGGAGCCCGGCCTGCTAATAATTTACAGAACGCAGAAACAAATCAGCGGAGGCGGAATGTGAAAATGCAGAGAAATCCGTGGAGCTCTTTGATGGGGCAGAGATCGGAGCATCAGGTTTCAAAAACAAGTTCCTTCAGCTTTTCCGGAGAACGCTGGCTTCAGTGCGTCTTGGGGAAAAAACAGAACCGCGTTTGATATTGTTCAGAGGGCACGCCAGCTTTCAGTACGAGTAATTATGAAGAGGAACCAGAGGACGACATGGTTCACATTAATACGGCACTCAGAGGAAGTCTGAGGCCATCAAGAAGAAACGTGGGACAACACGTTTAAAAGCACCTTTCAAGGCCATATGCACAATCCAAAGACCGAAAGGTCCTCACCTGTGGGTTTAGTCCTGAATGTCTACACGTCATGCCCATCTACGTAGAACCACTGCTAGGGCCCAGAATAGAGGTGTGGGAGTGACAGGGTGTGTTGGGAATGGAGACTCTCAAAGTGTGACCAGTGATCAATAACGTGATTGGTAAATTATAGACTAGATGATCGATACAAAGTATTTATTGAGACATACACATACGAGAAAGTCTGTCATCTCAGTAAATGGGCTGTGAACAGGGCGCCGTGTTTCGAATAGACACCAAAAAAAGGGACACGAACACCGCACGACGTCTCCGGTATGAGTGTGCTGTAAGAAAGGTTCCTGATGGACAGCATCCTGTTGCGAGAATCACATCCCCGGTGCCAGCTTTACTAAACATCCTCACACGTTCCTTGCAGATGGTTCGGTAGGGGTGGAGTGTGGACAGTGACACACCAGGCTTCTTGATGGTGTGCGACAACAACCGTTCATCTTGGTGCTGAACCAACCGTGTCCGAATACCCACACGGCTTCGTTTGGGCGTCTCCCAACCAGACTAAAGCAGGGAAGACTCGTCACTGAAGATGACACCGGCTGACCATTATGAGGAATCACACTCCTGACAGTCTGTGTACGACACCACTGCAGTCCTTTGGTGACGTGGACGTGGTGTTTTAGGACAGTCCTGTGGGTAACCGGTCCTGTGTGTCATGTAGTCCTGGCGTGGGCAGTCCGTCTGCATCTGCCGATGGTGCTGCACTAACAGGAGGACTCATGGAGGACACCACTGCTCGCTGGAGGTCTGTAAGGGTGGTGTTGGGTCAGTCAGGTACAGAGAAGACCCCTCCCTGCCTACGTCACATCAGTAGTATGTCTCACTGTGTCAAACCTACATACCAAGTGTCAGTCCTGTGGGTTGATTGGGTGCAGCTGTTGTTTTGGTGATGAGGATATGAAGACCTGAGCAGTCATCAGCGAGAACACCTGCCATCAGTTCGGCTCCACTCGGCTGCACAGACGTGTGTGCAGACAACCCCTTTCCTCACCTCTCGTTAGTCTCTGCGTGTGGGACTTCAGACTGCTGGTAAAGTAATCAATCAGTAATGAATTTAAATCAGTCTTTCAACAAATCATGAATCCTGTTTCGGAAGCTGTGGGAAATATACTTGGGAACGTCGCAGCACTTCTTCGGCTATTCTGATTTATTTATCTTTTCCTTTCGCTCGGCTCGGTGTTCCTTTCTTCCGGAATGGCCGTCTTTCACCATCACATCCAAATACGAATTGTGTCCCGCCCCCAAAACTGCTTCCTGCCCGAGTAGCCTGTTTCCAGAGACCCTCCCCTGTTTCACCGGGAAGTCTGATGGAGTAGCTTATTCCTGGGAGTTCCCATCACTTCCTTCGTGATTGAGGCTCTATGGAGGGTTAAACTGGATCTAAATTCTCCCCCCTCCCACCCCCCCTCCGATCGGCTCGTTAGCGCAGCGTCAGGGGTCCGCGTGAGTCTCTACTGCGCTGTCTGAGGTTCTCGTTATCCAGAACAGCCTGCGGTTCCGTGTTCCTTGCTGTGGGAACAGATATAAACTACTCTGGAGAGAATGAGAAAAGGAGAAGTCTTTGGTTGGATACAGGACAAATTCTCTAACGTTAGCTAGCTAATCTAGCTAATCTAGCTAACGTTAGCACTTACTGGCTAAAGCCAAACGGTCCTGTGTGGAGGCCCTTCATATGCTCCTGTTACTCTCCATACTTAAGTACATCTGAAGGTACATACTTTAGTACTGGTACTCTCCATACTTAAGTACATCTGAAGGTACATACTTTAGTACTGGTACTCTCCATACTTCAGTACATCTGAAGGTACATAATTTTAGTACTGCGTACTCTCCATCCTTAAGTACATCTGAAAGGTACATACTTTAGTACTGGTACGTCTCCATACTTGAAGTACATCTGAAGGTACAGTGTCTTATATTACTGGGGTTACTCCTTCCATACTTATTACATCTGAAGGTAGCATACTTTATAGTAACTCGGTACTCTCCAGAACTTAAGTACATCTGCAGGTACATACTTTAGTACTGGTACTCTTCCATACTTCAGTACATCTGAAGGTTCATACTTTGTATTGTACTTGTACTCTCCATACCTTAAGTCACACTGGAGGTTACATACTTTAGTAACTGGGTCTCTCCATCCGTTAAGTACATCTGGACGGTACATACTTTATACTGGATACTCTCCATCATTAAATACATTCTGGAGGTACGTGATAACTTAAGTCACTTGGTACTCCAGTGGAGGACTAAAGGGAGGAACTGATCCTGACGCTGGAGGAGGAGTTTAAGGCATTTAGCAGACGCTCTTATCCAGAGCGATCTACAACCGTGCTTCGTGATCAGAGAGTGTTTCCAAGCTAGTACAGGATAGTTAGAGTCTAAACTCGCCATGAGCTCATACGCTGCCCAAACAAGGGCTAGTGCTGACAGCCAGAGAGAAAAGTACAGAGTTAAACACAGGGGAAGAGCACTACCTGGCAACCCTGACCCAGCGCTCAGACCTAGAGAGAAGAATACAGAGTTAAACACAGGGGAAGAGCACTACCTGGCAACCCTGACCCAGCGCTCAGACCTAGAGTCACAGAATAACAGAGTTATACCAGGGGAGAGCTACTACCTGGCAACCCTGACCCAAGCGCTTCAGACGCGAGACAGAAAGAATTATTCCAGTAGTCTAAAAACACTAGGGGATAGACACTATCCTGGCAACCCCTGACCCGCCGCTCTAACCCATAGAGAGAAGAATTTACAGAGTTATAAACCACGTGGGAAGCAGCACTACCTGGCTCAACCTGACGCCCCAGCGCTCAGACCTAGAGCTGAATAATACAGAGTTTACAACACAGGGGAAGAGCAACTATGCTGCAACTCTTACCCAGTCGTGTTTACCAAATAGCCATAAAGTAGAAATACAGAGTTAAACCACAGTGCAATAGAGCACTACCTGAGTCAACCCCGGACCATCCGCTCAGAGAACCTACGAGAGAAGAATACAGAGTGGAAATACAAGAGCACAGCGCACTACCTGGCAACCCGTACCCAGCGCCCAGACCTAGAGAGAACAATACAGAGTTAAACACAGGGTCAGCGCACTACCTGGCAACCCTGACCCAGCGCTCAGACCTAGAGAGAACAATACAGAGTTAAACACAGGGGAAGAGCACTACCTGGCAACCCTGACCCAGCGCTCAGACCTAGAGAGAAGAATACAGAGTGAAATACAGGAGAAGAGCACTACCTGGCAACCCCAACCTCCACAGCCTCAGACCT
>JAMWET010007155.1:0-42500 GCA_024036415.1 Prochilodus magdalenae
GAATCAGAGACCCGGGCGGAGGCAGAACCAGGTAGAACAAGCAGCGAGGGCAAACAGGTTTTACAGGGGAAGACATGATCAGGGGGCAACCAACGTGAGAAAGCAGAGATTTATAAACCGGAGAGTCAGTAGCACGAGCAAAGGGATGAGTCGGAAAGAGTAGTATAGAGGAACGAAAGGGAAGTCCGGAAAGACCAAGAATGATACAACACGAGAAAGGAGCCGCTCAGGATTGCCTGAAATCAAGTTTTGGCAAAAGCGGTCGCAAAGTTGCGAAGTGTTTCTAGTGTGGCTTAATACAGGAAGGTAAGTGAGTGGTGTGCTGTAAAGCTGTGGGCTAAAAACTCATGTGACCTAGAGCATATCACGGAGTCCGAACGGGGGCACATACGATCATTGTGATCTGTGGTCCAGATCCCGCCTCTTCATTAGGCTCTGGACAGGGAAGTTCACATACCATCTAAATATAAAGCTGGAATGGTGAAAGGTCGACTTCCGAGGAGGATCAGTGACGTTTGTTTAGCTGTATTCTTGTGCTGGCATGTCCCTCTTGGAAGTGGAGTCCGAACAAGCGCGGGGAAGCCGGGGAGACTTAGAGGCTATGACATCTGGATGTTTTATGATTTTCTACTAGATGTTAAAAATGCTTTGCGAGGGTTTGAATTTCAGTGAGGTAATGATTTACACGGGATAGGTGGCTCATCCATTAGCTTCTTGATCACAATCGGACAGTCCCAATTCAATTCAAAGGCGCATTCGATAAAGTTCTTTTCATCTGCTCCAATTCAATCAATTTTTAAAAGTGTCCAGTCCCAGTGGAGGCTGTTGAACAGTGGAGTTTAGTGGAGTCACGTCACGTCAAGTCAACATTTATATATAGCGCTTTTTACAGTAGATGTGGCCACAAAATAGCTTTACAAAGAATCTGGTGTTCGAGCTCCCAGTGAGCAAGCCAAGGGCCACAGAGGCAGGGAGAACTCCCTCAGTTCAAAAGGAAGAAACCTAGAGCGGAACCCAGACTGGGGAACCCGTCCTCATCAGGTCAACACCCGATAACCAGACAAGCAGGGAAAGAAGTGTTCAGTGTTTGAAAGGTAGAGGAATGAATGTCTGGTTGGTCTGTAATTAAGTACTTGGGTCATCGGATGGGTCAGCAGGACACAGGCCAAGCTTCTACAGTGCTTTATCAGTCCAACTCATCCCTGACATATTCAGTGAAACTTCATTTCTCCAACTTATACCAGAGGTGTTCAGTGGTCCTTCATCTGTCTAGCTCATCCCAAGTATGTTTGGTGGAGCGTTATCACAGGGAAGCATCGCCTCAGCGTAAAGGTATTACATGGATACAGTTTATCTCAGTAATGGCCAGTGGTTATGTATTAATCTAACTCATCCCAAAAGCGTTCACTAGAGGTTCATCACTCCAGCTCATTCCAAAGGTGTTTAGTGGAGCTTTGTCACACCAGCTCATCCCAAAGGTTTTCAAAGGAAGCCACATCATTTCAACTCATCCCAACGGTGTTCAAATGAAGCTTCATGACTCCAGCTCATCCCGAAGGTGTTCAAATTAAGCTTCATGACTCCAGTTCATCCCAAAGGTGCTCAAAGGAAGCTTCATGACTCCAGCTCATCCCAAAGGTGCTCAAATGAAGCTTAATTATTCCAACTAATCCCAAAGGTGTTCAAATGAAGCTTCATGACTCCAGCTCATCCCAAAGGTTTTCAAAGGAAGCCACATCACTTCAGCTCATCCCAAAGGTGTTCAAATGAAGCTTCATCGCTCCAGCTCATCCCAAAGGTGTTCAAATGAAGCTTCATGACTCTCGCTCATCCCAAAGGTGCTCAAAGGAAGCTTCATCGCTCCAACTCATCCCAAAGGTGTTCAAATGAAGCTTTATCACTCCAGCTCATCCCAAAGGTGTTCAAATGAAGCTTCATCACTCTAGCTCATCCCGAAGGTGTTCAAAGGAAGCCACATCACTTCGACTCATCCCAAAGGTGTCCAAAAGAAGCTTCATCACTCCAACTCATCCCAAAGGTGTTCAAATGAAGCTTCATCACTCCAGCTCATCCCAAAGGTGATAAGTAGAGCTTTGTCACTGTAGAGCATCAATTCATCCCAAGTATGTTCTATGGAGATCAGTGAAGCTCCATCATTCCAACTTTTCCCAACATGTTCAATGGAGCTTCATAACCGAGGAGCATCAGCTCATCCCAGATGAGTGTTCCTGGGAGGATTCATTAACCGAGAAAGCAATCAACTCAATCCAAAAGGTGTTCAGTGGAGGGATTTCAAACCCCGAGGAGCATCAACTCTATCCCAATGGATGTTCCGTGGAGATTCATGACACCGAGGAGCATCCAACTCATCCCAAAGGTGTATCGTGTGGAGATTCATACTCCCGAGGAAGCATCCACACTCGATCCCAATGCTGTTTTCCGTTGGAGATTCATAACCGAGAAAAGCATTGCAACTCATCCCAATAGGTGTTTCAGTGGAGACATCATAGACACCGTAGGAGCATAACTCATCCCATAGATGTTTCATTGGAGGATTCTACCGAGGAGCATCAACTTATCCCAAGAGGTGATATTTGGCTTATCGCCAGGGGGGGGATGTGGGTGGAGTGGGGGGGGGTGGTGTAGTGAGGGGTGGGGGGTGGGGGGGGGGGGGGAGGGGGGGTTGTGCTTAATCATGGCTTACATACATCTCATAGGTCTTACATCATTGCACACCTAGTTCTAAAATTTCTAATTATCTATTTCTAGCCGGGCTTGATTGTCCACATGTGTAGATGGTGTTAGGCTTATTTTCATGCTGCTAGAAACCGATCCCTGTCAACCTGCCAATGCTTTTTACTTTTGTGGTGATTAATTTGTGGTTGGCGATTGGTTACACCTTCACAAGTAGCTGGATGCAGAAGGGGGGCCATATAGATTTTTTTTTGGCAACATAGGTATGTATTTGCATGTAAATAAACAATGTTACTCAATTAGGGACCAAAGTTCTCTTCGACATCGTGCCACTACAGCTCAGTACAGCCCTGGCAAAAACTGGTGATTTTCCAGTCTGGAGCGCCTGGTTGATGCAGGCCAGGCTGTGGGGTTGTGGACTGGGAACTGGAACCAGGGTTTTGGATGTAATGAAATGGTGCTGATGCTGCAGAGGACAACATGTTACACTCCAATTTCTCATTCTCTCAGCTCCAAGCCACCAACAGCTAATTAATATAACTCCAGCCAGAGGCCAACTGCAACGCTCCAGGCCTGCACAAAGGAATAATGACCCATAGTTGTGTGTCAGGCTGTGTGGTTGTTGTGTTTGCAGGGTTGGGTTAGTTCTGGGAAAAAAAAAAAAAAAACTGGCCCATAATGGTTGAATGTACTTCTTTTATTTCTGTCCCTTAAGAAAGTTCTGGCTGTCTAACAGGTCATAATGAGAGACAGGTGGGGGGGGGGACGGGGTCGGCATGATGCTGAAAGTAGTGTCTTTTCTTAAATAAAAGGCAGGCACCATTCACAATTTGCTGTATAATTGGGTTGAGTTTTTAAAAACGTTTCAAATATGCCCGAGGTGGTGGTGAATATATTTTAACGCTGCCCTATGTTAGAAAACAGTAGGGGGGGACTGACCTCGCCTGTATATTAATAGCTATGTTCCCATGGGACTCTTTACTCTCTACTCCGTTATTATAGATAGGCACCAGGTTCTTTCAAGGCCCCAATGGCTCTCCCTAAACTGTCCTAAAAATCAGTTTCTTTTTTGTCCATGTATGTAGAATCAGACGATCCACAGAATTCAGGAAATTTCTCTTTATTTTACCAAGGTTGTTTTACACATACACCAGGAATTTGTCTTGGTGAGAGCCACCATCGTCTGCAACGTATGACCAAGTAACAAAAAAACAATTAACCCAAAAAACACCAGAACACCCAGATTATTTTACAGTATTAAACATTTAAAGGAAAATTAACACACTAAACAATATAAAAAATAAGGGGGAGGGAGATCAATTTAAAAAAAGTACGAAAAAAAAGTACTAAAAGGTACATAAAGAGCTGAAAAGGAAGCATGCGAGATTTGTGAAACAGATTTTAGTTGAAAAAAATATTATATTAGAAAGTTACCATGATCGGACCTTGAAATATTTACAGAAAGAGAAACATTCTGTACCGGTGTGCAAATAGTCATAGTGCAAATAGGGGCAGAAGTGGCAGGAATAGCTGTTCAGGGTCCCGGGTTGGTGCAGTTCAGTTGTATGTTTGAGGGTGAGGTTTACAGTGGGAGGGTTGTTCCACTGTGGTTGAGGGGGAGAGCGCTTCAGCTCCTGGGGAGAAAAAGCTGTTAGCATGACGTGTTTTGTGCTGGTTTTGAGATGGGACCACCAGTCTTTTACCAGAGGGGGAGTGTCTGGAAGAGGGAGGTGTCACCCAGGATGAGAGAGGTTTTTTTTTTTTTTTGTCAGGATGTAAAAATTTTTGCCCAAGCACGCTTCCCTCCACACCTGCATGGTGTAGATCTCTGCTGGAAAGTGGATGGGGGCAAAGGTTACATCAAATGATGTCCTCTCTGCTGGTCCCTGATTTGGATGCGCGCTGGAGTTTGGTTCTTTCTTAACGTATGTCCACCATATTGCTTTATTGCAGCTTCCGTTCAGGCTGCCAGTTGCACTTGCTTTCAGTTGTTTTCTACACATCCTTTCAGGCCTCCATAGCATTGAGGTGCCTGGATGGTTTCACATCTGAAGCAAGAGCAATGGTTCTGTTCTGCTTCTTTGCTAAACGATGATGAGAGCTTTAAGCATTGTTTATCCGATGGGGACCATATTCCTAGGCCTGTCTGGTCTTCCAGGTGGTTGCTAGGAGTTTTCCTTTCTCTGTAGTTGAAATTATATTTTACTTACTATCCTTTGACTTTTCTTTCACGAAAGTGGATTATCTCTTTAGACGCAAAAGAGAAAGGAATTTCAGGTGATGTAGTTCAGATGAGTTTGGATGTGTGTCACTATAGAATGAGCAGACCTTGACTAATGGTTTGTGCGGTAAACCTGTCTGTTGTTTCCAAACGCCTCCTTTTTACACATCATTTATTTACACCACACTCAGAGTGGGCAGCATGGTGTGGTGCAGTAGGTAGCACTTCACACAGCAAGAAGGGCCGGGATTGAAGACCAACTGGGTCCTTTCTTGTATAAGATACCTTTGGGTACTCCAGTTTGCTCCCACAGTCAGGCAAATAGGAGATGCTACATTGCCCTCTAGGTGAGAATGTGTATGTTTGCCCTGCAATGGACTGGCAGCCTGTCCAGGGTGTTTCCTGCCTTCCTCCAGCGAACCACCCCTACCGACTAGAACCCAGAAGAATAAGCAGCTCAGAAAATGAATGAATGAATACAGTCTTAGTGGCTAATATGAGTGGCATAAAATCTGAGCGAGTGGACTGTGGGACTGGTGACACAAGGTGCTAGGTTTCTGTTTTAACAATGCAATAAATGCAGGAAGTAAATTTTAGACAAAGTAATCAGACCCACTTCAAGGCCAGCTGAAGAAAGCTGGTGCCGCTTTAGTGTTACACTGAGCACGACAGCAGCACTGCTGTTATTAATGCCTAGAAAGTCTGAATCCAGGGGCTATTAAAACATATACGGTGTTATGTCAATAATTACGCCCTCCTGAAACAACCGCATTGCCTGTTGGGATGCAGTACATAGACAGCTATAGCCACATGCTGATACACTTTCCCAGAAAGCACAGTTTACAATCTTTATATATGGCAGGTGGGGTGCACACATACTGCATAATACTGCAAAATCAGTACACCAGTTGTAGGCAGTAGGCTATTTCCAACATAGCCTTTAGGCCAGGGGGTCTCTTGGAAAGAGCTTTTGTTGGGAAGACCCAGCAGTGACTGGTTGGGTTTGAGAATGAACAAGGATGAGGACATTAAAGCGACATTAAGGTGGCCAAAAGTAAAGGGTGGACGAATGAAAGCTGTGCTATGCAGGAAATAAGTTTCTCATTAAAACTAAAAAGGCAGGAAGATGTAAAATATGGTGTGCATGTGCTGCTAGGCGCCGCCCTTCAAAGCCTGAAATAATAATGTAGAAGTCATAATAAGACTCATAACAGACTCTTCGTTTGACTTAGCATAATGAAGTCTTTATTACTCAAACCAGGTGTTGGATAATAACCACCGTTAATACTGGGCTGCCTCAAGAGGAGCTTTAATGAAATGCACCCTGGCGTTTCCTAAATCTGTGTGAATGAGTCCTAGAGAGGAGAAGAGCAGCTGGGAATTGCTGAAATGCAGTATGATTAGACACAATATGTCAAGATGTTTAGACCCTAAGTAGATTTGTGTGCGTGTATTTATTTCCAAGCCTGTGTTTGTGTGTCTGTGAGAGAGAGAGGTAAAAGGAATCTGAATGGAGCTAATACGGCTGCACTTCGGGTCTGTGTTCTGGAGCTTTCGCGGTGGCATGTCGGCGGCGCGGGTGACTCTGTTCTTCAGATTAGATAAACAATTTGGTGCAAACAGACTCAGTGAGTTTGACAGCTCAGTAAGTGAAGCATCTCCAGAGCAGTGCACTGAAAGGGGGGTAATTTCATTTCATGTGTAAATATCTGTTTGGTGTCTGCGAGCGCAGATGCACCCAACGCCGGGCTGACAGCTCTGACAAGCAATTACTGTTCGCTGTGTGTTGCGCAGGTGACGAGCGGGAAAGCCTGGGAACAGGAGCACACACGGCTGCGCTGTAAGTGCAACACCGCTGTAAGATCTGAAGTGACCTGGGAGAAACTCCGTACATCAGGTGGATTTACTGACATCATGGGAAATATGGCGGGTTCAAAAAACAGAATTCAAAATTTAGGCCACCTGAACTGTCATTGAAAGCATTTAAGAAGGCCCTTGTACACTTCTGACAACACCCTTGCATAAACCTGGAACAGCAAGGGAACCACCTAGCAACCACATGGAATCTTAACCAGTCCAATGAACTGAGCTTGATGTGAATTCTATAAACCAGCCAACTGAGCACTGTCACACTGGTGTCAGAAGTGGGATAGCACACCCCAGTGTTCCGGGGTAGAACTGCCTTACAAAGAACTTGAAGGAGGTATATCGGGCTGATGCAGGGAGGCTCAAAACTGGAGGCGGCATGGCAAGGTGCGACACCAGTGCCAGTGCAAAAGACACCAGCAGATGCTAAAGTGAACCTGTTGAAGGATTCCGCAGAGCACTTGGTAAGCTGGTTTTCCAGAGAGAGGATGTAGTGCCAGGCAATGCCATGTTTGGCATCCATGGCCAGCAGAGAGATGATTGCCAGCTAGGAGGTTTAGTGGTGGGCATGAGCTCATTAACAGACTTGTCAGTATGTCTGCTGCAACCTTTTGTGTTTGCACAGTGAGAGGACGTTATCAGGCACCTGGAAAAAACCCATCGTTCAGGTCAGGCATGTTTTCTGAGTTTCTATGTGTAATGTTGACTGAATGGTATAATAGCAGTAAATCTAAAAAACAATATTCCTTGGGAGACTGTTTGCCTCACAATGTCCTGCAGGTAACTCTCCATCATAAATAGGTGTTATATAAAACCTCATCAACACCTGTAGTCTCACATCATGTAGCTTTCAAAAACATTCAACTTTTTAGAGCCATTAAAATCTTTTTATCTATTACTTTTGTGCTTGCCTTGCTATCCGCTCTGGACCAGAGTGAGATCAGCTCCCCTTTTGCGTCTTGTCTCCTCTCGAGGGTTCTTCCTCTTGATTCTAAGGAAGTTCTTACATTTTATGGCATTTAGCTGATGCTCTTATCCAGAGCGACTTACAGGGTTAATCATGTTACAGGTAGTCCAATGTAGTGTTAGGAGTCTAGCCCAAGGACTCTTATTGGTGTAGCACAGCATAGTCACCCAGACCAGGAATCGAACCGCAGTCTCCCACATGTGGTGGTGACTCCCTGGCACGTAGTGATGTTATCTGCTGAGCTAAACCAACCAGTTCTTCCTTTGGCACTGTTATCCTTGACTTGCTTATTGGGGGCTTGGACTCAACGTAAAGTTGCTTTGAGTGTCACATACCCGGTATGCATCTACATATACAGGGCTATACTGCCTGTGAACTCCATTTCTCAGAACCCCTCGGATCTCCATGTGACCTCTCGCATATAGATGGCAGCCAATTGCAGAGCAGCATCACCAGAATACTGATTGTTTACACCTGGAGCTAGCTGTTCAGTCTTTCATCTCCTCGCGAAGCCACGTTTCTGTTTATCAGTACTTACCATGCCTTTGTCTTCCCATTTTGCTTTATTTGGTTTGCGGATCCTTGCTCTGTTTATTGACTACGTCTCTAGTTTTTGACCTTCGTTTGTATTGTTCTGACTTCCTGCCTTTTCTCTGTGCCCTCCTCCAAATAAACTTCTAAGCCTATCTGCACACATCCTGATTCGCCCGCCCCTGACATTGGCCTGACAATATCGGCCAAAAATGGCGTATATAAATGAACCCTGACTTGACTTTAGACATCTGGTTCCTATTGTCACCACTGCAAACGATTCGGACCCAGTATGTTTCTCAGAGCGTTTCACGTCAAGCCGCTCCGAATGACTTTGTTGGCATCTCAACAACAATTTAATTAAGCAGAGATTTTGAGAAATGGTCGTGACTCCCCACTAACCTCCACACATCTTTGGCCTCTATTATTTATACTAATAAAAGCTGGAGTTCTCACATGGATACGCATGAGCATTTGTCTGCCTGGGCCTCCCCACAATTGCTCATATTAAATTGAGATTGAACGGAGATCTCTTTAACATTTCAACTGGATCCTAGTCTTTCTAATTTGAACGCACCACTGAGTTTCAGATTCGACAGACAATTACCAGAACAAATTGAAATTGCTTTTTACTTATGAGGGTTTATTCCTGCCATGAGTTATTGAAATTATAAGTTAATCATAAGCGGAACGTTTCAAGCAGTAAGTGCCAATGCGTTTGTTTTCAAAGTGCTCCAGCAAATGATGTTTTTAATGTGTGAGGGGTTTTGTTTTTCCATTGCTTGTTCTGCAGATCGTATTGATCCGGGGTATGTTTATAGCTGCTGCCGGGCCGAGAGCCTGTGTAATTTGAAGGATTGGGTATCCCGCGTGCTCTGCGTTGAGCCGGAGAGTGCCGCCCCCTTCTGTTCAGAGAGGTGCATTATGGGTGCAGTGGGGAGGGGAGCCCGTATTTTGTTTGGAGCTGTTCCATTAATATGATAAATGAACTAATTACTGCTGGTAAACTCTGCAGAGATAAAAGTCTAACAGAGCAACGTGAAGACAGCTACTGTAGCAGCGGCTAAATGAATACAGAGAGGGTTTATGTGCACATGTGTGATAGTGTCTGTGTGTATATATACATCGTATGTACACTTACCAAGCACTTTATGAAGAACACCTACACTAATTGTCCATGTTACCAGCTCCACTGACCATATAGGAGCACTCAGTATTTCTACAGGTACAGACTGGAGTCCATCTGTTTCTCTGTATACAGTATTACCCTGTTCTTCAATGGTCAGGACCCCCACAGGACCACCACAGAGCTGGTATTATGTGGGTGGTGGATCATTCTCAGCACTGCAGTGACACTTGCGTGGTGGTGGTGTGTTAGTGTGTGTGGTGTTGGTGTGAGTGGATCAGACACAGCAGTGCTGCTGGAGTGTTTAGACACTGTGTCCGCTCACTGTCCACTCTATTAGACACTCCTGCCTCGCTGGTCCACCTTCTGTTGTAGAGCTTCCTAATGGTGTCCTGTGATAATCCATCCCATGATGCTTGAATATTCTCACACAGTTCCTGCAGATGGTGCGGTAGGGGTGGAGGTGGAGTGACATCAGGCCTTCTGGACATGTGACCTGTGACAACGAACTGTTCATATTGGTGCTGAACAAGGGGCCTCCACACAGGAATCGTTGGTCGTCTCCACCAAGACTAAAGAGGGACTCGCCACTGAAGATGACCCGCTGCCATTCTGAGTCACTCCATGACAGTCTGGTACGACACCACCAGTCTTTGGTGACGGTGGCGGTGACGTGGTGTTAGGGACAGTCATGGTAACTGCATTCATGTAGTCCTGCGTGGTGCAGCCGTCTGCCAATGGTGCTGCACTAACAGGATGACTCATGGAGGACATCACTGCTCGCTGAATGTCTGCGATTGTGGCTGTGGGGTCAGTCAGGTACAGTGATAAGGCCCATCCTTGCTGACGTCAAATGCCCGGCCGAGGATGGAGTTTAAATCATTGGCATGTCTCACGATATCAAACCTTCCCACCAAGTTTCATTCTTGTCTGTTTATTCTTTCTGGGTGCAGCTATTGTCCAGCTATTCTATTGATGATGAGTGTATATATACACATATATGAAGGTGTAGCTTTAGCACATTAGCATTGAGCTAAAGTTAGACAGATTAGGCGTTTGTGTGGGTGGGTTCTTCGTCACCACATCATTATATACTTCTGTACTTTTGTATTGTTTTTAGAGTCAACCTAACAAGGCTCCGGCTCCTCAGGAACTTTCCGCAGGCCGGTCACCGGAGAGATTTATGCCTTGGCTGGAACGTGCACTTCCAGGGGAAATTACACCATAAATCCAATGGCACTTGCATTTGCACTAACAGTAATCACATAAGCCTGAAGAGCTTTTATAGATTCCCCCATGCAGCTTGTTCAACTTCTGCCTCTGGCAACAGAGTAGGGGATGGAAGGGGTTGCGGGAAGGGGGGCTGGTAGGTACAAGAAGTATGGTGTTCATAAAAAGTTAATTAGGTACATAGGAGGTTTATGAAACAATAATTGGGCATAAGGTTAAGACGGAGGCAGAAAAGCCCCGTTATGTGTTTATGAGGCTTGGGGGGGGTCATCCTAAGTGGCCCGTTTAAATTCCAGCTTTGCCGTCAGCTTGCGTGAGGGTTCGTGTGCGCCATCTGTTATATCTGCTGAACAGAAAGCAATGTCTGGTGTTCCTAACTACACACAGCTGGTTGTATGCTGAGCGGCATGGAAACGATACTCACAGGCAAATGTCAGATTTCTTGGTTTCAGTTGATTTGACTGATGATTGATATGGTATCCCAGGTGGTTGCTAGGTTGTTGCTAGGTGGTTGCTGTGGTATCCCTGGTGGTTGCTAGGGTGTTGCTTTGAGGTTGCTCTGGGTTCTGACATGAGTAATAGGGTGTTACTAATAGATTTGTTTCAACATCCAATAAGACATGCACAAATGTTTGCACCCCAGTTCGTAACTACATACAGCCGCTTGTATGCTGAGCAGCATAGAAACGATATTCACAGGCAAATGTCAGATTTCAGGTTTCAGCTGAATCGGCTCATTCATGCTCTCCTCTCACAAATGCATTATACAGAAGCAGCAAGCTGTAAAGAACATTAGCAGAAATCTATTCAACCTGTTTTTGTAGGTACAAATGTATATTCTGGACATAATATTGAGCTTCCAGGGTCAGGAAACAATAACAAATCTGCTGGATTATATAAATAAGAAAGGGCACTCAGAGTGCATTTTGAATATGGAATTTACCATACATACAAAATACATATAAGTGAAATTTTTGAATGGGTGAGCCTGCTATACATCTTATACAAAATAAAGTAGTTGTTGGAAATTAATAATACCACTGAGCTGTGCATATATATATATATATATATATACCCAGTGTTTCTCACCCCTGTCCTTGGAGGCACCCTGCCCTGCACATTTTAGTGTTTCCCTGCTCCCAACACACCTGATTCAATTTATCAGCTCATTAACAAGGCCTTTCAGAGCTGCAAGGCTGAGGTGATTGCTATGATAACCCAGGTGGTTGCTGGGGTGTTGCTAAGAGATTGCAATGGTATTCCAGATGGTTGCTAGGATGTTGCTAGGTGACTGCTGTGGTATACCAGGTTATTGCTAGGTGATTGCTGTGGTGTCCTGGTGGTTGCTATGGTGTTGCTATGAGGTTGCTTGGGGTTCTTACATAGGGTTACTAATAGATGTGTTTAACATCCAATAATCTGGTGCACAAACGTTTGCACCCCATTTCTAAACTACATACTGCTGCTTATATGCTGAGCTTAGAAACGATATTCACAGCCAAATGTCAGATTTCTTGGTTTCAGTTTAACATGATAGCTATGCTATCCCAGGGGGCTGCTAGAGTGGCGCATGGTTAATAGGGTGTTACTAATAAATATCTGGAAAGTATATATAGTTATAAATATAGTTGGAAATTAATAATGCACTGAGTTGTGCTAGAGTTTCTTATCAGGAGTTTTTTTCTTTTTACCAAAGACCCCTTGTAGCATAGATTAGCCTGACCCCGGAGGCCCCCTCCAATGCACATTTAGCTTTTTCCCTGCTCCCAACTCACCTGACACAATTTATCAGCGTATTAACAAGCCCTATAGAGCTCCAAAGCTGAGGTATTGCTAGGGTGTTGCTAGGAGGTTGCTGTGGTATCCCAGGTGACTGGTAGAAGGGTCTGGCTAGGTGATTGCTATGATATCACAAGTGGTTGCTAGGTGGTTGCTAGGTGTTTGCTACCGTTTCTTACATATTTTATATGGTTTTACTAATAGACTTTTTTTTTTTCAAAGACCCCATATGGCATAGATTAGCCCAGTGTTTCTCAACTCTGGCCCCGGAGGCACCCTGCCCTGCACATTTTAGTGCTTCTCCCGCCACACCTGATTCAACTTACCCGCTCATTAGCAAGCCCTTCCAGAGTTGCGGGGGGTGGGGCTGTTAAAGCAGGGAATCCAGTAAAATGTGCAGGGCAGGGTGCCAGGACCAGGCATGATAAACACTGGATTAGCCAACTGGCTTTTCATTAGAAAGCATAATATCTATGCAGTGTTGCCAAAGCCAGCATAAGGTGACACTAGTGTATGGTATTGGTATTAAATATCCACTTTCCAGACATTATTGGACACCTTTTCAACAACCTCTGGGTAACACAAATATCTAATTGGCCAATCACACGGGAACCTGTAGACATGGTCAACTTGTAGATACGGTGAACTTTTGATGGCTACGTCCAGCAGAAGAACACACCATATCACAAGCTCAGGTCGTCTCAGGCTGGTTTCTTTACCATGACAGCGAGTTCTGTACTCAAACGGCCTCCACAGTCACCAGATTGTCTCCATCCAAAGAGTGCTTTCGGGATGTGGTGGAACCAAAGATTTGCATCCTGGATGTGTAGCCTACAAATCTACAGCAACTGCATGATGCTATCAGGTCAATGTGGACCAATATCTTTGAGGAGTATTTCCAGCACCTTGTTGAATACCATGAAGAGAAAAAGGGAACCCAACCTGGTACTAGCAAGATGAACCTAATGAGGTGGCCATTGAGTGTAATCACCTAAGCTCCGCTTGGGTGGTGTACAGTTGGAGACTGTAGAGCATCTGTTGATGCACAGTTTGTGCTAGCCACTCTCTAGCCCTTCACAAAGCCGCTCCTGGCTAGACGCCTTTGTGAGTGGACTACTCTCAGCCAAGCTGTTACTTTATATCCTGTAAACCCTGCTGTAGATTTACACACCATAGAGCTGTCTCTTTGTGTTTTATCATAAACAAGACATGATAAGATTTACCTATCAATCCAAGCGACTGTCAGGATGTGGCTAGGTGGTTGCAGTGATATCCCAAGTGGTTGCTTTGGGGTTGTTAAGTGGTTGATGTCCTTTCCCCAGTATGGTTTTCCAGATAATTGTCAGGGTGATGCTAGATGGTTGCAGTCATATTCCAAGTGGTTGCTTTGTGGTTGCATGGCTGTTGTTATGTATTCCACTTATTGTCTAGGGGATTGCTACGGTAACCCAGGTGGTTGCTAAGGTGTTCTTATGGGATTCCAAGTGGTTGATATGGCTTTCCATGCGATTGCCAGTGTGTTGCTAGGTGGTTGCAGTGATGTCCCAAGTGGTTGCTTTGGGTTTGCTAGGTGGTTGATATGCCTTCACAGGTGGTTGCTGAGTTATTTCTATGGCATTTCAAGTGGCTGCTAGGTGGTTGCTATGTTTTTTTTCCCCAGGTAATTGTCAGGACGTTGCTAGATGGGTGCAGTCATATTCCGAGTAGTTGCTTTGTGGTTACAAGGCTCTTGTTATGTATTCCACTTACTGGGTAGGTGATTGCTATGGTAACCCAAGTGGTTGCTGGGTTGTTGCTAGGAGGTTGCAATAGTATCCCATGTGGATGCTAGGATGTTGCTAGGTGATTGCTATGGTATCCCAAGTGATTGCTACAAGGGTGTTGCTACAGTAGGTGATTGCAATGGTATCCTAGGAGGTTGCTAGGTGATTGCTATGTTATACACAATCACCTATTATCTATTTATGGCCCTGTCTTAGCAAGTTTTCTGCCCTGGGATTTGATTAGATACATATTATCATTTCTTATTACTTCATGCTCAGAATCTTCTATCATTCTAACCTTATCCTCACTCTATATGTTTTTTTTTGCTAATTAATTTAAGCCCACAAGGCTATAAAACCCTTTTCGTTCATACCATTATATTAGAATCATACTGTATTATACTTGTATATAGTTTATTTCACTGAGAATAGTTCTTTATCCAACAAAAACCTCCAAAAAAACCCTCCAACATACCATATTTATAGTTTGTATCCCAGTTCAGGTTGCTAATCGTATGGCCACTTATTTTTCGCATGTTTTCCAGTGTTGTGAAACTCCTCAGCTTTTTTTGATTTCTTTCACACATTTGAATGTGAGTCTTCAAGCCTTCACCATATGTCCATATGTTCCCAACATGTATGTTCCCAACCTGTCCTTTCCTCTGCAAGAGTGATAGGGAAGTGTTTGGAGCTGCTGATTCTAAGCCAGGTTTCAGGTCCTGCGGCTTCTAATGCTGGATCCCGGCGTGTGATTCCAAAGTAGTAAAGCACCTTTATTGGCCTTTCCTGTGTAAACACATAACCCTGTTCCACATTGTCTCATACGCCAAACCAGGTTTTATACAGGAGTGGACAGAATAACAGAAACACAGGCCATTTTATTGGAAACACCTACCATATACTATCACTGTATGTTTAAAGATACTGGCTGTAGTCCAGTCCACTGTACAGGGACCAGCATTGAACCAGATAGGCAGATACTGTGAGCAGATTTAATGTGGGAGATGGACCATTTTATGCACCGCAATGTTATTGGCTTGATAGGGTATGGTTGTATACCTGGTGTTGGTATGTTGGTATGGTAGTGTACCAGCATTGCCAGTTTTTTACTCACTGTGTACATTAACTGGCCACCTTATTAAATCGATTTAACACCAGAAGGGATGTGAGGCCTACACTGCTTTGGAAAGTGTTGCTATTTCACACTTCACATGAGGTGTGAGCATGACTAACGCCCATTGTGTTGATCAGAGAGGAGTAGTAACTAGTACATTTGATCAAGTACATGTATACGATTGAGTCACATTATTATGGCCAGATAATATCCAGAGCAACGGCCGTGTGCCACAGGGACAGCAGCAAGATGGGCTGGGAGTGACTCAGTAGGGTCCTGGTAGATTGGCAAAGGTTTCTGAAGCCATGCTGACTGCAGCGCATCCCACAGCTGCTGGAGGATGTATGGAGAGGGATCCATAGACGATCGGGGTGGTGCCCAATTAAGGTTCCAGTCTGGGGATTTAAGGGGTAGTTCTTGAAAGTTTTGGTCATGTTCTTCCCATCAATGTCGCATTGCCTTAAAGATCCCATCCCAGTGAAGACAATCAGCATGTAAGAATGTATGTCGGTTAAAAGTGCCTTCCATATGGACTAGTAGGCTACGTGCTGACGGTGTCAAAAGTAGGAAGTGGTCATAATAATGTGACTTGACTTTGTATTTCAGTGCAATATTGATGGATTTGTACTCTGTTGACTATTTTCTAAAACTTACTTTTACTTCTACTCAAGTATATTAGTGAGAAGCTCTAAAGGAATCTACTTTTTATACATTTACAATTAGGTCATTAAAAAGCTCACCTGATCAAAAAAGAGTCACTTGTGTCTGAAACTTGGTTAATAGCGTGTGATACCTCCATGAGCACCAATAACAACTGCAATTTTGGTTTGCCATGGACTGGACAAGTTCTGAATGAAGGCCACATTGATGTTCAGACACTCTGCTGTCAAAGAATTGGACAGTTGGACCAGATTTGGTGGACGCCTTCCCTGGCACAATTCCGAGGAGAATTCCCTGTAGACTGGGATTTTAGTCACTGCTAGTAGACCCATGCGACCATACGCTTCCATGCACTTCCCATACACGCAATCCATTAGGAGCCATTTTCCACACATGAAACGAGACATCAGAATCAGAATCAGAATCAGAATCAGAATCTCTTTATTTCACCAAGTGTGTTACACATACAAGGAATTTGTCTTGGTGAGAGCAACACGTATGACAAGTAACAAAAACACAGAACACAGATTATTTACAGTATTAAACTAAAGGAGAATTACACTAAACAATAAATAGGGTAGGGGATCAATTAAAAAAGTAAAAAGTACTAAAGGTAATAAAAAGCTGAAGAAGCTGAGAGATGTAAAACAGATTTAGTTGAAAAATAGAAAGTTACAGATGACCTGAATATTTACAGAAAGAGAACATCTGTACAGGTGTGCAAATAGGCAGAGTGCAGATAGCTGTTCAGTCCGGTTTGGTACAGTTCAGTGTATGTTTTGAGGTTTACAGTGGGAGGTGTCCACTGTGGTTGAGGAGCGCTACAGCTCTGGGGAAAAAGCTGTTAGCATGACGTGTTGTGCTGGTTTTGATGGACCGCAGTCTTCTACCAGAGGGGAGTGTCTGGAAGAGGAGGTGTCCAGGATGTGAGGGGTCAGATGTAATCTTGCCAGCACGCTTCCTCACCCTGCTGGTGTAGATCTGCTGAAGTGATGGCAGGTTACATCCAGTGATCCTCTCTGCTGTCCTGATGATGCTCTGGAGTTTGGTTCTTTCTTGTGAGGTGGAGGAACCAAACCAGATAGTTATGGAGGCTGTGAGAATGGACTCGATGATCGCTGTGTAGAACTGGATCATCAGGGTCTGTGGCAGGTTGAATTTCTTGAGCTGTCTCAAGAAGAACATTCGTTGTTGCGCTTTCTTGATGATGGAGATGGTGTTTTTCTCCCATTTCAAGGAGATGGTGGTGCCCAGGAACTTGAGTGACTCGAGACTGCACTGTACCACCTCTTCTCAGTCTATGGATCCCGGCACTCACACCCCACAGGTATTTATAGCCCCATCATCCTCATGCAGCGGTTAGGGAACCAGTCTTGTGGCAAGAGTGTTGACGGTTCGATTCCCTGAACCTGAGCAAGGCACCTAACCAACAATTACTCACCAGCACCATGGATAGGGCTGCCCACTACTACGAGCAAGTGTGTCCGAGTGGCTGATTCACTTCATGGAAGAGTTACAGGTGGTAGACAAATAATATAATAATAATATGTTCACTTACTTTCACCTAGTAAATCAACAAAACCTGTTATTGGATCAGGGGTGCCCAAACTTCTGCACACTTTTGTGTGTGCCACTTGTTTCTGTTAAAGTAGTAAATGACTTTGGGTTTTTCCATGTGGTGTTGGTGCACATGAAACCCATATATACGCACATGAAGCCCAGAGCTGACCTGTCCTTGGAAGCTACTCTTGCGGGCAGTGGCCTATTATGCTAATCTCCTCTGATTTGATCTCTTCAAGCACACACTGAGTGGACACACAGCCTCTGGCACATGTTCATACAGCTCAGCACCGCAGAGGCAGGATTTCACCAGGATTCAGAACGTTAGCCACGTTCCACATTTCTGAATCATCCTGTTCCAGAACGTCCCATTATCATGACTCAGGGCAGCAGAGCGTGGACTCAAACGGGTGTGGGGGTCGAAGGTTATGGTGAAAGGCCAGAGACTGGCGGAGGAGCCTCTTCCTTTGTTGCCAGTGCCGAAACCACTGTTGCCGGTTTGAAGCGGGTGGGTTTTAGGCACCAGCTGCCTCGTCAAGGAATGCTGCGACAGATGGGCGAGCAGCAGGAGGCGTTGGGAGAGTGAGGAAAAACACACACACAGTGTGGTGAGGAATCTGTCCTTCCTCTTTTCCTCTCTTTCTCTCCCTCCTCCTCTTCCTCCCAGCACGGCTGCTTCATCCACACTGTCTCTACCAGCCGTCCTGCCAGGAGGACACTGCTGTAGTGATTAGCAGAGGAGGAAAACACCTCCTACTGACATGTGGTTTAGTGTGTCAGTGGAGTAGCCAAACTTTTATTTTGGTGGGGCAACAGGTTGGTGGGCTGGGTGGGAAGTATCATGGGCTGGATATTTTGCTACCACCAACCAGCCTATCTCAGAGTAGCTTTCATCAAGTCAAATACATGTTTTATGTCAAGCACAAAAACGAAGTGGGTAGTCTTAGTTTCTGATTAGAGACATTTACACACATTAACATTTTGCTTCCAGCATGCGAAACTAGTGAGGCAAGATTGAGAAATGAAAATTTAGACTCAACAACCAGCACCTCCCCAAGCAGAGTATCAGACGATCTACCATCTGTGTATCAATTGTATATCACTTGCATATCACCTGTAAACCACCCGTATATCACCTGTATATCACCTGCATATCACATGTAAACCACCCGTATATCACCTGTATGTCACCTGCATATCACCTGTAAACCACCCGTATATCACCTGCATATCACCTGCATATCACCTGTAAACCACCCGTATATCACCTGTAAACCACCCATATACCACCCGTATATCACCTGTATATCACCTGCATATCACCTGTAAACCACCTGCATATCACCTGCATATCACCTGTAAACCACCCGTATATCACCTGCATATCACCTGCATATCACCTGTAAACCACCCGTATATCACCTGTAAACCACCCATATACCACCCGTATATCACCTGTATATCACCTGCATATCACCTGTAAACCACCTGCATATCACCTGCATATCACATGTAAACCACCCGTATATCACCTGTATATCACATGCATATCACATGTAAACCACACGTATATCACCTGCATATCACCTGCATATCACATGTAAACCACCCGTATATCACCCGCATATCACCTGCATATCACATGTAAACCACACGTATACCACCCGTATACCACCCGTATATCACCTGCATATCATCTGTATGTCACCTGCATATTACATGTAAACCACCCGTATATCCCGTATATCACCTGCATATCACCTGCATATCATCTGTATATCATCTGTATACCACCCGTATATCACCTGCATATCACCTGTAAACCACCCGTATAACACCCGTATAACACCCGTATATCACCTGCATATCACCTGCATATCACCTGTAAACCACCCGTATATCACCTGTATATCACCTGTATACCACCCGTATATCACCTGTATATCACCTGTATACCACCCGTATATCACCTGCATATCACCTGCAAATCACCTGCATATCACCTGCAAATCACCTGCATATCACCTGTAAACCACCCGTATACCACCCGTATATCACCTGCATATCACCTGTAAACCACCCGTATACCACCTGTATACCACCTGCATATCACCTGTATATCACCTGCATATCACCTGTATATCACCTGTACACCACATACATATAAACTGTGTACCACCTAAATATGGCCTGTAAGGGCGATCTTATCTAATCTCTCATCTTTAAAACGTTCACCAGACATTGCTGTCTTTTCACATTCTAGAGCTGTTAGCTCACTTCGGCTAGCTAGTTCGGCAGGTTAAAGGCCTTGAAATGAAAAACATATGGTAGTAAATTCCAGTCTACAGGGAACTCTCCTCTAAATTGTGGCAGGGAAGGCATCCACCAAATCTGGCCCAACTGCACAATTCTTTGATGCCAGAGTGTCTGAACACTGATGTAACCTCCATCTAGAAACTTGTCCGGTCCATGCCACACCCAATCACAGCTGTTATTGGTTATCATGGAGGTATTACACACTATTACCTACGTCTAAGTCACAATTGACATAGCGGGTAGCTACATTTTACCAATGCTGGGTGTAGATGCCTAGGTCAGTTGAAGACCATGACTCTCCTGCTCTTTCAGCTCGCTTGCTAAAGTCCTACCTGTGCACAGTATCCAAGGCTAGGAATCAGCGTATCTTAGCTAAGCTGGGATCCCCCAAGAACAGCAGACACCGTCATCCAGGTTACTGTTGTCTTTGCAGGCTGGCATCTAAGAAAGCATTGCTGTTCCGTGTCTCATTGCGAGACTGGTTTAAAACTGAGAGGTTACCTCTCAGATGGCAGCATGCAGCCATTAATATGTCCACCATGCTGCACCACCTGGAAGATTCTCTTTTATTTGGTTCCTGGCTTCGGAAGTGCTGCGGTACAACCTGTCACCGTGTAATGTGTCTCCCCTAGTCGTAGCAAATCAGGGCTGAAACAAGCACACAAATTTAGGGTGTTTACAGAATGCCTGCTGAAATCGCTATTAGCATCTCTAGCATGCTTGTATCCGTGTGTGTGTGGATGGTGATTTAACAAGTGCTTCAGTTGCCAAGCGGTGCCGAGAATTTGTGCAAGTTTAAGGTGTTTTCATTTCACTGCCGCCAATAAAGCGTTTTACACGGCGAGGAGCGTCGGAGTTATTTGATCACAGGCTCTGTCTACATATGTAAAGCTTGTGGGAACAGCATGGCTGAACCACACGAGGCGGCATGAAAGCATCGCCTCAGGATAGAAACTATTCTCTGGGTTTAAAGGCCCTGTGGGTGATACTCTTATAATCACGGCTGCTGCAAGCACCGCCTGCCCACAGGGTACGGCTGTCACCGCACACGCACGCTCCCTCTCTCGTTCTCTCCCTCTGTCTTTTCCCAAACGTGCATGCATTCTGCTTTTTCACCCTTTTAACTTTCTCGCTTTCATGCCCTCATACTTTCTCTCCGTTCACACCCCTAGCTTGTAATCACGTCTTTGTGGGGTGTTGCCGTGACCGTCAGGATGACTGTAGCTAACTGACACACCTACGCCAACAGTAATGTGGACCCCAGTAACCAAAGGTCAGTTTTGGCCTCTAGTAAAATTGTGGAGGGTCCAGGGTGATTCCAGCCTTCTGCCCAGTGAGCGCTGGGATAGGCTCCCCCTAAAGCCCGGAAGGATAAGCAGCTTAGAAGATGGATGACTGAATGAACAAATTAATGAAAAGGGCAGCTTTTTAAATGAGGTAGCAACCGCATATACTGACCACTTCAAAATGGCCGTGTTGCTGGGGATGGATTACTAATCATCAAAAAATGAGTCTCCTTGCGTGTTTAAGGTGGTAGTATCTTCAGGGTCCTGCAGATGGCGCTGCATAAGGTGATTAGGCTGTAACTACCTATGGGGTGTGAGTGATCAGTTAGGACCTTATGTGGGAACAAACTGTGTAATGTCACTTTTCAGCTGGTGTTTTGGGCGAGTGTAGATAACACATTCGATCCCCACAAAGACCTAAATACAAGACCACACACACACACACACACACACACACACACACACACACACACACACGGTAATAACGCGAAGACTGTCATCCGCAATAGACTCCACGCTTTCTGTATCCAGTCTACTGTCTGCCATGCCCCCTCCCCACGGCAGAAACAAACCCTCACCCTGCCCCCATCCCACCCGAGGCCGTGTTCAGGGGGAACATGCTGTTTATTTTCTGGCCTTAGCTCGGCATCAGGGAAGATGAAAGGGCTTAGTGGCGCGAAGCTCTCCTTCCAAACGCTACATTTGTGGTACTTATTCATTCATGACAAAACCCATTCACGCTCTGACAGCCTGCGCTCCCCTGATGTATAAAGCCTGATCTCGGCGATGCGCTCGCCACAGTCCTAACCACATGCAGTTAAAATGACAGTTCAGCAAAAAATGAAATTTGCCTCGTAACACAAGCGCAGTTGAGCTTTGGAGCTTTGGTTTTGGATTGGATCAACAAGGCCAAATTGCCCTGCACAGTGCTTATGGGCTTTCTGACTTGATTTGACATACTGTCATCCACATGTGGACACTGACTCTGAACACCTCTCAAAGCACTGAACGCTTCTCAGGTTCATACAAACAGATCATCACTGTAGGCTTCTAGCAGCAGTGATGGATGTTCAAGGTTCTCACTGGGATAAACTCCTTACAGTGGTCACTGGTTTGGCGTGGCTCACTGGTGGTTGGCGTGGCTCAGTGGATAAGCCCACTGCCCACCATGGAGCTACCACAGCATCTGGTAAAATGGTGGTTTGATTTCTGGTCTGGGTGACTGTGCTGTGCTACACCAATAAGAGTCCTTGGGCAAGACTCCTAACACTACATTGGCCCACCTGTAATATGAATACCCTTGTAAGTCGCTCTGGATAAGAGTGTCAGCTAAATGCCATAAATGTAAATGGTTTCACTGGTAACAGTGACTGAGCTTTCCGATTCTCAGGCCTATTTGTCAATGTTACTCTCATAGGAACTTAGTTATTGGTTTTTCTGTATTTAGTATGTCATATAACTGAATTCTAATCTCTCTATGTTACTGATGCACTGGATTTGCTATCCGGTATGGACCTGAACAGGATGGGTCCACCTTCAGAGTCTTGGTTCCTCTCAAGGTTTCTTCCTCTTGCTCTGAGGGAGTTTTCCCTTGCCACTGTGGCCCTTGGCTTGCTCTCTGGGTTCTTGGACACAGATTCTCTGTTTCCTCTGCTGCACCAACAAAGTGCCAGTGTGCATGCCAGAGCTGGTGCAAGGTGTTCCACCGGTGTGCATGCCAGAGCTGGTGCAGGTTCCCAGGATCTATCGAGCTTGTTAAGAATGGCCCTGAGAGCCAAGTAATTATGTTTCTGGATGTGGGTGGTTCTTAATCTGGAGGCAGCAGTAGACAGCCCATATAAACAGCATGGCGGAGCATGCTCTTTCTTCAGCAGACCACTCATGGGTCATTTTGCTGCTGCTTCATTGTTTTCACTCGGTCTCCTGGTTTTGGAAAATGGCATCGCCAACGACTTTTGTGGTGACTTCAGTGCCACGCCATTTTGCCACTTGGGTAACGTGTTCCATGATTCCAGCAATTCCACAAATTTAGCCTGCAGCAAGCCAGGGTGTTTGGAAAAACGCAGAACGGTTTGAGATTTGGGGACCGGCACCATGTTGGTGGAAAGGGCTACATAACTCTATTGACTGGGCTTGACTTGACACCTGACTGTCACACCCAGTTATGGCTGATGGACATCCCATTCTAATGCCATGCATATTAATACAGAGCTGTCCCTTAGTCTTTCTGGCTAATACAGATTCTGTTCTTATGGAACGTCTTTCCATGATTTTGGAGTGTGCCTGTGGGAATCTGGGACCATTCAGTCAAAGGCACTGATGTTGGACAAGATTAAATACTATATTGCACTTCTGTAACATTTCTATTATATTACATTAGATTTATGGTATTTAGCTGACGCTCTTATCCAGAGCGACTTACAAGGTTAATCTTATTACAGGTTGGCCAATGTAATGTAAGGAGTCCTGCCCAGGGACTCTGATTGGTGTAGCACAGCATAGTCACTCAGATCCCACATAGGAGTAGTAGCTCACTAGCAGCCAATGGTGTTAACTGTTGTGCCACACCAACCACACGTTAATATATGTTCATTACATTATTGCTTTATTGTTTACAGTGCACACTTACTCAGCTGTGTGAGTTTAAATATTATACCTGGCTATCTGCTGGATGTTTTTGGATTATTAATTGGACTGCTGCACCATCACCTGCATAATAAAAGTTCCTGGGTGTAGCCACATCAATGTTCAGACACTGTTGCATGAAAGAATTGCTCAGTTGGGCCAGATTTGGTGGATGCCCTCCCTGGCACAATTCAGATGAGAATTCCCTGTAGGCTGGGATTTTAGCCACTGCTGGGAGACCCATATGACCGTACGCTTCCATACACCTGCAGATTCAGCTACTTCCTTCACACTATGGTCTTTGGTCACGCCCACATGCTCAGTCACTTCTTTTAGCCAATCAGTAACATCTGCTCTGGAGCCGTTTTCCACACACGAAACATTCCCTGCACTGTAGCACCTCTTCCCAATCTATGGATCCCGTCACTCACACCCCACAGGGATTTATAGCTCCATCATCCTCGTGCATCCCTGGGCTTGGGTTTGATTCCTGGTCATCTAGGGTCCCAGTGTCTGTGTAGGACATGCAGTAAGGTGAACTGGAGATGCTAACTTGCCCCATATAGGTGTGAATATGTATGTCTGTGTGTCTGCCCCAGTCTGGTTGCCTGTCCAGGGTGTTTCCTGCCTTCTGCCTATTCAGTGCTGGGATAGGCTCCAGCACCCACCATGGCTGAGAAGCATGGAGTAGTTTAGAAGAGTGAGTGAGTGAGTGAGTGAGTGAGTGAGTGAGTGAGTGAGTGAGTGAACTGTGCTCTATCCCACATACTAAGTAACTAGTTAGTATTTAACGCAATTGGGACAGACCCACAGCGTAGAGTAGTAGGTTATTAAAAGCGTTATATGATTATCCCTACTCTAATAAACTCACAAGCTATTTAATATCTACATACAGCATTTTATTCATTGCTATTTATATTGTATGAGCATAAAAGGTCAAACTCTTGTGCACAGTTTCTTCATTATTTATCATTTTAAAAGGCTTTTCATGTATTTATTTTTGACTCCCAGCCCCACAGTGCCTGGTTCTGGGAGAGCGCGCACTGCGCTGGTGGCAGTGGCTTTGATACACGGCTCAGGAAACCGGCTGATGAGGGTGGGCGGCGGGAAATCTTTTCGCAATCACTTTCTTTTCCGAACGATGGCTGGCCGATTATGAATATGAATCTGCGCTGGTGCTCGACGACTCCTCTCTTTCCTCCCACCCCTCGTGCAATTTATTCACATTTCACTGAGTGAACACACAGCCCCTGCTGTTTATCTGTCAGGCCGCACGGAGTCTTCGCAGTTTCACAACGTCAAGTTGATTTCATCCCCTCCGTTTCTGTTCCCTGCTGGAATAAGCCGAGCTGGGAGTGCGGGAGGTATGGGAGCCACAGGGTGCAACTGGGAAAGTAGGAAATGCTTCCCACAGTGGCTATTATTCATTCATAGATAAATAAATGGAGGGGCTTATTCAATGAGGTAAATGTATAGGGCCATTAGTGGGAGGTGGAGGATGGAGGGGGTGGTGCAGTCTACAACAAATTGTCAGTCAGTCCTTCTGCTGCTTTTGTCAAATGAATTAAACCACAGATGCGACTGGGAGGAGACTGGGTGCTGATTATGCCAGTCGATGATAATGGGGCACTACCCGGTGTAAGGGTGAAAACATGCGGTGCAGGAGCCAGACACGGAAAAAGCCACTGGCCCCGGGATTCTCTAAGGATACACGGCCAGGACACACTGCATGCGGGGTAGAAGTGGCGTTTACTGGCCTAAGTAACCACACATCTCACCATTACTGTCCGGAGAAGCAGGTGCATCAGACGGGAGGCTAGGCTACAACTAGCTTCTTCGTCCCACGCAGAGAGCTACAGCTCAGCGCGCATGCACAATAGTCAAGTGCATGTAATCAACCGTTACACAGGGAAAGCCTAGATATCTGCACAGGTGCAACTGCTGAAACCAAACTGCAGTTCTGTTTTAGATTTTATCAGTGATTCCAAATCTGGCTTTGAAACAGACCTCAGCAGCACTGTGGTGCCATGGGTATCGCTGTGGCCTCCCAGCAAGAAGGTGCTGGGTTTGATTCCCCAACTGAGGAGCCCTCTGGTTTTCCTCCCTTACTGTCAGGTGACTGGAGGTGAGGGCAATTATTCTCCGAGAGTTTTTGAGCCATATTATGCCATTTGTGTTTACAAACAGAGGAATTTGTCTTCTCCTTTTTACCCATCCGTGAAGTACATTGGTTCCTCCCAAAGCACGTGGCATTTTTTAACATTGCGGTGCGATATATATTGCGATATTAAACAATGCAGCACTTTTCACCAGATTTGGTCAAAAGTCATGAGAAGTAAATGACAATAATGCATGTTTCTTACCCTAAATAAAGGGTATACATTAGGAATGTAACATGAGAGAACATTTTATATAACAGTCCAATCTTTTTTGAAGTTGTAAACATCATTAAACCAAAACTACAAATAAATATCAGCTATACATTCCCAGAGTGGTATACATAAATACAACCTAAATGTCATGGTGCTATAAAACAAATAACTTTGTGAGGAGGGGGGTGTGGTCGGGGTTTTGGGGGTGGCAGGAGATGATTGGATCTTCATTGTGCACGCAGGAACTAAATGTCACTAGCAACAAATAGCGAAAAAACAATATCCGAGCAAAATAAATTTTACCCCTCCAGTGTGATTGTGTGAAGCAGCAAAAACATTGCAGCATGAGTGTGACATCGCAGTGCAAGTGACTTGCGCCACACGATGACTCTTAACGATATACTAGGCCCTAGGCACGCAGTGAGCACACTTGCCTGGAGCGGTGGGCAACCCTATCTAAACAGCACCCAGCGAGCAGTCGGGGGTTAGGTGCTTTGCTCAAGGGCACGTCCCTCGTTACTGTCCGTTCAGGGAATTGAACCGGTGACCCTCTGGTGACAAGGCTGGATCCCTAACCTCAAGCCTCCTCTCATAGGCGTGACTGTGTGTCTGTGAATGAACGTGTATGCTGTTTCTCAGATCAGATCTGTTGAGTTGACTGTCTGCTCTGTTATGGTGACATGGCTTTCGTAAGTGGGTCCAGGAGAGACAGAGGGGGCATCATTGCACCCTCCAAACAGCTGCACTCTCAAGTCTCGGTTCACAGCCTGTAGGCACTCTTCCTGAATCCCAGCACTTCTCTCTGTAACACCGGGTTCAACGCTGTTGTTGTTTGGCGTGTGGAGAGTCACACAAAGGACATGGAATCGCATTTCAAACCAGATTCAATTGTGGATGACCACATGATGCACCAAGATGACCATGGTCAGTGCCAAGACAAGTGGTATGTTGTCACGCCTCAACAAACCGCTCATCTTGGCACTGACCACAGTGCCTCCACCCACAGATTCGTTGGTCGTCTCCACCAGTATCTTGATAGTCTGGATGTCTTTGTCCAGACCATCAAAAAAAACATGGTGAAGACAATGTGGATATGACAAATCTCAGTTTGGGCCTGGCAGTCTGAGCATAGCCGTAATGACCTTGTCTACTGCGTTTTCAAACCTACATACTGAATAAGTCATGACTACAAAGCCTTTGTGACTTCAAGTTCAGGTGTACTGGAGAAAAGGGAAAGCCTTCTAGTCACGGTTCATAACGCTGACTGGAATTACTCAAACTCAGAGTATGTAGCTCCATAGGCAGTTTATTTGACAGTTTCATGAAGAAGAACAAAGGTTTCAGTCACATAGTCCTACATTTGAAATGTTCAAGAATGAAACACAATAAAGCCCCAAGGCTTGTTTCCATCGTCTTCTGAAAGACGCTGAGATGTGGGGAGATGACAGTTTTGGGGGGAGGTTGACAGTCAGGCAGAACGGAGCTGCGTGAAATGAAAGAGCAGTGTTATAAATGATTTAGCAGCCATTTACTTAAACCATTTACTTAAAAACAATCACCGCCTTCAAGTGTTTAAGGGTATAATGGCAGCGACGCTAATATTATGAAGATGGAGATTTCTTACAATGCTGGTAATCTGGGGCGCTAAGTGAGTAAGACTCTTTGGGAGAATGAGCTGCTTCCATGCGCACTGCGCTCACCCATATGATTCTCCATCGGAAATGTTCTAATGACCACTGTTAAGTGCGATTTTGAGACTTAGTTTTTTTCTTCATTGGCATTTGAATAATTCAACGCTGTCAGTCAGAGCCGAACCGGAGAAATCGCTCTTCGCTTTCGGAACGACTTCATTAAGGACTTGCGTATTCCTATTTAGCAGTGCAGTGGCTCATTGTAATGCAGAATAAGTGGCAGGCCGAAGGCCGCAGGGTCTCCTGGCCACTCGGCGGCCTCTCTCACCCAACATTGTAACTCATGCGACCTTGAGACTCAATGCACTCCGTGACACTGACTGAATGCAGAGAGCTTTGATCCAGTCAGACTGTGCGTTTGGCAGACGAGATGTCACAGCATTACCAAAACATGTCTTAGGAAAGTAGCAATGAACCGAGGCCCTCTAGGTTTGGCTCTTACAGCAGCGGTATGACTAAGACGTTCATGTGCATTAACAAGAACGTGTGGTTTGAGAGTGTGTGTACAGCCGATCGGTGGAACACTAGATGCTAGATTTCAGGCAGAGCAAGCCTGTGCTGTGGCTCTGACTTTAGCTCTCAGCTCTCAAACAGAAACCTTGTTCTCTCTGAGAGATACACGAGTCCGGATACCGCTGAGATTTGGAAATGACGTCCTGGAGTGCTGATGTTATTCCTGTAACAGTGACTGTATTTACGGATTTAGCTCTTTGTGGGGACCGAATGTTCCCAGAGTGAACATTTTCACATACGCTCAGACAGGAGGACATGCAGTCATCGTCAAAAGGACGCTGTAGCCAGAAGGAAGTGTGGGAATGCAGTGCTACTGGGAAGGAAGATAAAGGTTACCAGGAACGATAAATGAAGATACACTTAGACTGATATGGGCCATATTCACTGATCTACACATACAGAAGTCTGTCTCTCAGTATGGTGTCAGGCCAGACGTCTCGGCGTGGAGTTGTAGAGGCTCCTAATGGTGTCCTGTGATGATCCATCTGGAATATTCTCACACACTTCTTGCAGATGTTGCAGGAGGGGTGAAGGTGGAGGCATGCCAGGTTTTCTAGACATCTGGCTTGTGACAACAAACCGCTCCTCTCTGTGCTGACCACGGTGCCTGGTGGTCGTCTTCACCAAGACAAAAGCGGGAGTCCATGACAGTCTGGCACGACACCATTGCAGCCTTTGGTGACACTGAGGTGGTGTTAGGGACAGTCGTTGTTACAGTATGTGTGCATATAGTCCTGCATCATTCAGCCGTCTGCCAATGGTGCTGACACTAACAGGATGACCAATTGAGGGCATCATTGCTCACTGAATGTCCGGCATTGTGGCTGTTGGGTCAGTCCACCCATCTGTCAGTTCTCTCTCTTTGTGGTTTTCTGTAGCGCCGGTATGGCGTGTAATTCACAACATGGCGACCTTACACAGTCAGTCAGATGCGCTGCGCAGAGTGCGGATCATTTGATCTGGGCTGGGGTTGCCAGGTAGTGCACTTTTGCTTTATATGTGTCTGTGTATTGATCTCTCTAGGTATCAGCACTGGCCCTTGTTCGGGCAGTGTCTGAGCTCACGGCAGTTACATTGTACAATGAAATTCTTACTTTGCAGTTCCTCCATTCCCGACAGTCTTAAAAAAATAAATGTATGCATATACATAGTTGCACCCAGAACAAAGTGTCAGATAGGCCCCTTTCACAAAAAAGCGGAAATACGTCGACGCTGGTTAGTACAAGTTCCTGTACTCCCGGCTGACCATGAAACATTTCACTTCATCGCTGTGGAGACTGAAATTTGAGGATGTTTCCAGAATCTTTGGAAAATATTCCTCAACGAAGGACTCTAAGATGAACAAAGGCTACAAATTCTTTGTTGAAGAGTTCCTTCACAGCTATCAGGGTAAGGAAACGCCAGCTAACGTTAGCTTTGTTTACATCTGTGCTAGCTAGCTAACTAGCATTTAATGTATATGCATCATATACTAGCGTTTAATGTTAAATATGTCTGGTTTAAGCAAATAGTAAATATTATGAAGGATACTGACTGCTTTAGTTAACGTGATCTACGAGGCTGAAGTTAGCTCCTTATTCGCAGCTCCCGATTAGGTTAGCTAGCAAACCAAGTAACGTCAGCTAACGTAAGCTTTGTTTACATCTATGCCTGCTAAAAAAATAAATATCAATATAAAAGGAGAGAGAAAAATAAAAAGTAAAATATATATATATATATATGTACACTAATATATGTACACTAAGTAAAAACAAAAAACACTAAGTAAAGGAAGGGAGAGTACAGTACTGTATGGATGCTAGTAAGGTGCATATGCCTGTGTAAAGTGCGCTGTGCAGGTACAGAAGTAAACAGTATGGTGTAACAGGAGCAGCAGAATATGTATTTATGTGTACTGGGCTCATATTAATGGGTGCATGTCAGAGTCCGAGTTCAGCCAGTGTCAGAGCGGAAGGGGGGGGAGGAGGTGTTCACAAGCCTGATGACTTTTGGATAAAAACTGTCTGGCTGTTCTGGACTTCACACTCCTGCAGCGTCAGCCCGACGGTAGGAGCGTGAAGAGGCTGCGCTGAGGGTGTGTACTGTCCCTGATGATGCTGTGGGCCCTCCTGATGACCCTGGTCCTGTAGATGTCCTGCAGTGAGGGGAAGGCTCCGGAAATGAACTGTGTAGTCTTGATCTCACGCTGGAGAGCCTTCCTATCCTGAGCGGTGCAGTTTCCGTACCAGACCGTGATGGAGCCGCTCTCGATCGTACTCCTGTAGAAGTTGCTGAGAATTTGGGCTGACATGCCAAATTTCCTCAGCCTTCTCAGAAAATACAACCGCTTAGGCGCACACAGTGGGGCCCAAAGGTCTGAGCACACTAGTATTAAAGCTCCTGTTTTGCATTCAACTCTAATTCTTTTTCTAATACGACTCTTTATTCATTTATTCTGTTATATTATGAGCATAAACATTTGAGAAGTAGAATCTCTGAAATATTTATCTGCATCTCAGAATTTCTTACTGTTTGTTTGGTCCCTCTTTTTGCTTCGAAGACAGTTTGCACTCAAGCTGACAGCACTTTTTGTAGTTTGTGCAAAAGCCTCTGATGAGCAGCTCCATAGAGTCATCTGAGCTTCAGTGGAAGAGATCAGAGTAAAGGAAAACCGGCCCGACAGAGTGCGAAGCCCTTAATGGTGTGACAAATAATAATGTACCAACATAATAATGCACAAACGCCTTTAAGAAAATGCGACACATGTGCCACTCAGTTTGAATAGTGACCTAGAAATAGTGCAGGACCTTAAATATCTCTTCTTCATCAAAACTTTTCTTTGTTTTTCATTTTTTAAGACTCATGAGCTTGTTGTCATGTGCACAGAGAACTTGGGTTACAGCCTGTAATGCTTTAGAAGGAGAGTGGTAGGGTTCCTCATACCACATCACAGGGCAGATGTACATATATAGGTATGTATGCATGTACATAGTTGCACCCAGAACAAAGTGTCAGATTGCAATGATAAATGGAAGATAAGGAAGATAAAGGTTAAAGGTCACCAGGGATAATACATGATGATACGTTTAGATTGATATGGGCAATATTTATTGAGCTACACATACAGAAGTAGTGTCTCTAATGGTGTCCTAATGGAGTCCTGTGATAATCCATCCCATGCAGCTTGAATATCCTCACACAGTTCCTGCAGATTGTGCGGTGGAGGTGGAGTGAACCAGACACTCACTGTATCAGCTAGTAAAGCTAGAACCCAACCTTCTGTTCCTCACTAAGAACCTGCGGTACACGTGGGCATGCTGATTTAAGAAGAAACTGGAGTGGCTGTTATTTATCTCCAGAGCTGTATTTCTCCAGTGTCTTAGTTTTCCAATCTGAAGCATGTGGTTACACAGAGTGGCCAGTAGGAGGCGCTGTGTCTGCTGTGAGTATCTTCCGGAGTCTCGAACTTTCCTCTCAGACCAAAGAAGCGTTCCTCAAGAGAAGTGGCAGTTTTTGCCTCACCGTTCAAACCCTGTTTTTCAGGTGAGCATTGTGTTAAAAATGCACTAACATCTCCCTAAAGTAGTAAATACAGCACACGGGCACATATTTATCATCATTACGTCGGTTTTTCCTTTAAATAGAGGTTTATTTTTGTTGGAAATGCAATCCAAGATGGCGGCCGCGCTGTGGCTGTTGCTGTTTAAGGAGCCATGGTTTGGCTAGCTAAGCTTCTACATATTAACATGACTGTCTTTATAAGGTGTCATACAGTCTAAAAGTGTCAGTGGTGTTTAATATCTTAACGGATTTTCACGGGTTAGTTTTTTTACGAGACTTAATAGCACCAGTTTTTCGAGTTCACTTCAGCGTTGAGTGTTGGAGTTAGCTAGTTGGCTAGCTAACTAACGTTAGCTTGTTAAGTTAGCCTCTGATCCTGTGCTCTCTCTGGTACCTGATATGTGGGGGATGCACGGCCAAATATCTCCATACAAGAGCTTCAGGGATGCTGTTAGTAGTATGGAAAAGGGCCTGCTTCATTATGTCTCCTTCAGACTGAAAGGGTGAGTTTATGTTTGTGGTTTGAATGGTAGTGGTTCATATCAGTATGTTATATCAGTCTGTTTAGCAATAAGAGTAAAGCCAAGTGTTGTGTTTCATTTATTTACACACACATAAATACATATATAAGGTTTTCATTTTTTAGTCACTATGGTGATAAAGTCAACGTAACCATGTGTAACAATGTCTTGTAAAGTTGTAGAGTCTTAAAATGATGGCTTAGTTTAATATACCAAACTAAAGACATTGGTTGTTGGTGCTGCTCTCCAGGAACTGGGAGCCTTTTGGCCATAAAGGTCAGTATAATGAATTTAATCAGTGTAATAATTAAACTTAGTTAGGAACACCAAGACACTGGTACCACAGTCAGTGGCATCATAGTCAGTCTTTTAGGTCTGTGTTTCTGAGCCCTGGTCCTGGAGGTACCCTGCCCTGCACATTGTGGTGATTTCCCTGCTCCCATCAGCTCATTAACAAACCCTTCCCAGTCTTCCTCAGCTCGTTAACAGAGAGCTGTTAGTGAAGTAGTAAACTGATGCCATGTGTGAAGAAGGTTGGTGAGTTAACCTTCAACAGCAAAAGGAGAAAAAGGTGGTGAAGACGGTAATGAGCGCCACAATGTGCTTGGCATTACATAACCGCATGACCACAATACCAAAGTTACTATCCACACTCCTAATCCTATATATTGTATAGGCTACTGTATCTCTGGATGTGGATAAGGTTGTTGTGTATCCTCGGTGGACAGTGTGCCAACATAGTTTGTCAGAGCCACTGTTATTGGACATACACCCTTTTGGTTATCCATGGTTCTTGTCAAGCTCAGCATCCCAATGGTTTGCAATAGTGAGTTATAGAGATTGTAAAACAATGCTTAAAATTTTCATACTTAAATGGCTCTTTGCATGGTGAAATGTTTCTTCAGATTGATGGAGAACATGCCCTTTATAGGTTTGCAAAGAACCTTTAGGAAATGAGTCTGTATAGCACCATATTTTTATCGTTACAGTATCCAGCTTGTAAGTTTTATAAAAGTAGGCAGTTTTTTGTTTATTACCCAAATCCAGGACAAAATGAGCCTCCGTGTAAATAAGCTTCATCCTAATGATATTTAGTTAGCTATGCTAGTTACCTGGAGCTAATGCTAGTAGCTAACTTTACCTATACTAGCTACTGGCTTTCCCTCTGGACATCAACACACAGTAGATTAAAGTTGTTCCTCGCTATGAGCTCTCAGTTTAAGATGATCTTCCCGCAAGCGGCAAACACAGATACAATCACACTGCTACTTACAGGCTGCTGTTGGGGTTTTGGTGCTAGTAAATAAGGACTCTTCAGGGTCAAACGCTTAGTAAAGCTGCTGCATGTTGTCCAGAGAAACTGTCCGGAGTAAATTGTGCAGAGCTAACTAACAAGTTTGAATTTAAGTTGTACAGCATCCTGTCAAATGTGTGGGAGATGTAGTTGGCTTCCTAGTTGGCTTCCTACTTGGCAGCTTATGTGAATTTTCACTTCCACCTTAAATGATGCAATTTAAATCTAATTTAAATCCCTTGTTGATCCCACAGTGGGGAAATTTAGTCTCCGCATTTAACCCATCTGTGAAGTGAAACACCACAAACACACTCACTAGTGAACACACTAGGGGGCAGTGAGCACACTTACCCGGAGCAGTGGGCAGCCCTATCCACGGCGCCCGAGGAGCGGTTAGGTGTCTTGCGCAAGGGCACCTCAGTCGTTACTGTAGGCTCAGGGAACCGGCGACCCTCCGGTCACAAGGCTGGTTCTCTAACCTCCAGCCCACGACTGCCCCCATGACATGCCACAGATATATAATGGCACCTGTACAAACTGCAGCATTTAAGGGTGTAATGGAACGTTTAATCAGGAAACTTAGGAACTAGGAAACTCAGTTCAAGTTCCTGTTAAGGGCAAGCTTCGCCATCGCCGCCTAGAATGATTGATTTCTTGGTATAGTTTGGTATTTTCGTTTCTGTGTTGTTGGTTTGGAATTTTTTTTTTTTTTTTTTGTGATTGTAAATATCAGAGTCTGTTATGTAGCTGTGTAGGTTTTTGGAATCACCCTGTTTTACTCATCCTGTGCAGGACTTGCATTTGAAGGAGGAACAACAGTGTTTGAGGTTCACAGGATGTCTGCTGTATGTACTGAACTCTTCTTACTCTGGTAAGTAACAACATGCATGCAGTTTTCCGTTCGATGGCACCTTTAAAATCAAATTTAGCAAGTCGTGTATCTTACTAACACTTGCGCTGTTGGGCGGGTGGAGCGTCGTTAGGGTGAGGTGTTGATTGGTGCTGATTGTTTGCAGACATTAGTGTTTAATCTGCACAGTTGCGTAGATTCCCAACTATGCACAGCAAAACATCAACTTTGGATTGCTGTATCAGATGACGTGATGCATGGATACACCCCGGAGGTTAGGATTGGGTTTCTTGGACCTCATTATGAAACCAGTCATACAGAAGGATGTGGAACCACCTCACAGAAACAGGAATACAAGCTAGTGTGTATGAGTGTGTCAGTGACTCTAAACTGGGCCAACATCCAGAACCAACAGTCCTTATTCCTCCCCTGCAGAGAGATGAGCTCACCGTGTCCCAGTCGTTCACAGCCCTTACCTCATTCACCCCCTCCTCCCTCTCTCGCCACTCACCCACTCCGTCCTTGTCTTCATCTCTTATACATGGCCGCTCTCATAGCACCGCTCTGTCTGACAGACAGGCTAACACCAGCCTGACCCATTTAAACTGTGTTTACCCAAGACCTCACTGTGTCATCTTTACTCATCACTGCTGAACGCTGGCCACAGTGGAATAAACCACGGCCTCTTGACCCTGCCTATGCTGCACCGCGGGACCTGCTAAACCAAACGGAAAGCTAGAGCACTGTGTCAACGACTTGAGTCCTCAACCAAGAGTTACGTCAGTGTGTTGGAACTGAGATGGCTTCCTTAGCCGGAGGCTACATTAGTCAGAAGCTCATGGGAGTTGCATCAGTGTGTATTCGGCCCTGTTAAATGCTTTGGACGTTTCAATTAGGCTGTAGATCCTTTCTTGGCCTTTAATCAAACACTTTTTTAATTTTTTTTTTTAATTTAAGGATAAAATAAAGGTGCAAAGGTGTTTCTAGGGATGTGCATTTGTACTCGGGTACTTAGCCACTCAATGTTGAAATCACTTTCAAATCATTTCATCACTGAAACACAAATAGCTCAGTGAGTTTGTTTTAACAGGACTGTGAATTGTTCATTATATGTGTTATATTGATAGATAGATAGATACTTTATTGATCCCGAAGGAAATTTAGCAATTGCTGTTATATCAGGTTAATTCTATGCCACTACAAAACAAGAGTACGCTGATGTGAGCCTGTTGGCAGGAACTCCCTGTTACGGACGTGTCTGAGAAACCAGAAATGACGCAGTCAGTTTTCTGTGGCATTTATTTGCTGATAATGCTAATTATCTGGCTGAAAAATATCTAATTATTTTCTTGATCAGGATTGCGACTGAGATTTAAATTTAAATGTTTTGGACAGTAAGAAAAGACCATCCCTCTGCCGTTCTCAGTTAGCTGTGGTCGTGATGCCCAGGGTATAGTTGTTTAACTGCCTCTGATTGATGTAACTCGTCTACAGGCAGTTTACAGGCTCTGATATTGTTATTGTTCCCCATATAAGATGCTGTTTTGATGAAGTAGCATGTAATTAAAACGGCAGCTCTTGCGATTTGAATACTGCACTCTTTTAAATTGTGATTTTTATAATGAAATGGATTAGTTTTTCAGCCTTACAATCCTCAATGCTTCAGCTTCTTTCTTTCAGTTATTTTATCAAGCACTGGCGGAAGTTTCGGTTTCATCTTTGCCAGCTTCACAGGGGAGATTGTGACGTTCCAGTGGCTGACAGTGGCGGGACTTGTTTGCGCTGGGTGTAAAAAGGGCATGTTATTCAGCCATGGCAATCGTCTTTGGTTTGCGTCTTTGGTTTCTTTGAAATTTGCTTTCCTACTTGACACTTCCAGACTTTAACATGTCCTTCACACAGTGGTTGTGTTATTCTGTGATCACGTTTGTCCGTTTCTGTATGAATCTTTTTGAACCCTCTTTTTTAATGAATTTATTTATTTATTTGCCCAAAAGTGGCTTGGTCCTTTTCTTTATATGCTGGTTATTCATGAATCAGTGTATTGTTTGTTCATCTTGCTCTTTTTGTGTTATTGTTTTAGAATGTAGACCAAAAGACGAAGAGTTCCCCTTTGGAGTCTTGCTTCCTATCAGGGTTTTCTGGTCTCTGTAGTGCTTAACTTGCTCACTTTTAGTTTGGCGCTGTATAAAACAAGTTCATTTTGAATTCTTTGATTGGTCTGAACAGTTTTGGCACCTTATCTTTAATAGAGATGTGACAAAACACTATTGAAGTAGTCAAACAATCGATCAGTTGTTTAAATGAATTTGAATTTTAAATATCTGAACCAGGTCTGTTGCTTGTGAAGGCAGAGCTCATAGTAGGATGCTCGTTAGAAATCTCAGGAGGACAACATGCCTTTATTATAGAAAAGTACCTTATTATTGGAGATATAACTTTTTTTTCTTCGTAAAACAGTAGGGCTGTACCAGACTCAGAATTTTGTCAGTCGAATCGGATTCGCCCGTCCTGATCGACGACTCAACTATTCGTTCATGTTTTTTTCTCCATGTACATTATCTAGTAATCAGTAAATAAATCTGCATACAGTTCAGATCTGATCCTCCTCATTTAGAAAGTCAGCAGAGTCACAGGAACATATATCTGAACGAACAGAGGCGGGGCTTATGATGATTGATCTGAACTGGAGCCTGATTTAATTACAGGATACAGCGCTGGGCAGCAGCTCGTATTTATACTAAACATTAGCGCTTATACCTTATAGTATTTTTAATTTCACTTCTAACCGCTTCTTCAGTAGGGGGACCCTTCGTCTTTCATCTCTCATAAATAATGACCTGCTAAATAAAACCAGATTAGTCCATATTTAAATTATTTTTAGATGAAAAGAACAACAGTAGACCTGAAACCGTTTATTATACATTTATTACCTGTGCTGAAATCATTATCTCTCGTTTATCAGCAGGTGTATTAAGTGACTGTACTCATCCTTAAATAAAAATATTAGCTGTAGACAAATAAATAAAAATATCTGTAATTTAGGATCTAAAATAATGGAATTATAATAAAACAAACGTCTTTCGGTCCGTTTCTCCTTCACCGCAAACAGCCGTTACGTCTAAAACGAAAGTCAGCTCCCTCGTTTGAAGCAGTGTTGGATGTCTAACTCAATGAGGAGCAGAATTCGGTTTAATTTGTTCAGATTCTCTTCTTTAAAAGCTCCTCCAGGCTTTCTCTGAGACATCGTTCCACCCGTGTTTCTCAGCCTTAGCTTCCTTCAGCGGTGAACCGCCAGCGCACGTTGTGACATGGATTTAATATTTTAGCAAGCATGCGTCACAGCCCAGCTAGAACTTGCATATATTTATTATTCTCCTTTTAATAATTATTAAAATGTCTTTTTACATTCTTTAAGTTCTTGTGCTTTTGTAAGCTTTAGTCTGTTTTACGGAAGAAAAAAAAAAAGGTCACTGTTGTCAGTCGACTTGAAGGGTCTCAGTCGACTTAAAGGATCTCCAGCTGACGATTTGATTCGTCGACTTCTAGAGGTCAGCCCTATAAAACAGACTAACGTGTTAATGTTCCTGTGACTCTGCTGACTTTCTAAATGAGGAGGACCTCAGATCTGAGACGTATGTAAATTAATTTACTGATTACTAGATAATGTACATGGAGAAAAAACATGAACAAACAGTCGAATCGTTGGCCAGGACGGGTGAATCTGATTTGACTGGCAAAATTCTGAGTAGGGTACAACCCAAGATCTGTGACATCACTCCAAAGAACAGTTTTGCCAGTTTTATTTTGGTGGTGATGTATGTTGTCTTTGAAAGAAGACAAGAGCGAGCTCCACAGTTTGGACCCTTGGTGAAGCTAAAACGAGGCTCCTACAGATTCCCCTTGCATGCTTTTTCCGTATTTATTAAAATGCTCTTCACACATTAGCTCACCCCTTTAACAATTTGATTGCCTCTTTAAAGACAGTATTTCCATCAATGATGAAAAGTCAGAATCTGGGTCTATTTATTCAGATTTGTTGTTCAGTCACGGTGCCATTACTGCTTCAAACCTTGTTAATGATGCAATTTCCCATTTGTTAGCGAAGCGTGCCATTTTGTGCAATGATCTAGACTCGTTGTCAGCATCCTTTTGAAATTCAAATGCTGCTAGAAGTCATATTAAAGCCGCATTTAAGAGTTGTACTTCAATCTCACAGGAATACTCCAGCCTTTTTCAGCCTAATCTCAATCTGTAGCCGAGAGACAATTATAGCAGACAGTAATTTACTAGTACCTTGTAAGCCCATTGAGTCAAATGACATTTATTATAGAAGTGCATGGGCAGGTGCTTCAGCTGTGGCCTTTATGCGGCAGCTTCAACAGCTGCCCATTGGCTTCTGCTGTAAGTGGATTTTGAGTTAATTCCCACTTCTTGTTTTCATGAATAATAACAATATTGCAGTTAATTATGATGTCTCAGATGCTTGCCTGTGCTGAGCTCTCGTGATCTCTTTCAGTATTCTAAGCTATGTTTTCGATTCTGGGGATTTTAAAATGTGTGAGTGATTGATTGACTTTTTAATTACCACATGACATGGTGGTGGTAATTTTATCTGGTGCACAGAGATGTAATTCATCTCTGTTGTAGCACAGTATACAAACATGCAATAGGAAAACTATACCATAAACAACATTTTAGTATTGAAGAATCATTTATACGTTACATTAAACATGAATCAGCCAAAACATTAAAACTGCCTCAGTGTATCTACACTCTTTCTCCTTTTTATCAGCTCCACCTTGTAGTTCTACAGTTACAGACTGTAGTCCATCTGTTTCTCTGTATACTGTATTACCCTGTTCTTCAATGCTCAGGACCCCCACAGGACCACCACACAGCTGGTATGATGTGGCTGATGGTTCATTCTCACCTCTGCAGTGACACTGACGTGGTGGTGGTGTTGTTAGTGTGTGTTGTGCTGGTGTGAGTGGATCAGACACAGCAGTTCTGTTGGACACATTAGTCACTGCTGGACTTAGAATCGTCCACCAACCAAACTATCCGGCCTGTGGGCAGCGTCCTGTGTCCACTGATGAAGGACTAGAGGATGACCACTACTGCACTGTGCAGCAGCGGATGAGCTATTGTCTCTGACTGTCCATCTACAAGGTGGACCAGAAAGGTAGGAGTGTCTAATAGAGTGGACAGTGAGTGGACACAGTGTCTAAACACTCCATCAGCACTGCTGTGTCTGATCCACTCACACCAGCACCACACACACTAACATACCACCACCACGTCAGTGTCACTGAAAGCTGAGGATAATCCACCACACACCCAAATACCTGCTCTGTGGTGGTCCTGTGGGGGTCCTGACCATTGAAGAACAGGGTAATACAGTATACAGAGAAACAGATGGGCTACAGTCTGGAACTGTAGAACTACAGAGTGCTCCTGTGTAGTAGTTGGAGCTGATAAAATGGACAGTGAGTGTAGATCCAAGGAGGTGGTTTTAATGTTACGGCGGATGGGTGTACACTCCTGAAAGATAGATAGATAGATAGATAGATAGATAGATAGATAGATAGATAGATAGATAGATAGATAGATAGATAGATACTTTATTGATCCCAGAGGGAAATCAAGGCATCCAGTAGCAGATATACAAACTAGAGCCTGGCTGTTGAATCTGGTTGCTCCTGAACTGTGTTGTCTTACTTTTTAAAGATCTTTAGCATGTCCCAGAAAAGAGAGGTTGGAATGCCCGCATGCTGGATAAGAGGAATCTGTAATTATTCTTTTTTGCTTGCATAAGAGTGAGCAAATAGGGGAAGGAATGTTGTCATTGCAGCTTAACTGACCATATCTCACAATTTTTAATCTGCATTTCTGTATCAAACTGTAATACAGTGCTGTGAAAAGGTATTTGCCTCCCTTCCCTGTTTATTCTATTTTTGCATGTGTCACACTTTATATATTTAAGATTAGCAAATCTTTTTTATCATTAGATAAAGAGCCTGAGTAAACACTGAGTAAAGTCCTTTACTTAATATGTATTCATTTCAGCTCCACCAGTTTGGTGTTTACAAAGACCCTGTAACTCCAGCAAACCACAGTGAGAGCTGTTACCCACAAAAGGAGAAAACGTGGGCCAGAAGGGGCCTGCTTGCCAGAACTTTCTTACTTAAGGCTCTCGTTCATTGAATAGAACTGAACGGTGTTACTGCTCCTGAATGAAGTGTTACACAGTTCTGCTCATTCTGTTAGGCAACATAAACCTAGGGCCTTTATTCACTGTGTGTTTTACGACATGAGAACATGTTATATAAATATTATAACTTCAAAAGTACTGCTTAAATGGTAAATGCTAGACATAGTAGCCCATTTTTGTGTAATTCGTTTTAACAGTTTAAGTGGCAGGTAAAAATGTATTGATGCTTATTTGAATATCCGGCTTAGGGAGGCAAACTTGGAGAACAAGCAGTTTGGCAGTGTTGGGCGTTTATTCAAGAAATACCTTCAATGGCGTGTTCGACAGGAAGTTAATTAATTTGCATGAAATCTAACAGACTACAGACCATGCAGTCTGTAGCCAGATTACTCTATATGTTTTCCACTTTGAGTCTTGAGTCTTTCTGATTCCAGGCTCAAGTCCAACTCGATGTCTGAGTCACTGGTGTTCAGGTCAAAATTGAGTCAAGTTTATGAGTTTGACTTTCGAGAAATTTGAGACTCAATTCCACGTCTCTGAGCTGTACTGCTAAGCTAAGCTTCAGATGGCCTCTGTCATCTTATGAAAGCAAATAACACGGCACCATCCTCAACACTGATGCGTCAAGGGCACTTGACATGGCACATAATTTGCAGCGTCAATTATTTTCTTGTTAATTGGTTCGAAGTCATTACTGTGTTGTTAAAATCATCTTCCCACATATAATTAATATTTTAAAAGTGGAGATTCCAGAGTTAAAAGCCTGAGGCTGCCGTGTGTTGACCTCCTTGTGAAAGTGTCGTCAGTGTCCGGAAAACACGATTACCACGCTCGACTTCTCCCCAAAGCTGATCCATTGGTACAAAAATAGCCGTCTACAGCTTTAACCTGTTTGAAGTTTACTTTCACCGCATGTCCGTAGTGAGCTGTACTCTGCCAGGACTAATGGGTTATCTCTGTTTACATTTTTTATTTAGCAAGGTAGGGGATGGGGAGGCTGCCTAATTGCCTGTGCTAATCGGCAGTTGGCCGTACTTCAAAATGAAGTCTTTCCAACGGAGGCATTCAGAGCACTGGACGCCCTTGTTTAAAATGCACAGGAAAAAAAAATAATCTAAAAAGCTTCATCTGGATAATCCCAAATGCGTTCATAAAAGATGGCCAATTTTTTTCTTGCTTTAAGAATGGCTGAAGGCTTAAAATCATTTAAAGCTTATGTAACATTGCATGTCAATCTGGTGTCGGAATATTGGCTAATTGGGAAGCTCTTCAAAGGGGTGTTTTCTTGCTTCTTGATTCCTGAGGAAAAATTGTTTCTAGTGGAGTTCAGTTGCTGAATCTATCCAGCCTTTAGCTCTTGGTCTGGTTTTTGACAAACATTCCACATTTTCAAAGAACTCTTGACCTTGCCTCCTAAGGCGGTCAGGATGACCTCCAGAGAAATTTTCTAGATGTTTTTGTATTTAACCCTCCTGATATGTTGTTGGTCAAATCGACTCCACCTTTAAGTTCAGATATTAAAAACCTAATTAGTCTAATGAACACAGATGGAGAAATGACTGATTTAACGTGTGGGTGTGTATTAATTAGGCTACCCACCCAACATTTGGGTCGGCTTGACCCAGCAGTGAGAATGGATGCTTCTCCCCAACATCCCTCAACAACACCCCTTAAAGTTTTTTCTTTCTTTTTTTTTTTTTTTTTTTTTTTTTTTTTAGTTTTCTTGTTTTGAGTCTTATTGAAAAAATAAATTTGTTTTTATTTTGA
>JAMWET010007155.1:47500-90000 GCA_024036415.1 Prochilodus magdalenae
TGAATGTGTTATTGGTTGGATGGTGAAGAAATTAATAGAGAGAATACATGAAAGGAATGAATGGATGATCAGATGATTCTGGGTGGAGTTCTGGTTCTTTGTGGCAGAGTTGAGCAGAATGGGAGTCATGTACAGTGTTGAACCGTGTTGGGAAGTAAAAGCTGGAAAGCTCATATCAGTCTGGAGAATGGGCAGATCAAAACACTATGGGAAATTAAAACAGATCGATCTGTAACGATTTGGAGACCCATCAAGAAAACTGGACTAGAGCCGCTGCGTCACGCAGAACGGAGGTTTTGTAAGCGGTTGAGAATTTTAAACTGATTCTAAGCCATTTTTTAAAATCTGGAGCTTTTTATACGTTTACACAGCAGGAGGACAAAAGGTTGTGGTCTTTACAGTGCTTGCTGTTCCACACTCGTACTCATGCTTGTGTTAATTTTTTATTTTTTTTCATTTTTTCATTTCTTTTTCTTTTTTCCATTTCAGGGTTGGAGCCTTGAGGAGGAAAAACAAGCTACCTGAACGCTTCCTTTGTCCCTCAGTTCTAAATGAGCAAACTTGAAGCGCCCAGTGAGCTCGAATGAGATCACATCAAGCGAGGACGACAGCTACGTGTCTCCGTCGCTTTGCTCCAATTAAGGCTATTTATTGTGTGTGAGGAGGCCTTTATCTAGTAATGACAAGGCGAAGCACGTCTCCGCTCTCGCTGCTCCTTCGAGCATTTCCGATTCATCCGTGTCGCAGCAGGTAGACAAGCATTACACATCCGTAATTACAAATAGATTCAATCATCATTGTTGTCATTACCGTGACTGATGTGTGTTTGGGGTGTGGGGAGTGTTGGCGGGGGGGACCAGCAGCATGCAACTCATGAAGACAGCACGTTGCCTTCTCCCAAAGTACCTGTCAGTCTGTGTTGATGTGTCTAAATGTGTATGAGTGTCAGTGCTCTTAATGAAAAGACCCTATTTCCTAAAAAGCCAATTGTTTCTGATTGATGAATTGTGACCGGAGATGATGTGTTTGATGGCAAGTTGAAAATTCTGGCTGTCGCAGCGCTTGCCCCCGGGGGGCACATCACAGGGCTGTTTTCTGCCTTCAAGATGCGGCTAATGTCTTCTGACTAAAGCCTGATGCCGCTTTCTTTTTTTTCCTCAGAATTTAGCTCACCTAATGTGACGCGTTGTGGTAAAATCATTGAGAGCAGAATCATGGACAAACGTGGTCAAATACTGTAAAGGGCTAGGCTGTGGTGTATAGGTAGGCTGCATTTCCAGACCACTGTGATTTGAAGCCTGATTCAGTTAATAGTAGAAATGCCAGTGGTGCCGTCGGCCTGGCTCTGCCGGGGTGCCGTCGGCCTGGCTCTGCCGGGGTGCCGTCGGCCTGGCTCTGCCGGGGTGCCGTCGGCCTGGCTCTGCCGGGGTGCCGTCGGCCTGGCTCTGCCGGGGTGCCGTCGGCCTGGCTCTGCCGGGGTGCCGTCGGCCTGGCTCTGCCGGGGTGCCGTCGGCCTGGCTCTGCCGGGGTGCCGTCGGCCTGGCTCTGCCGGGGTGCCGTCTTTGAAAACCAAGACAAAAACCTCCCAGACAGCAAAATTGTTCTGGTTCAAATCTGGCCCACATTATTCATGTAATGGGGTCCGTTATGGACACCCAGTGGTCTTGATTTTGTCTTGAGAAATCTCAACAGTACCCATAAGTTCACAGTGGCAGTGTTGTAGTAGTCACACAGATCATTGGTTGCACATGGCTGTGGGTGTTTCTGAACTCGGGCTGAGCGTTTAAAAATTCTAAAAAGAAACAGCTTGTGTCCCTGACTCTCACTGAAAATGAATGACTCCCGGTCGCTGTACTGCTTGCGGTGTGGATGTACGGTTAGGCCAAATTGTAAAGCGCAGAGTCAAAACAAGGCCATAAGTCAAACAAGGTTAAACACTGACATCTCGAGTGTTGTCCCAAGAAAGAACAGCACTGCTGATTCTGCAGCTCTGGTGATTTGGAGCAGCAATTCTGCATTTAAATTTCTCAACAGATGAAGCATGGTAACACTAAATATTACAAACTGACTTTTATATGCAGAGAATACATATCATAACAGTGTAGCATTTTTTTATGGACACTACAATCATTTACAAGTGCATGTTCAGTCTCAGACATCTCTCCAGAATGCGAACGATAAGCTTTTGAGTTTTCAGTTTTCGTCATTGATTGCTCTTTACCATCATATTTAATATACGTAACATTTAACCACCCTCTATGCTCACTGTCACCAACCGGTGGTGGTGTGTTAGTGTATTGTGGAGGTGTAAGTGCATCAGACACAGCGGTGACACTGACATGGTGGTGGTGTGTTGTACTGGTGTGAGTGGATCAGACACAGCAGTGCTGCTGGAGTGTTTAAACACTGTGTCCACTCACTGTCCACTCTATTAGACACTCCTACCTTGCTGGTCCACCTTGTAGATGGACAGTCAGAGGCGATAGCTCATCTGCTGCTGCACAGTGCAGTATTGGTGTACAGTTTATTTTTTTTCCTTTTCTTTTACGTAACAAATTGATTATCTGTGAAGCTGCTTTTAGACAACGTTGGTTGTAAAAAGCTCTATACAAATAAACATTGATTGGTCATCCTCTTAATCAGTTGCCACTGGACACTGCCCAGCTGCCTACCCATTCTCAGTCCAGCAGTGACACTGAGGTGTCCAGCAGCACTGCTGTGTCTGACTCAGTCACACCAGAACAGACCACCACCAAGCCAGTCTCACTACAGTGCTGAGAATGATCCACCACCCCAAAATACCTGCTCTGTGGGGGTCCTGACTATCGACAAATGAGGTGATGGGGCTGACACAGTATATAGAGAAACAGATGTGCTACAGTCTGTAACTGTAGGACTACAAGCTGCACCTATGTGGTAAGTGGAGCTGATAAAATGGACAGGGTCTAGATAGATTGAGGTGGTTTTAATGTTATGGCTGATCGGTGTAGAGTCTTTACTTGAACAAAGTTTTGTATTTATTGAACAAAACTTGCATTTGCTGCATTTATTTGAGCCAAACTCTTCAGAAAACAGTATCTTATTTATCTAGATGCACATTAATCACGGTGGCTTTACCTCGCTTTTTCAACTGCGCTTTAAACTTTTGACTTCTGCACTAATATAGCAGATTTTCATCACAGAGCAGTATTTAAAGGTCACTTAGACATGGACCCATGGACCTACTGTATGTATAGTTGGCTGCCTGCTGCAGATTGTACATGAAAATAGAAAAGGGTCACACTAGAAACACAGAATATATGAATATTAAACAGCCAGTAAAAAGGTCTGCTGTCTTTTGGCATCAGATCAGCTTCAGACCTTTAAACAGCAGGGTGCAAAACTGAGCTTCAAATTATCAGATGAGCTTGGTTAGACGTACTACATGCTTTACGTAAAAACAGCGATATGCCCAGGTACACGTGACCCCTGGTTGTCCTCTCTCCAAATAGACATTCCTAAGCTAAATATATGGAATAAGTCTCCCAGTTCTTCTCTTTTTATACTTTACATTTATGGTATTTAGCTGACACTCTTATCCAGAGCGACTTACAAGGGTATTCATATATCAGGCCAGTGTGGTGTTAGGAGTCTGGCCCAAAGACTCTTATTGGTGCAGCACAGCACAGTCACCCAGACCGGGATTTGAACCCCAGTCTCCCACATGTGGTGGTGGCTCCCTGGCGGTTAGTGGTATTATCTGCTGAGCTACACCAACCACTTTACTTTGATGAGCCTGTATATCTTATCTACAAATGCTCAAAAACAACAGAACTGATTTCCTAACAGACTCTAAACTGCATTCAGGTTTATGACCGGGATTTGTATTAGAGCTGTTCTTGGTAGAAAGATGTAGCGCCGGCCAGACTGATGATTCAACACCTTATTGTTGCTTGGCGTCTTCTGTGAAAATTTGCACTTGACACTGAAAAAAAGATTTAATTCAGTTGACCTTCACATCGCTCTGCACCGGTAGAAGCCTCTGTTTGTAATTTTGTGGTTTCAAACCGTGCCCTTAACGTGGTAGTAATAAAGACTTGATTGAGGCAGGGAAGAGCACTTTAAAATATTGGGCAGAATGGAGTTCTGGGCAGCTTCTGTCTGTAGCTGGAAGTCCTGAAATATCCAACACCCCGCCCCTTCTTTCATAGCTTTGGTAGAAGTGATACTGGACTGAGGAACTGGAAGGAGATGGTGGGAAAAACTTTGTCGTTGAATCAGAAGGTGAGAATGTGAATTTATAGGGTTATAAGCTGGAAGGGGTTGGGGTTTCAGGTATGGGTCTGCTCCCAAACCTGTTATTTATAACTGGCATGACACCTATGCAGTCTTGGCGATGCTGACGTGGTGTTAAGGGCAGTTGTCGTAACGGTCTGTGCGCATGTAGTCCTGTGCTGTGCATCCATCTCGCAATGGTGCTGGCACTAACGGGATGACTCATGGAGGGCATCACTGCTCACTGAATCTCCACAGTTGAGGCTGCTGTTCAGTCAGGTACAGAGATGAGGCCCGTCCTTGTTTGTCACAAGCATGAAACTTTAACCATTAGCTTGTCTCACGTTGTCAAACCAACCCACCAAGTTTCGTTCCTGTCGGTTGATTCCTTCTGAAAGCAACTATTTGTGCAACTGTTATTTTGATGATGAGTGTAAACCCAGAAGAAGGTCCGGTATGGTCTAGACTGGCCAGCTCAAAATATAGCCAACAAAACAGGCTTTCTCAGTGATATATTTAGGGCGAGACTTGACATATTTACTGAAGGATTTACAGTAACACCAAAGAATGCAAGCTTTAAATGTCGGCATGAAACCTGAAAAATGTTTGAATTTATGACCTTTAACATTAATAGTATCAAGAATAAAAAAATAAATGGCAAGTATTTGTAAACACCAATGCTTGTACTAAAGTAGACAAGTTTTTTATGAGCACAGTTTTATAAACAAATGCAGAGACTAGATTTTATTTCAAACATTTTGCTTTGAATTCTGATACAGTAAATATCTATCTCCCTAAAATACAAAACAGAACCTGAATAGTAGAGTAGAAACTAATGTGGTGCAATATTTTTGCTATTAAAGCCAGTCTTTGGGGAAATCAATCATGCTGTACAGTCACATAATTTCAGATGCGAAAGTGTGGGATTGTTTTAAGGTGCCATGCAAAAAATACAGCAGGCAATCAGTTCTGGCTAAATAACAGCAATAACACGTCTGTTCATTTTCAAAACTTGATAGTGTTTTTATTTTTCTTCTTCCTTCTAGCTGTAAGGGTGAATAGTAGGGATGCACTGATCCGATATTAGGAACGGATATTAATTCCGATATGAATGAATATGGCTGGATTAAGTATCGGGTCAATAGGCCAATCCATGGACGGAGCTCCACTTAAATTCCTTTGCACTGTGTGCTATGCTGTCAATAGTATGTTTGCGGGGTGCCTGTAGATGTAACAGGAAACTGTCGCACTTCAGCGAGGCTCGAACCGTGATTGCTGAGGGCACAGACCAGCGCGAGGTGAGCTAACAGTCTCCCAGCAGAGTGGACTTAATGTGCAGAAGAGAAACTTAAGCGGCGAACAGCAAACCAAGGCAGCCAGGAGGAAAAACTGGCATGGGCAACAGAGCGAACCAAAACGATTTCCTTAAACGAATAAGAACCTCACAATTAAACCCTCCTAACGCACGACTCCAAATAGTTTTTCCTTTTTCTTTTTCTCTTGGTACTTCAGCTGCCCGAGCTCTGATAAGAGGGGAAAGCGACCTGCTTCGAGAGGCTTGAAACCTTCTACTGGCTAGTCATAAGAAATGTGCATGTGCCAGCGTGAACTCAAGACTGAGCAGCCGAGGGCTGGCACTCTCGTGCATAGCGTGAGCTGCAGGTATTAGCGTTTGCCACTTGATTGATTATTGGTTGCCCTTTGTCTCCTCTGAGTGTAAGCTGTATGAGTAAGCTTAGTCCAACATGTCTGCTCCAACCTGGTAAAGTATACGGTTTATTCATTCAGAAATGGTTTTGGATCGATATCGGGTCTCTACAGACATGCTTATGTATCGGTGCAGGTATTATAACTGGAAAAGCTGAATTGGTGCATCCCTAGTGAATAGGCGGTTAGTCTGAATGAATGTGTCTCTGTAATTCATTAGTGATATTTAATTTAAACAAAAAGTTCAGTTAACAGTGACTCTAGGTGGGGGCTCTGCTCTCGGGTGGTCTCGAGAACAGTGGAGAACCAATGTGACTGTGCTGAAAGCTCCTCTTGCTGGAGAACAGTCCAAAATGTAGTTAGGTTAATGAGTCTGAAGTGAAGGCTGGGTAGGTGCAAGGTTTAGAATAGCTGATGGTAGGGGAGCTGTTGGGGAGAAACGAATGTGGGAGGACATGAAGTGTTTCGCCGGCTGGTCCTGCCGTGCTTAGTGTTTGTGTCTGTGTTTAGAACTGTGTGTTAAGATCTCTTTGCTGTGTGTGGTTAGAAATCCCTAGAACACTAGACCTCACTGGATGGCAGCACTGAAAGATGGGAGCACATTGTCCTTCCTGTGAGAACGAGGTGGTTAACATCCATCAGAATGTGAGCCAGAGAGATTTATCTGAGAATGAGTGGGAATGATGAAGCTACCGGACGTAGCAGTGGTTGAAAAATGGTTTGGGTTTGAAAGGAAAGGTTCCTAAATGGTTTTTGAAAGTACATTTCAAGGAAGAAAAGCTTTAATTGGTATGTAACCGTGCATTACGTGAAGGTTCCTTAAACTTCAGGTAGGTCCTTCACACTTGAACACTTACAAAGAGGTTCTTTAAAGAGATGTCCTTTGCAAGGTGCATTAGGGAGTCAAAAAATATGAATGTAGCTGAAATATTTATTGTGATTTCTCCAAATATGCCCATGTAAGATGGAATACATTACTGTTATCATTACAGATATGGTCTAAATATTCTATATATTTTTAATATGCTGCATTTTTCCATTAGGAACACTGTTCATATCTAGAAAACATTAGTTTGTTTGGTTTTTCCAAAAAACCCAAAAAACAAAAAAAAACTTTTTAAAAAATCCCTTTGTTTTTGAAACAGCAGCATAAACACATCCTGCTTTGAGTTATACTCTAGAAACTCTGCATGGCAGCCGCAGTTACTCACAGTTAGCAGGTGCTTCACCTCGCTAGCATGTAATAGTTAAAATATCAAATCTGCAGCTGCCACAGTGTTGACAGAAAAGCTGGGGTTCCTGTTTTCTTATGTTGGGTCTTTTGTAATTTTGAGCCCTGATAGTTGAGGGTGACTCACCAGAATGACTCACGCGTGACATCATGATGTGATTTTTTGGAGAGATGAGTGGTCCAGGCTCACTTCATAATGACCAGGGCACATTTACTGGCTCACACAACTACAACAGCCCCCTCTGCTGGACACTGAATCGCTCTCACCGCTGTCTTTAGTCTTCTCCACATAGTTTAGAGGTAGGGTTTAGTTCTGGTTTCGTAGTGCATGCAAGCTTAGTAGCATAGTGAATCTTGCATAGGGCCTATCCAAAATATCTATTAGTAATCTAATCTCTTTTTAATGCTGCTGTAAAATGAAATTCACGTTAAGCATGATTCCTGAAGGTGAACCCAATTAAAGGTGTATTACCATGGTTACCAGTATTCTCAGTGTACTCTAAAGTACATGCAGTATATTTTCTGTACACATTACATTTTTGTATGTTCACGTCTAGAGAGAACACACTTTTGTGAGGCCATAATCTGTTGTTTATTTATTTTGTATACTTAATGATTGTACTAAATATGCTGAAACATATGACTACTAATAACAATATTAATGCTATGTTATGACATGGTTATTCTATTTTTTTTTTACCATGTAGGGGCCAGAATTTGCTTAAATATTCATATTTTAATCTGGTGTAAACAAAAATTGGGTAAATAAATAAATAACTACATATTTACACATTATTTACATATGTAAATATTTATGTAACATAAATAAATATTACTCCTGTTCTGCAATAGTTTATTGTAACATATGTAAATTATTTAGTAAATAACATAAATAAATATACTTTAGCATTAGAAAATGACTATTATTGTAAACATAAATGATATTTATATTTAACTTTAAATAATAGAATATAGGTTTTAAGTTGACTTTCCATGCTAAAATTATATAATATACTTGGTGCTTATGATATATTTAATTTTTATATCTATTTGACTGATTTATTACTAAATGTGCTATTTTATTGGACAGAACAACATGCAGTCATAAACCACAGGGCCTCAGATGGTCAATGGGAGGTCAAAACATCTAAAGCCGTTTCCACACCTTTCTGACTAATTCAGGTTCAGTCTGTCGGCTGTCTCAGTGTCAGTCGTCCAGACGGCCTGTTGATTAAACCTCACAACAATAAAGCATCTGGAGGTCATAAAGCAGCAGCACCATGTCTATGGCTCTTTTTACAGCCCGTTAATCTGCACACAGCAATTCCAGCAAATGCTCTCCCTCCTCTCCATCCTCTCCCTCCTCTGCAGTCACAGAGAGAGAGGAGTACAGTGTCTGTGTGCTCCTGCATGTTCACATGCATGTGCTGTTTTCGTTCTTTGCAGCTCCAGCTGGTGGAGAAACCGATCTATTCTTTTTGGAAACAAAGAAAACTGTTTGTATGCAAGCGAGTGAACGTGTGCATTATTATAGCACCCTCAGCCCGTCTGACGCCGTCACGCGCTCACACGTGTAAGTGTTTGTGTGTCAGAAAGGTGGTGTGATGGCACTCTCACTGTGGTCAGCAGGAGAGCGGAAATACAGCTCTGGCAACATGTTAGTGAAATACAGCTCTGGCCAACCACTGTTGGTGACCTGGCAGGAACGACACGTCTGACGGGGAGGACGAACATGCTGGGCCAGTGAAGCCTGAAACACATGCCAAAACTCCAGTTATATATTAGGTTCTAATTTCAAAGTCCTGTCCTAGATGGCAGGTTTACAGCAGGACACTCCTCTGAAGAGAGACGTTTAGAGGACGAACATGCTGCTCCTGTCAGAATGAAGATTCCTGAAAGGCATTTAACAAAAAGTCAAAACTCCAGTTATATTATAAAGGCCAGTTCAGAAATTATTGGTGGTGTTCAAAGTCTCTGTTACTAAGACCTTATTTGAAACAGATGATTAAGTGACAGTTAATATACATGTTTACATGAGCATGTCTTGCGAAACGGGGGTCTCCATGCCTGACAGAGAGTTTGGTCGCACGCGACCCTAAATGTATCAGTGTTTCAAAAAAAAGAGGTCCCACCCCCCCAGCCCGATAGGGGAAAAAAGAAAAGGACTCTAGAGTTCCCTGTGGTTAAAAAACAGACACAAATTAGGTCCATTTCGTGGTTTGACCTCAAAGATAGCGAAGAGCGGGACCCCGGAGCGCGCCGTCAGCACTGAGTGATAGTACGTAATCAATCTGAGTGCGGGAGTGTGAATGAATCAGTTACGGGAGCCCTCAGTGTCACTGAACCAATTATAAGTGATGGGCATAACCCTAAAGAAATTATTGGTGGTGTTGAATAGAAACTCGTGAGCACTATTCCCGAGACTGAAGTGACGACGGTTCAGTATGTTTATTCGTTCATTCGCGAACGACACAACACTAGCAGTCAGAAAGAGTGGTGAGTAGCCTAGGCCCGTTGATTAACCAGCCGGATGACGAAGAGACGGTGAAAAGAAAATTTTACAACACATTTTGGTTAATATACATGTTGTTAACCTGGGAGGCTGATGGCTCCGTGTCAGAGCGTTGGTTATGTCAAGCCCTGATCCACGGCATCAGATAACTAGCCACATAACGAGCGACTCCGCGTCAGACTGCACCCACTGTGTAAGGAGTGTGGGAAGACCATGGCCGGCAGTAGTACGTTTGTGACTGGTTCTAATACATTTAGAATTGAAGCGCTGAAAAAGCACAATGCATCTATAAAACACATTACATGCCCGACTAATGCACTGCCCAAGAGTTAACTTTCTTGTAGAATTGTGCTTCAAATAAAGAACTTAATGCTGACCACATTGTTAGTTAATCATTTACAAGTCAATGTTGCCTATATGGACAGCAATTTAAAAATGAAAAGAAAAAGTGAACATGTAAAACTGCTGAATGTGATGCAGTTGAAAATTTGGGTGCACCTAACTTTGGTGCTGGTGCACCTAAGAAAAAATGTTAGGCGCACCAGTGCAACCAGTTCAAAAAGTTAGTCTAGAGCCCTGGATGAGTAGGCCAACTACATGGTCGTGCATGAACTTTAGATCAGGCTCAAGCGGACGTTTTGCCAGAAGACACTGAGTGCTGTTATCATGGTCCTTATAGCCTGTTAGTGTATCAGTGATGATAATGGTATCTAACAGGATTCCTGTTTCCAGCTTCGATGTGTTATATCCTAATTCTTTACGCATAAATATAATAAAACATAAACAAAAATAAAAACATGACATTAAAAAAAGCTCCATATTCATCTTACACTTCGTTTCTGTAAGGAGGACAATGAAATTAAAATTTGTGACTACTTACTTAACAGCACTTTTCAGTTTCCATGAACCATCTAAACTGTACGAAGTAAGATTCTACCATCTAAACAAGCAGCAGTCAATTTCAGCAACCTCTGGATGCCAGTCAGATTGCCACTATCCACTAGAACTGTCTGCTGGAGCATCAGCTGAAATGGCTGTTTTAACACACCTATATTTATACTGCTAGGTGTTCTAATGGACAGTTCCAGACAGTTCAAGAAAGTTTTAAACATATTCTCCAAAGGTTTAGAAAATTCCAGACAGTTCTATAAAGGTCTCACTGCTCCAGAAGCTGCTGAAGTCTCTTCAGCACTGAATGCATCCCAGACTTTCTGGAAAATAGAGAACTTTTCTTAAGCATCGTTGTCCTGACCACAACAGCAAAGTTAACGGGGACCCGTAGACATTTTGTGTACTTGATGGGCCCTAAGGAATTGAGCAAACGTCCTTAGTACCCAGGAACAAGAACAAAATCAACATAGGTAAAGTAGTGTAATAGTAAGCTATACTTACAAAGCACTTTTCAAGAACCCAAAGATGCTTAGAATTACATCAGTGCACAGTGAATGACAGCATAGGGCAAGTGTGGCTGGAAGAAGATGCATTTACATTTATGGCATTTAGCTGATGCTCTTATCCAGAGCAACTTACAAGTTTAATCATATTACAGGTGGGCCAGTGTAGTGTTAGAAAACTTGTCCAGGGACTGTTATTGATGTAGCACAGCATAGTCACCTAGACCGGGATTCGAACCCCACTCTCCCACATGTGGTGGTCGCTCCCTGGTGGGTTGTGGTGTTATCCACTGAGCTACACCAAAAACCAAGATTATAGGATGGTTTTGAAAAGGTAGTGAGCGAGAGAAAGTAGGTATGTGTTTAAGGCTTGATTTGAATTTGGGGAGAGATTTAAACAGCGGGACTTGCAGAGGCAGGGAGTTTGTTGATCATTAGACTGTGGAGGTTTGTTGAAGGAATGTTGAGTAGCCCTGCTGAGAAGGACCTGAGAGTAGGAGTGGGTTAGTAGGAAAGAATTTCAGACATATGAGAAGCAGCGAGGCTGTTAAGAGCTTTCGAAGTGAATAGCAGGATTTTAAAATGTGGATGGTGCTTTATTGCAAGGCAGTGGATTTTTTGAAGAACTGATGCAGAGTGTGATGATATGACCGGATATGAGTAAGAAGACAGGCAGCAGAGTTGTGGACCATCTGGAGCTTGTGAAGAGAATATAAGGCGAGTTGCAGTAGTCCAGGGCGCTGGAGATGAAGGCCTGAATAAGTGTTTCAGCAGCAGATTGAGAGAGGTGTGGTTTGATTTTGGCGATATTGTGCAGGAGGAGGAAGAGAGATTTTAAACATGGGTACAACATAAACATGCAGGTTATCCTCGCCGTCAGAACAAAACCTTGTATCTCTGTTCTCCTTTTTTAATATGCCAGCTGGCGCTTGCTTTGGGTCAAAATTTAAACACGTAGAAACAAAAATGACTTGGAATATGATTAATAATGACAGAGGCGCTGTACCGTCATGCCACCTGAGTATCGCCGTGTGTTGAGTAAAGTTAGCAGTAGTCTCCAGGACGCAGGTGTGCTGGCCCAATGTGCCATTTGAGCAGTGTGTCGGGAAGCATGACTGGCGTTAGTGACTGCTCTCTGTGGACTTTCCAGCTTAGGGCCGAGTTACACGTTTTCAGCAGAGTGTTGCGCAAGACTTCCCAGATGTCATGCAAACCTGAAGCAGACGTGTTGGCTTTTATTGTTCACTCTTCCATTGTTGCAGTATGTTCGGTGGTGAGCTTTAAGGCCAGCATGTGCAGTCGGAGGCACCACGTTTGCAGAATTTTCGGTGTGTGTACAATCGAGTATACGCCTGGAATATGCTCATATGTTTTCAGGGCATCTGGTGCATCATATAAGCTGGAATCCAAATAAAATGTGTTTTTAAAGCTCATATTAGCTGATAAGAAGGAAGTGGTGATATTAAACTGATCTTGAGCAGAATTAGCATTAAAACACAATGTTTAAAATACGTATGCCACCATCCCGCTTGAAGAAACAGCTTATACTGGCAATGCTGATCACCAGCAAAACCATATCCTTGGCTTTGAATGCTGCTGTGCTTGTCAAAGAGTATGACCAAGCTGTTTTTTTTCCCCAGCTGATGCTCTGTAGGAACACTCACTGTTGTTTTTTGGCCTTAGCCTTGAAGCAAGCTTAAGAAGTATGGTCAGGCACAGCCAGTGCTGCATAATCTGTAAAAGCACAGAATGTAAAGCGAATGTCGTTGTGTAGTATGCACAAAGTGCTGTTATCTCATGACCACGTGGTGCGATCTTAAATGTTAATGCCTATTTTGGTGGTTTTCCATGTTTACATTTGGCTTTACCCATGATGTTGGCTATCTTATAATGTTTATGCAAATAGTTCATAGTATTGAAAGAGAGGTTCTGATTGAGTGATCGATTTAACTAATCGAGACCATTACAGTTCCAAGCACCTGTAGTTGCTTTGAGAATGTTTTGAGTCATTGTCCTGCTGCGATTGTTCCGAAGCCCAGTCCATTAAGTTTTCAGGTATTTTGGTAATATTCATGTTGGTGTGGTTCGTGTAGTCCAGGCTGCTTGAGCTGTATCCAAGTCAGACCAAGACAGGGACACTTCAAGTCACACCAACATGAATATTAACAAAATACCTGAAAACTTAATGGACTGGGCTTCGGAACAATCGCAGCAGGACCCAGACTAAGACAAGACTAATACCAAAGTAAGATGTGTGTTTGTTTGTTTGTTTGTTTGTTTGCTTGGTTTTTTTTGTTTTTTTTAGAATATATATAACAAAAATTTTAAAAAAGGTTTAAGATTTTAAAGGCTTACTCAGAATGCCTCCCAGGTCAAATAAATAACAAACTTAACTACATTAAATGAAAACACATTATTATTAACTTTTTGGCCGTCAGGGGTCGGTTGAAGTTTGAAACCAGTGAAAAAAAGAACGCTCTGGTAAGACCCGGAAAAAATCAATTACATCCTCAACCAACATATTTCATTTATCCAGGTGTAATTGTGTTTTGAACCTGCGGGATGTGATCCCACAGTGGACTGTACTACAGTACAAGCTTTTTTAATGCAGAATTTACCCAGATCAGCCATAACTTAAAAAAACAACACCACCTCAATGTATCTATGTCCTAATCCATTTTATCAGCTCCACTGACCATATAGGAGTACTTTGTAGTTTACAGACTGTAGTCCATCTGTTTCTCTGTATGCTTTATAACCCTGTTTTTCAATGGTCAGGACCCCCACAGGACCACCATAGAGCAGGTATTATGTGGGTGGTGGATCATTCTCAGCACTGCAGTCTCACAAACGTTTTGGTGGTGGTGTGTTACTATGCAGGTGTGAGTGGATCGGACACAGCAGTGCTGCTGGACACCTTAGTGTCAAGCTTCCTGTGGGCAACGTCCTGTACCCACTGATGAAGGACTAGAGGATGACCAACACTGCACTGTGCAGCAGCAGATGAGCTATCGTCTCTGACTGTCCAGCTACAAGGTGGACCAGCAAGGTAGGAGTGTCTAATAGAGTGGACAGTGAGTGGACACAGTGTCTAAACACTCCAGCAGCACTGCTGTGTCTGATCCACTCACACCAGCACCACACACACTAACACACCACCCAGTGTCACTGCAGTGCTGAGAATGATCCACCACCCATGTACTAACAGCTCTGTGGTCCTGACTATTAAAGAATTCAGACAGAACGTCTCAGATTTCCTCTTTGCAGCCTGACATCCAGCACCAGAAGCTGCTAAATCAACCTTCTTGTTAGGTGAGTCAGGAAAGAAAAGATCTCCTGGCTTAAATCCTCGGAAGCTTTTGTAGTTGTTTGTGGGCACCCAGAGACAGGGCTGAGTCCAAATGAAGCTGAGGCTGCAAGACTCGAGCACGACAACAGTACTTTATGTTCAGCAACCGAATCCAGGAACAGCCGCATCCAGACACAGAACCCACATCTAGAATCAACCCCAGACCTTTTGTTAGCTCCAGTGCATGAGCTAATGATGCAGCAAAACACAGCTGGCCATCAGGCAACTGAGCAGCCAATTGTCCAATTACTTATGGTTGCCTGAGCTGGGGTTCACTATAAATACCCTTAAATTACAGCTGACTTTCTGCACTTTAAACCCACAGGCATCGATGGAATTCAAATCCAGTGTGCTGGGGTGCAGTCTGATGTGCAGCATCACAGTCTAATTTCGTTCAGGCTGCACTGTAATCTTGGAGAAAGAGAGGATTTGTACTATTACTTCGATGTAAACAAAAGTGGCTTTATAGATCTCATAATGGCCCTCTAAATTCTATCCCCTCAAAGAAGTCAATCAAAAACAGATCTCATTTTCATTACGGTTTTATTATTCTATCATTTAGATCGTTATGGCTAATCAAAACAGGAAGCTCGGGATGGAGCTCTATTTGGACTCACCTTGAAAAAGACGGAGGGAAGAGCGCCCCGCACACTGCAGTGGAGCTGCATTTCACAGCATTAGAGGTGTTCTTCATAGCTTGATGGGCACAGAATTAATTTTCTATATCTGTAATGCCGTTGTGCTGATGAAAGACAGGACATGCTAATCTTTGTCATTAAATCATGACTGAGTGCTTTTCCTACCAGGTTTAACCCTTAGGCTGCCCTCATGCAGTGAAGCTTTCATGCAACTGGGGACACGAAGCAATTCAAGCCCCACTAGATGTGTTCGGTGGACTATACTGTTCTCGCAGTTGAGTCATCAATCGATCATCTTTTTCAGCTATCGTTTATGCCAGTATGCCTGGGTACACCAGGTATCTGCACCCATTACATCAGCTTTACTGACCATATAGGAGCACTCTGTAGTTCTACAGTTACAAACTGTTTCTCTGTATACTGTGTTACCCTGTTCTTCAATGGTCAGGACCCCCACAGGACCACCACAGAGCAGGTATCATGTGGATGGTGGATCATCCTCAGCACTGCATTGACACAGCCTTGTGTCGGTACAACCACTAACATGCCGCCGCCTCCACATCAGTGTCACTGCAGTGCTGAGAATGATCCATCACCCACATGATACCTGCTCTGTGGTGGTCCTGGGGGGGCCTGACCATTGAAGAACAGGGTAATACAGTATACAGAGAAACAGATGAGCTACAGTTTGTAGCTGTACGACTACAGCGTGCTCCCATAGGTAAAGAGGTAAAGGTGGGATAACGTGCTCAAGAAAACTAGAGTCTGTAATTGGGGAACTACAAAGAGTCTCTATATGGTTAATATATCTAGTGTAGATACGAGGTAGGTGTACGTAATAAACTTTTCCACCACCAAAAATTGATGACAGCGCCATTAACTCTCTGGTCTGGAACTCGTGATGCAAACGACAAAGGGGCCTAGCACTGCACAATGAACTGCGCTTGGCTAAACTCAGGAACAATCGTATCCCACCAGTGATGTGCTTTTTTTATATCTGGTTCTTTATTAAATAGTTGGCTTTGTATCTGTTGTTGCATCTTCAGCATTTTGCAAATGAAGGTCATCTCAGTCTGTCCCAGGAGCACTGCATCAAGGAGCTAAATAGCTGTTAGCGTTAGCTTCCTAGTTATTATCCAGCTGATTATGGAAATGTTAGCTTGGAAAAACATCAGCTTAGATGCTGGCAAAAAGAAAAACCACCCATTTTGATTGACTTTAAACATATTATTTGTCTTTTCTTATTTACAGGACTTTCTTGTTTATTAATCCGGTGAAAATAGCAGTGATCACATAAGACAAACTTCACTAACCCTGTTTCATAAAGATGAGATGCTTGCAGCACTTCTGGCTAAATTTCACAAACTGCAGGGCACTGTACATTGTGCAGTATGGTTTAATAAAGGCTTCAATCAACTGAAGGTGCATGAAGGTTTAGGAATCCAGGACTGTTATTCCTTTGTACAGGGGTTGGACAATGAAACTGAAACACCTGTCATTTTAGTGTAGGAGGTCTCATGGCTAAATTGGACCAGCCTGGTGGCCAATCTTCATTCATTGCACCAGTAAGAGCAGAGTGTGAAGGTTCAGTTAGCAGGTAAGAGCACAGTTCTGCTCAAAATACTGCAATGCACACAGCATTATGGGACATACCAGAGTTCAAAAGAGGACAAACTGTTGGTGCACGTCTTGCTGGCGCATCTGTGACCAAGACAGCAAGTCTTTGTGATGTATCAAGAGCCACGGTATCCAGGGTAATGTCAGCATACCACCAAGAAGGACGAACCTCCACCAGCATCACGTAGTGACCTGGCCACTATCCTGCAAGAAGAATGGCTTAAACTCCCTCTGACCACTGTGCAGGACGCAGTATATGTCATTCCCAAGACCAACTGACGCTGTATTGGCCGCAAAAGGAGGCCCTACACCATACTAATAAATGATTGTGGTCTAAAACCAGGTGTTTCAGTTTCATTGTCCAACCCCTGTATATGCGGTACTATGCGGAAGTCACAGACCAATGACTCTTTGTTCATCTAAATCTGCAGTCAGAGGGCTGTTAAAGGCTCAGACCTCAACATCACTGAATCCGTTTGGGATTTCTTGGATTGTATGAAGCAAAAAAAACCAAAATCCTACCAACTTCCAAGATTGAGCACTCTAAGAGTGGACCCTCTAATTACTTAGTCATGGAATTAATTATTTAGTTGTTGAAGCTTCTGTTAAGTGCCAGATGTGTTGTACTGCCTTTTTTCCTGACTCTGGAAAAAAGAATAACTTGTACTAAATGGCCTAAATGGAAAGGTGCTCTTTTTTGTGCAGTACTGTACAGGTGGGGTATGTGTGCATGAGCCAGTGGATGGGTAGGGAGTATGTGTGTGCGCTGAAGGAGGCCCTAAAGCACATGGCATGTTCTCATTACTGCTAAAAGCTTTAAGCCTGCCCGCCCGTTACTGAGAATTACCCGCCACAGTATCAACTTCTGGTCTCGCCAAGCAAATCAGCCATGTTATTCTGCTTGGGCTGATGGAGGAGGGGCTTTCCCCCCCCACCCCCTCTCTGAGGGTCTGTCCTGATCCTCAAAGGGCGGAACGGGTGGGTGAAATCTGAAGGTGTTTGTCCACAGTGTGTCGTCTTGGGTCTGAGATGCTGAACAGCGTGCTCGGGCTTTACTCCTGATCACTCTAATAGCACTCGTGTTTCCCCTTGTGTTTCATCCTTGGCACGGAAATGAAAAAGATTTATTAGTGTAGTCGGAGTCTCATTGATCTCCCTCTGCAAGGCTGCGATGGAGCTTTCACTGGAAGATATTGTTTCTCTCTCTCTCTCCCTCTCCCTCCTCCACCTCCCTCTCTCCTTCCACACCTCCCTTTAGTGAACTGACCATTGTTTCATTGTTTTAATTTGTCCCAGCAGCAAACAGAACTGACCATCAGCCCCCAGAGAGTAAGAAAAGAAAACAAGAGAAAGGAAATTAGGTTTAAAAAAAGCAGGTACCCGTCCCTTTTCTGTCCCAGTACAGAGCAAAAACAATTTGCTGTCTTTTAAATTAAAATCAATCTCTCTCTCTCTCTCTCTCTGTCTCTGTCTCTCTCTCTCTGTCTCTCTCTCTCTCTCTCTCTCTCTGTCTCTGTCTCTGTCTCTCTCTGTCTCTCTGTCTGTCTGTCTGTCTGTCTGTCTGTCTGTCTGTCTCTCTCTCTCTCTGTCTCTCTCTGTCTCTCTCTCTCTCTCTCTCTCTCTCTCTCTCTGTCTCTCTCTGTCTCTGTCTCTCTCTGTCTCTCTCTGTCTCTCTCTCTCTCTCTCTCTCTCTCTCTCTCTCTCTCCCTCTCTCTCTCCCTCTCTCTGGTGGCAAGCTGCAGGTAGGGAATATGTATTACCTGGCTGGCAGGAGGCGTTCTGCTCGGCCGGAGGCTGTCACGAGCAGACAGGATGGATGGGGAGAGACAGAGAAGGATGAGTGTGTCAGTTCTTCCCCCTCTCCTCCTCCTCCTTCTCCGGGGGCCTTGTGCTCTTCTCAGCAAGCCTATAATAAAGAGCTTCCTGCAGCCATCCATTCCTGTTAGTGTGGAAGACTGGAATAGTGGAGGAGGCTCTGAGGGCCAGTGGCCACGTGTGCTTAATGTGAACGGTGACTTTAAACATGACTCCGGATTTCGGATTTGGAAGTAGTTGTCACAGTCCTGATCAGCGTTGATGTAATATTGACTATCTGCCTGTCTACAAGTTCAGTCTGACATTGATGTTTCCAGTGCTGAGTGTTTCAGATTGCAAGTCTGATTAAGTAATTGCCTGTATAGTTATATGTTGAGTTTCTGCCAGTACTGATCTGATGTGGAGTCTGATCTGATATTCAGTTTTTAGTATCGAGCGTTTGTCAGTGTAGAGTCTGGTTCGATATGTTTCTTTGTTGAGTATTTGTCAATATTGAGTCTGATCCCATATTGTATCATCAGTGTTGACTCTCTTCTGACACAGAGTCTGATTCAGTATTTGTATTTTCAAAGCTGACAGCCTGCTGGGATAGAGTCGGATCCAGTACTTGCAGTTTTGATGCTGGGCCTTATGTAGTATTTAAATGTTGTGCAGTTCTGCCAATACTATCTCCGATCTGAGTACCTGCCAATATTGAGTCTGATTCCACATTTGTATTGTGAGTATTCTGTGTGAGTTTTAATACAGTACAAATAGTCCAACCTAATATTCATGTTTTCAGTATTGAGTATCTGTTGATACCAAGTCTGATCCGCTGCTTGTATTTTCAGTATTGATTTTCTGCAAATGTGGAGTCTGATCTAATGCATGTCAGCTGGTGCCAAGCCTGATTTAATATTGGTAGTTTTATTATTGTCTGATGATTCAAATCCAATCTAGTTTTTGTATTTTTAATATTGTGTAGGGTTGTAATGCTAAAAGCGGTGAGGAATACCTGTGTATGTATGTTAACAGATGAATGTGAGTTTCACCTAGTAGCCTAGTTAACAATGTGCCATGCTAAGATACTCAAACCAGTTGGCATCCGACTAAGTCTTACTTTGACGAGTGACACGAAAGCTAGATGTGCTCTACTGCACTATTACAAAAACAGCTTTGTGAGATTTTGTTGTTTTTATTACTCTTTGTACTAAATTAATGCCAAACTGAACTTCTGTGTACCATTACACCACTAACCGTTGACAACAGATCTGATCAGATATTTGTATTTTGAATATTAACTCTCTGCGATACTGAGTACAGTCCGATATATTCGGATATTACTAATGCTGTCTAGCATTTGTATCTTTTAATATCCAGCCTGCAGATATCTAGTGTGGAGGTATTTGAAATTTTAATCTTATGTGTTTGATAATATCAGTATTTGCGTATCATCTCTGTGCAATTAAAAACCAATTCACTTTTTGGTGATTATTATTATTATTATTATTATTTTTTTTTTTTTACTATTCTGCATTATTTGAACGCAGCAGCTGTGTTTACTGTTTACACTGTGAGAAAATGTCTTAATGAAGGACCAACAGAAATGGCTCAAACCTGTTTGGAAATAAAGTCGGGTCATTAGAGTTAAATAAGGTTTTTGTATTCTCCTTTAAAGTTGCCAGTTTGGAGATCCTTGTTTTCCTTTGGACTGTATTCATTGGAAAGTACCTTTGTTTTCTAATATTGAGCCTTTGCTTGTGTGGAGTTCAGTAGTTGTATTTTTCATATTGAGTAAATGGTCTGGTCTGTATTAGTGCTGATTGTTTACTGATATCCAGTGTGGTATATCTGTTTATTTGTGTAGCTGCGTACTGCACGCTGAGGTTAGTAAATCTTATCTAGTTGATGTGAAATGTTAATTTCAATGCTGAGTGTTTAAAAGCTGTGTCCTCACAGTTTAGGTGCAGCTGGTGTGAATCGTGTCCTGACCAGCTTAACCACAGTATAAACACTGGCAGTGTAGACATTACTATGGAGGTTTATGTTTCTTGTTTCTATTTGAATTCCATTAAATTAGTAATTTAGTTTATTATTTATTCACTTTACGTCATCACTACAGACATTTTAAACTGATCATTAACTTCTAACAATGTGCCACGAGTACTGGAGGTTGTGGGTTATGTTCATTCATGTCCCGTTGTGTCAGTACGGTGCAGCTGAGTTGGACAGTCATTTCATCAGGCTTTTTTTTATAGGCGGTACTGAAATTTTTCCTGCACTGAGTCTGATACTGATTTTCCCATAAATATGGGGTGACTACCAAACCTAGACGGGGGAAAAACAATTAGAACCTCTGTAGTGGCAGTAAAAGTGTCGAGGAGTTACATCATTTGCATGAAGCAGTAATGTGAAGCCTGCTCACACAATTACTGACGAATGTAACTGAAGACAGCAAGAAGTAGGCGACTCTATTACACCACAGCAGCACTAGGTCTAACGAGGCATGCTTTGTTTCCTATATCTACTGCTCGTTACTCTCAAACCTTTTACAGCACTAATGTCTTTTTAGTGTTTTCATTGCCGATAACATTTGCAAACTCAACGGAAGCAACAATGGATTCTAGGGCCGTAGCTGACGTACCCGGGCGGTTTGTCAGTTGAATTGGGTTTGCTCCCTTAACAAATCACTCTTATGTAGCTATCGGCTTTATAGTTTAGATTGAGGTAGTTTTATGCATCTGCTAACTAACAGTAAAGATAAAAACCTTATTTAAAACTTGTTAAAACCCCTGTTTTAAAGAACTTTCTTGCTAATACAAAAGAGAAAACGACACATCTTTTTCCTAATCATTTTAAAACCAAGCAGGTGGAAGGTAGCAGCAATACAAAACTAGATAACAAAAGTAAATTAGTTTCCCTCTTAATTATTGTTGTTGTTGTTGTTGTTGTTGTTGTTGTTGTTGTTATTATTATTATTATTATTATTATTATTATTATTATTATTATTATATATTTCTATATATGTGTGTGTGTGTGTATATACATACATACACACACACACACTATTATTATTATTATTAAAATATATTATTAATAATATATATATATATATATATATATATATATATATATATATATATATTTTTTATATATATATTGTGTGTGTGTGTGTGTGTGTGTGTGTGTGTATCTATATATATATATATATATATATATATATATATATATATATATATATATATATATATATACACACACACACACTTATTGTTATTATTATTATTATTATTATTATTATATATCTTATCTCTCTAATTTGCAACCAAATTCTACAGTCACAGGTCTTTATTAAAATAGCTGCCAACCAGTTTGGTACTAATGATATTTAGATTAAGTTGACCAAGTTAGCTTGTGTAAAGTCTTTGGGTGCTTCCAAAACCCACATGTTCTTTTTATTATTATTATTATTATTATTATTATTATTATTATTGTTAAATGTTTGTTTTAAAATTACAAAAAAAATATATAAATGTATTTTAAGTCGACTCTGCTTAGTGGTCATGCGTATGACATATGGAATTTGTCCTACTCACATGAATGATGTAGGCTTTACACAAAGGCCATGAGGTTTGATAGAGAAAGCCAGAAGAGACGAGCTACTGGAAACCCACACCCAAACCTGAGCGCATGCTAATACCCAGCATGCCCTAAACCTACAACGCATGAAAAGCCATTAAACCGAAAGGAGAGTTAAATGTCAGAGCACACACCCATACGGAGGAGCAAAGGGGGCTGCGTTTCTCGTAAACTAACAGTGAGGCTCTGAGTAAGGTGCTCCACCGCTGCCCTGACGAGATAGGGGCCCATGCTCTCCATCCCCCTCCCACCCTGCGCTGCCTAATCTCAGCTATCCATCTGTGAAAGAGGAGAGATGCGCGCTTGTCTCCCCCGCAGTGCGGCGAAATGGGCCGTCTTCATAATCAGGAGGTGCCTCCAATTATTGCTTAATGTAGCACAGCGTTATAGCGCGTGCCATTCTGACCGTACGCCTGCGGGTCTCCGTATCACAGCCGCAGCACACTAGCTCACGGTCACCCTCATTAGACGGCTGGTTGGCTTCCAGATGATAAAGCCATGCACCTTTAAGAGGGCTGGGCAAAGTCAGCCACCAGCTCCTCCTGTGCTGGAAAATGTCTCGTCTTGTTTGTTCCTCAACGAAGAGATGGGGGAGGCATTAGTCTGCAGTGCTGATGAACTTTAGGAAAGCAGAGATGTTAACTGAATGATGAAATCCACCGAAGAATCGATTTCACTGTGTCATAAAAGCCTCGTCAAGTCTTGGTTCCTTGGTTCTTCTTTATGCTCTTGGGGAATTTTTCTTCAGAGTGTTTGTTCCTCTCAGTGTTTCCATATCTCATGCTCTTGATTCCTCCCAGTAGCCATGTTTACATGTAGTCTGATAATCCCTTATTGATCTGATTGTTAGCTCAATCATCCATGAATACTTCTCAATCGAAGTAGAGTAGAGTTGCACGATGCACCGAACATTCGATTCTTTTTCAATACTACATTGTCACAAACGATGCGGTTCTTTAGCGTTCGATACTTTCAATACTGTATATAGGGGTGCACATAAGCGGCGCGAGAGGGAGAGAGAATGCGCATGACCAGAGAGAGAGAGAGAGAGAGAAAATGAATGAATGAATGAATGAATGCGTGTGACCAAAGAGAGAGAATGCGCGTGAGTGTGGACAAAACGGGTCCGAGGAGTGAAGTATGGGCATATTTTGCTTATGTCGCTGATGAAGACGGGAACCCAACTAACACCACGAACCCAGTTTGCAAACGGTGTTACAAGTCTTTCCAGTACAAAGGAGGAAACACGAGCAACTTGGCTAAGCATTTGGCGGACTTTAATTATATTTTAATTAAATTTAATTTTAGAATAAAAACTTTTGCAATCAGATTGTTCAGTGTTCAATCCAGTTCAATCAAAGATAAACATTTTATTGTTCAGACATTTTTATTGTTGTGCCTTTTTCTTCTAAGTATCGTTTTGGTATCGAGAATCGTGATACTACAGTTGGTATCGGTATTGAAGTCAAAATTCTGGTATCGTGACAACCCTGAAGTAGAGTAGAGGCCAATCCTTAAAAATTTCTGTTCTATTGAACAAAGTAGATAATCCTGATAATAATCAATTACACAGAAGACTAATGGCCTTGTTAAAGCCTGTATCTGACTACATTCCCTGTCGGAAGGTTATAACGGTTAGCATGGCTAAACCATAGGATTGTAGAGCTGTTTGAGTTTGATCTCCTTTCAATAGTTCTTTCTCCTGCTTAATCTGTGGACTGACAAAACTGTTGAGAGCTAAGGGACCATCAACAATTTCCAGTACATTCCCAAAGCTGATGTCCAAGTCTAGGCCTGGTCCACCAGTATGAAGGCCTTTACCAGAAAGAACATAAATAGTCTGAGGTTTTAGAATAGACTTCAGAGAGGGGACTCAAAGGTGCCTTCCAAGAAACAAACAAATATCAGAAAGAGTTGTTGGCACGTATGGTCGGCAAATAAGTGCAGCTTGATCAGCTGAGTTAATGTTAGTGTAGTGAGCAGGCATGTGCTGGCATCAGTTTGGATGTTAAACTAGCCTCTGAGAGACAGAAAACTGACTGTGCTGGGGTGCTTTGGCTAAATGTCCCACAGTGCTGCCATGGTACCTGCTAACCAATGCTAATATTGTACCCATTTAGAGCACCTCTGGGCAAGCCAAGTCAAGTAACTGAGCAAAAGCTAAATTCAGTCATGTGGTGGTTGTGATGGTGTCCCTTAGCAACTTGTTGGACACAGACTCTACAATGTCTAGTAACTTAAACCTATGCTGACGTTCTACATCAGAGTGCTGGAGCCCAGTACTAATGTTTCCCGGCACTCAGTCATTACCATGCTTATGTAGTTATATCACAACCCCAGGAAGCCACGGTGGGTTTAGTAGGTGGCTTTAGGATTTATGAGAGGAAGGCAGTCAGTTTTTCAGATAAACAGAGAAGTGATTATGGTCTGTTAGCTAGAATTGTCCGTGTAAACAGACACGCATCTCTGGCAGAAATCAAATCCACATTCGATGCAGGAGGGCCAACATACACATCCTGCTGGTTAGTGAAGTTCTTTAGCTTCCATGGGATATGGGCACAGAAGACCCACCAGAGTGTCTTTGTTTACGCCACAAGACTGGACGCAGCACCTCACCTGGGCTTGTGAGGTTGCTAACTGGACCCTAGAAGACCCTAGAAGGCAACATGTGGCGTTGTCTATTGAGTCATGGTACCAGTTGTTTCAGGCTGATGGTAGGACCTGTGAAGCCATGAATGCCAGTTGTCTAGACAGTTGTCAAGACTTTGGACTGTAAAGGGGTTGTTGGCCGGCGATGCCTACATTTTACTGCTTGGTTACCATTTGCAGCCCTGCATGGTCTTTGTTCCCCACAATGATGGGATATTCCAGCAAGATAATGCACCTTGCCATTAAGCCAAGGTTGTTCAGAATTGATCCAAGGAGCATTCTGGAGAGTTCTGATGACCGTTTGCCCGACATAAGCCCAATCGAGACATTACACTATCATGCCTCGTTTGAACTATGATAATTCACATTACCTATGTGTATATCTATATATCTGTGTGTGTAAAATGAATGAATAAATAAATAAACAACCAAATCCCCAGTGTTCTTGTACCAAAAACATAGGACATAGCTCAAAGCATTGTTGGCCTACTACGCCTTTAGTTATTTCCATTTTCCTTTTAGTGGAGAGACCGGGAATACACACTTGAAGCTTTTCATGACGTCTTGGCGTATTGACATCCAGGCTTCCAAAGAGCACTCCAATGCAGCATCATCCATCTCCTACTTTTTCCTCTTCCTACCACTTTGTTTCGCTCCCCCTTTCCTTCGTCTGTGTGACTTCAGTGTCTTTTGTAGGAGTTCAGCCATGCAGGGATCCATTAGGCAAAAACCAATTTCACACGGAGCCAATTTCATAAATATTGAAAGTGAGCCCACCTTTAGCTCTGCTTGAGTAGCTTTAGAGGGATATACAAAGCCATCAACAACAGGCTTGAGCTTTAGCTCCCCTCTCCACTGACGCATTTTATTAAGCTTCACTCTACAGATTACAAAAGCCCACACCATTGCTGCAAGGTGCCAGGTCTAATTGATTGGTCGGCATATAGAAATATATAGAGGTGTGGAGGAACGCAGAAAGTGCTTACTCTTTCAATATCCGTTTTTAAAGGACATTGATGTACAGAATACTGTACCACAAGCAGCAATCAACCGGCTCAAAAATTATTTTCAAATCTAAATGTTTTATATTGCACTGACCTGGACAGTGTAGTCTAATAATGGGTTTATTCTGATTAAAATGATTCTGATCTCATTTAAAAGTTAATCCTCCTTTTAAGTTCCCTTTTTTATTTGCACATGAATGGAAGGGCTGCAGCCAATGACCTTGTCTGTAGACTGGGCAGCAAGTTGGATTTTGTGCAAACAGTTTTGGTGCCAAAGCTGACAGATGCAATGACTTTCAGTATCATCCAATACTGTGCAAGGTCATGACTGACCGATGGACGACAGGTAAAGGCTATGATACTAAGTCAGCACCCTTTAGTGGCGACCTGAGCCATAAACCTTCTAGTTTCTGGTACAGAATTATCTGCCCATGAATTTCTAACCCATAAATTACTTCTCAATGGGGTCGTGTCCTCCAGGGTTGGCGACTCTATAGCTCATGGTTTGTAGTGCACTTTCCATCACTGCTTGATTGAGCTCTTAACGTTTGAGACGGCCGTACCAAGTACTGTGAGCCCAATAAAGGACCAAAGGGACTTGCATGAGTAGCACCTCTTGGTTTTGTTGTTATTCTTCATTAATTCATAACCAGATCAAAAATAGTGCGGTTATCTTCATGTCATAAGACACGACAAATAACTGTTCCTCCTAGGGAAAACACTGCAGGTATCATGTTGCCGTCCTCACAACCCATCACTCTGAATAACATCCACTGCTTGTTCAAAATGTCTGCGTAATTCAGTTGTTGAAATGTGAGATACACAATTCGTTATGATGTGTATTGAATCATGGTTCACTTGGTGAACTTGCATGTTTCTTCTGTGCTTTATATGTAATTTTGAAGTTGGAAATTTAATAGTAAATCTAAAAATAATCCCTTATTTATTTATTTGAACCTCACTAGGGCATTGTAATGTCAAGAAAGTGGTGTTATGATGCATGTCATTGATACAAGGGTCGTTATTTAAATCTCATTTTGGAAGACTGAACGCACACCACCATGTGTGTAGGTTTGCTAATGCTAGTCTTGGCAGTGCACCATTATGCTACTTGTTTATATTGGAGTGGAAGAGTCTTATGGTGAAGAACCCTGCTGTCTCATGGTAGAGTTTAAATGAAACACAAAATGAACCAGAAAGAGTTTGACTATAAATCTTTAAAAATCTGTACTGTGTTTTTGAGAATCTACAGTATCGCGATCTTGATATCTTTGATACTTCTTATACTGCTGTTATACCCATTTCACGTAATCCTCTTTGGTGAGGTAGCTTTTCAGAGCACTCTGAAGGACTCTGTTTGCATCCTAACCATTTAATACTGCTAAAGTATCCATGTTTGTTTTTATTTTTAAGAAATTGATCTCTATGTATTGTGCATCAATATATTTATGTACCACCACTGGCTTCTGTTCCTGGCAGTGTCTTTGTTGGGCCAAATATTTAGTCTGACTGCAACATGGTCCTTAGACTTCCCAGGCCTATTGTACCGCAGTAAGCATCATGTGAGGCAGATGCATGTTGTTCAGTTGGCTTTAGCCTAATAAATGTAAATAGCACTTAAAATAACTTTCTCATCCTTTCTTTTTTTAACAACACAGTTCTAATGCTTCTTTGTGTGCTTTAACAGGTTTAATTTTATAGCTAGTATGGCTGGAACAGGTGTTTTGTTAACAGGCTTAACAGAACTATGAGCTTTTGTTGTCATTCTAACTGTGGGCTTTTGCTATACACAGTTCAGTGCATCATCTACTAGCTACAAAGCAAAGAGCTAACTAAACAAGATGGCGTATTCTGTTATAGTTTTCCAGCTTAGACTTTATTAGTTGGTTATAATTAACAAAATTATAATCAACAACAGTTATTTCAGTTTCTGATTAGGATTTTGATTTCTACAGCAGTTAATTGCCAGGTAAAACTTTGCAGTATTTGTGCTGTAGCTTAAATATACACTTTGCAGGTGGATGTTATTGTGCTTCTGCGAGTCTCCGGTATTACAGTATCTACTAAATTCTGTTAACATAAGAGGCATCCAACATTTTATTGTTATCCTTGTTTTACCAGGAAGTCCCACTGAGATCAAACCCATACTCATACTTCCAGCACTTTCATGGCACTGGATGTTTTAGGCTTGAGGTAAAATTGGTGCCTCCAGAGGCAAAAACTTTGGGAAAAGGAAGAGAAATAAAAAAATAGGGCAAAGATAGTTGGTGAAGGAATTCAGGAATAGGGATGGAGATGAGGAAGAACTAGCCTTGAGAAAAACAAAAGTCTTGTCAGTGCAGAGAAATCAATGTGGTGTAGTGTGTTGGCAGAGTGGAGGTGGAGAAGTGGAGAGGTGGTTGTAGCCTGAAGTTAGCACCATGATCCCTCTCGATTCCTATTTTGGACGGCTTGTTCTGATCAACACTTTTGGATTCTTTGTTTTTTTTTTTTTTAACAGGGTAAAGGTTTTAGAGAAAATAAAATGCTGAAATAAAATATGTGGTAAGGTTCCTGGAGATGTGGGTGGCTGCAGATAAAAAAGAAGAAACAGATGAGATGCCAGAAAGAAAGAAAGCATGTTCAATAAAACCGCAGCAACAGGTGACAGTTTTATTGTGATTAATGTCCAGGTGCTGATATGTGATGAATGTTTAGAGAGCAGATTTGACTGTGACAGCGTTTAAAGAGCAAGCTTTTAGTGTACTTGATATATGAATACCTGAGGTCGCTATCGAAACTCCATGGCCTTTACCGCGCTAATATTTCCACCATCAGATTTGAACCAGATATGAAGCCTGCGGGTGTATTGCTGAAGGGCAGATATCAAGGCCAGGGTTGTCATTATATAAGAAATATATAATACCATCGCTATATCAGAGAAAATACGCACAAACCTCATTCCATAATCCCGTTTTTCACAAGCAGGGACTAAAAAATGTTATTTTTTGATTTAGCCATATTAGACTGGAGCTTGCCCATCACATGAGGCACATCTGAAGAGGAGGTTGTCAGAGTAGTTTTATTCTATTATAGTAAAGAATTGTTTTATTATTTAGTACGTTGGATGTTTGAGAAACATTGAAATTGTGATACTTATTGAAGCTGAAGCCCCATTTAGCCATTATTCAAACACATGGCGGCCTCAAATATGGATTATTTATTTAGTGATTGGTTGGTTGGCTAGTTGGTTGGTTAGTTAAGTAATTGGTTGGTTGCCTAGTTGGTTGGCTAGTTAAGTGATTGGTTGGTTGGTGAGTTATGTTGCTGGTTGGTTGGTTGAGTGAGTCGTTGGTTTGTTGGTTAGTTAAGTAATTGGTTGATTGCCTAGTTGGTTGGGTACTTAAGTGATTGGTTGGTTGGTTAGTTAAGTAATTGGTTGGTTGGTTGGTTGCCTAGTTGGTTGGGTACCTAAGTGATTGGTTGGTTGGTTGGTTGGTTGGTTAGTTAAGTAATTGGTTGGTTGGCTTGTTGGTTGGTTGGTTGGTTGGTCGGTGAGTTACATTGGTTGGTTGAGTGAGTGGTTGGTTTGTTGAGTGATTGATTGAGTGAGTGAATGATTGGTTGGTTAAGTGATTTCTTGGTTGGTTGATTGAGTGATTGTTTTTTCCCCTGTCCATTTCCATGCTTTTCTGGCTGATTCTTAAAGGTGCCATAAAATGCATCTTTTTATTTTGTGTATTTTAAATAGATGTCTGCATAGTGTATACATAACTAGTCGGAGTGAAAAATTCCCGGATGTGGTTTTAGATGCCTGTTTATACCTAATGATTTGGTACTTGAATTAAACAGTGCTTGGCCTTATATGGTGCTCTCATTAATATTTTAATGCCCTCTGCTCTGATTGGTTGGTTTAGAAGTAACATGTCACAACAGACTCAGACACAAATATAAAATGAACCTCTACATCAACACAGTACATTAGAGTTATTCCTCACGGTGAAACTCGGCATTAGATGATCCGCTTCCACCGGCAGACACTGGTACAGTCACAGAGCATGACTGCTACTTACAGGCTGCTGTTGGGGTTGTGATGGTAGTTAAGGTGGAGCTGCGTCTCACCTCTCTGTGCTGTGTTTTTGGGGGCATCATTTTGGTGGAGTCAGGACTGTTCCTGGTTAGGATTTTGTAATTGGATCGTTTTACTGGCCTTAGGATTTGTATTTGAAGGAGGAATAACTGTGTTTAAAGTTCACGGTATGCTAGTTTTGTGTACTGAACTTTCCTTATTCAACTGTGGCTATGTAAATACAGCTTTGCATTCTGTGGCAACTTCACAGGGCGAATACACCAAACAAAGTGGTGGTCTTTTCATTTTAGTCCCATCCAGATATCTGGCTTTTAGGCACTTCCAGAGTCGTGGGGAAAGACTGCTGTAGTTTAGTCTCTTAGTGTCTGTGGTAAAGACTTCCTGAATCATGAAACAATTAATGCTCTGGAGTCTCTGAGCTGCTGTTATTTTGGTCTGGGTTGTGTAACTTGTCACTATCATCTGTACACCAGGAGAACTTTAGCAGGAGAAGAAAGGAAATGAAGTTGATGAGGAAAGAGAGATCCAGCAGGCTCGTAACAGGGAGCAGTTATGAAGGCACCTACATGTATAAAGGGTTACTTAACATTCACGAAATGTTCAAAATGTTTCTAGGTTTTTGCAATAGCTGATCTGATTATATGGCCATTTGAGGGGGAAATACAGCCCACTAGTGAATTTAATTCGTTTTTATTGTTGTTCAGATGACGGGTATATTACAGAAGTCACCCAAATGCTAAACAAATGCTATTCAAATAAGGCTTTAAAGGTCCCAAATGGAAAAATCAAGCACTTCTTTTTAAACTAAGGCTTTGTCTTGGTATGATTGTTTAACTGTTCACTCTGCAGTCTATACCGTCCACAGGAAAAACACATCCAATTATATATATATATACACATTTACACATTTACATGTCAACAAGTACGTTTACATATATCTGTCTGTCCAACCTAAGTAGTGGGCCCCAAACTGCTTTTAGAGTGAGGCACAGTGTAGAGCATCCAGTCAGAACAGGGTTCATTTACATATAGCATAGTGTTAAAGCCGTAGAGCAAGAAGCAGTGCATTGTAACATGGTCTCGTGGTTATTGTCTGTGAACCCATTCAACATAGGTTGACCTCAGGGTGAAAAACGAAAGATATGGGCTCTTTAATCAACATGGTTCATCTGTATCTTGTGGTGCGAGTGAGGGGGAGGGGGGGGCTAGAAGACGGCAAAGACATAACAGATGGCCCTGAGCTTCAGGAGCATCTGAACATTACAGCAAGGGATGTTGGGTTCACTTGCACTTAGAATTAAAAGGGAAAAACACAGAATTTCTAACATTAATTCATCAAAACGTAGACAAAGCCATTCAGAGTAGTTTGGCGTGAAATGCTCTTTTCTGAAAATTGCTTCAAACAGCTTCAGTCTCTCTCTCTCTCTCTGTCTCTCGCATTCCTGGTTTTTCTCTCTCGCTGTTTTTCTCATGCGCCCTTTTTCACTTTTGATGCGCTTGCCCGCATCCTCCTCAACAACTCAGAATAAATTCCCTCCAGTGTGGAGTGGGGCGCTCGCTGTGTGAATGCAGCATGTCCACTAGGATGGTCTTATTGTGCTGTGTTGGTATGTCTGCTGGGATGTTGTGTAGTGTTTTTAATCTGCAGTTTAGTTGTTTTTGTTTTTCAAAAGTAACTCAAATCTGACCCACATTCCTCATGTCCTCTGACCCACTTGCCAGATGAGTTCACAGCACTTGGGTGGACACCTCTGGATAGCAAGATGTAGGCCACATGCACGTCAGAGTAGGGCCATACCTCAGCCTAAAGTAGGCAACTCTGGAGAGTCGGAAGTGGACCAGATCTGTTTGGGACAGGTGGGTCAAATGCATATTGTAAATATGCTTAGAACACTAAGCACCGTTGTAAGTCACTCTGGATATGAGAGTCTGCTAAATGCTGTAAATGTAAATATATGGGCCGCTTTTGGCTCACGGCAGATTGCCTGTGCTGACAGTAGGCCAGCAGTGCCAATTCCTTGCCAGATCTGGCACATATCCGGTCACTATGTGATGGTGAAAAAGTGGAAAATGTAAGGAAACACTGAAAAACTGTGTTTGGAATTCAGCCTTTGGTCAAATGTTTAATTTTGTTAGGCTTCGGCCTAAATTTTTTATTTTGGTGCATGGCTAAGTCCTATAGAAAGTTGCAATTTGCTTTTGGTACTGTATTGTTTCTCAAAAAAAAAAAAAAAAAGATTTTAATCAAAAATTTACAGTCACAGGTTTGTGGCAAACTGCTGTTGGTGTTGTGTTGCCTTTAAACCCTCAGGTGCTACATATCAGTTAGCATAAGTGTACATATGGTGGTGTGTTTATGAAATCTTTCCTTATATTCTAAAAATCGCAATATTGCCTGCTTATAAGATTAAGATTTTAATCCCTTATTGAAATTTAGTCTCCGCATTTAACCCATCCGTGAAGTGAAACACCCACATACACACTCACTAGTAAACACACACACTAGGGGGCAGTGAGCACACTTACCCGGAACGGTGGGAAGCCCTATCCACGGCGCCCGGGGAGCAGTTAGGGGTTAGGTGCCTTGCTCAAGGGCACCTCAGTCGTTACTGTCAGTTCAGGGAATCGAACCGGCAACCCTCTGGTCACAAGGCTGGTTCCCTAACCTCCAGCCCACGACTGCCCCCATTATAGAATCATATCACAACACATCGAGTCGTAAAAACCCTTTATCGTTATAGCTATCATATCGGCAGGTTCTTTCCTATACACAGCCCTACATGAAATGCATCAGGTGATACTGCCTGATGTTTGAGTAATTGGTTTGAGAAGATTTTGGCATAAGATGTGTTTTTCAAAATGTATCCATGACTGAGAGTGGTACATGCGGGACATCTTAAAGTTCCCCCAATATAACGCTATTACTATTCAGCCTTCATTACATATAAAAACTCAAAAGACACGGGTTGGTTCTCTGAACATTTAAGAAGGTACAGGGGTTGGACAATGAAACTGAAACACCTGGTTTTACACCACAGTCATTTATTAGTATGGTGTAGGGCCTCCTTTTGCGGCCAATACAGCGTCAGTTGGTCTTGGGAATGACATATACTGCGTCCTGCACAGTGGTCAGAGGGATTTTAAGCCATTCTTCTTGCAGGATAGTGGCCAGGTCACTACGTGATGCTGGTGGAGGTTCGTCCTTCTTGGTGGTATGCTGACATTACCCTGGATACCGTGGCTCTTGATACATCACAAAGACTTGCTGTCTTGGTCACAGATGCGCCAGCAAGACGTGCACCAACAATGTGTCCTCTTTTGAACTCTGGTATGTCACCCATAATGCTGTGTGCATTGCAGTATTTTGAGCAGAACTGTGCTCTTACCTGCTAACTGAACCTTCACACTCTGCTCTTACTGGTGCAATGTGCAATTAATGAAGATTGGCCACCAGGCTGGTCCAATTTAGCCATGAGACCTCCCACACTAAAATGACAGGTGTTTCAGTTTCATTGTCCAACCCCTGTATATGAAATGCCTTTTTATTGCACGTGTTGTAGACCGTGTGCCCCCTGGGTCCCATTACCAAAAGACTGGATTATTTTCATTATGGTGAACTATGACTTTAAGCCACCTTCAGAAGCAAACTAGCATTTCTACAAGTGCAGCTTTTGGTGTTGCAGGAACGAAGGGCAGTACTGAAAATGGTAGCTAGTTTACCCTCTAATAAGCTTAATTAGGAGCAGACGCCTTCTCAGCACACTTACACTCCAAGCTAGGATGACCTTAAGGGTATTAGTTTAGCTGTAGCATAACCGGACCACAGAGGATATTATTTGCTACTGGAATGCTAACCACGGTTTCAGTATGTCTAATTGCGTGTTTTTTTTTTTCCCCCACTAGAAAACAAGGGAACTGATAAGATAAGCATAATTTCGCTATGCCGACTGCAAAATGCCTCATTTCTCGGGTACATTAACTCTCCCTTGAAAATATGACAACAAAAGGGAATGGCCGGACGCGTTTCCCATCTCTCTCGCATAAATGCAGCAAAATGCGGCAATTCTAAGCAGTAAGTAATTTTAATAAGGGTATCATGAGAGATGAAAAAGAGAACTAGAAGAAAGGAAATTAGGTAGCTGTGGGAGAGATTACTGAATAGCTTTTCATTCCTAAAGAGAACTTGCTCATGCTGTAATTGTATAAGTGTGAAGAGTAAGTTTTGTGTTCTGTCCTAATCTCTCTCACGCACACATCAAATCCAGTGATTTTACTCTGTAATTGCTGAGAATGTTGAGGAAAGCATATTGTATTGTGACAGTTTGACATCATAAAGTATAGTTGCACCCAGAAGGAGGTGTGGGATTGCAGTGCTGTTGGGATGGAAGATAAAGGTGAGCAGGATAAATAAATGAATGGGAGCCAGCCTTGTGACCAGAGGGTTGCCGGTTCACTTCCCTGGGACAACAGTTATGACTGAAGTGCCCTTCAGCAAGACACGTAACCCCCAACTGCTCCACAGCATCGTGGATAGGACTGCCTACCTGTGTGTGTGTGTGTGTGTGTGTGTGTGTGTGTGTGTGTGTGTGTGTGTGTGTGTGTGTTTCACTTCACAGATGTGTTAAATGCGGAAATGGCTCAAAAACACTCTACACAGAGAAGGATTGGCCTCACCTAAATGAAAGTAAATGATAAATTTAGACGGTTTGGGGCAATGTTTATTGAGCTACACATACAGAAGTAGCGTCTCTCGGTATGTGACAGCAAACCATTCACCTTGCCTATACACATACATTCGTAGGTTGTCACTGAAGATGACCCGTTGCCATTCTGAGTCACTCCATGACAGTCTGGCACAACACTATATCAATCTTTGGTGACGTTGAGGTGGTGCTGAGGGCAGTCGTCGCAACAATCTGCATGCATATAGTCCTGCCTTGTGCAGCCATCTGGCAATGGTGCTGGGATTACAGGGCTCTAGACTAACTTTTTGTTCAACAATGTTCACCATCCTCTGCACACCACGATCATCAGGCAGAGGAGCTCATTCAGTGGCAGACTGCTGTCCCAGTCCTGCTCCACAGACAGACTCAGGAAGTCTTTTGTCCCTCAGGCCATAAGACTGTTTAACTCCTCCCAGTACAGCAGATGAAAAAGTGTGCGACACTCTTTCATTCCGGTCCCTCCATGGACACAACCCCATCTCTGCACACACTCCCTCCTAAATGCCCTCCTAAATGCCCTACATCTATTTATATTGTATTATTCTACTCCATTCTGTACTGTTTACACTTTTTGCACTGATAATTATTTATATTACTGCGTATTTGCACTGTCTGGATGGCTGAAAACAGTCATCTTCTTAATTTGCTTAGCAAACGGTATACCATTACCTCCATCTATACTTTACACTTTACACAGACACTAAGGACTCTATTTTTATACCTTCATACTTTATATAGTATTGTCTCTATTTGTACAAATCTATCTTGCTTTTCTTTTGTTACCTCTGTATAGTTTGTATACCTGCTACTGGATGCCTTGAATTTCCCTCTGGGATCAATAAAGTATCTATCTATCTATCTATCTATCTATCTATCTTTTGAACTGGTTGCACTGGTGCGCCTAACGTTTTTTCTTACGTGCACCAGCACCAAAGTTAGGTGCACCCAAATTTTCAACTGCATCACATTCAGAACAGCAGTTTTACATGTTCACTTTTTCTTTTCTTTTTTTAAATCGCTGTCCATATAGGCAATATTAACTTGTAAATGATTAACTAACAATGTGGTCACAAAGTTCTTTATTTGAAGCACAATTCTATAAGTAAGGTAACACTTGGGCAGTGCATTTGTCGGGCATGTAATGTGTTTGATAGATGCATTGTGCTTTTTCAGCGCTTCAATTCGAAATGTATTAGAACCAGTCACAAATGCACTACTGCCGGCCATGGCCTTCCCACACTCCTTACAGTCAGTGCAGGCTGTGACTCGGAGTCGATCGTATGTGGCTAGTTATCTGATGCCGTCTCCGGACCAGGGCTTGACATAACCAACGCTCTGACACGGAGCCATCAGCCTCCCGGGTTAACAATTTTCGAACGGACCAGGCCTGAACTTAACATTCTTAACCAAGGTGTTGTAAATCATTCTTTTCGCCGTCTCTCGCCATCCGCAGCTACACCCGCTGTGTTTATCTGACGGGCCTAGGTTACTCACCGCTCTGTCTGACTGCAGCACACGCACTTTCAAACGTACACACGTACAGGAATATCAGGACCACGGCCAATCAAGGGGGGGGTCCCGCCCTTCACTATCTTTGATTGGTTTAGGCCACGAAATGGGCCTAATGTGTGTCTGTTTTTAACCACAGGGAGACTTTCAGAGTTGCGAAGACTTTTTCTTTTTTCCCCCCCATCGAACGGCTGATTTATTTATTTATTTTTTTTGTCGCACAATTGAGAAATGGTCTCACTCTAGAGCCCTGGATTAACATAATGACTCATGGAGGACACCACTGCTCGCTGAATGTCTGAAATCGCGGCTGTTGGTTCAGTCAAGTACACAGATAAGGCCCGTCCTTGTTCACGTCACTTGCACGGCTGGGCGTGAAAGATAAACCATTTACATCTCGCAATGTCAAACCTCCCCACCAAGTTTCAAACAGTGACACTACAGCGTATACTGGTGTGCTATACTATAGTACATCACAGAACAAATAACATTAAGTGGTAGTTTTTAAGGTGGTAGTTTATGCCCCTGTAAAACATGGGTAAGAATGGCAAATTCACACCGTCTGACCACACTGATGCCTTCTAGTTGCAACAAAAAGCTTCAAAGGCAGCCCAAGCTACAGTACATATAGTCGATCTGACAGCTGTTTGATTGACAGGGCTGCTTCAGATGAACAAGACACTTTGAAAGCCAACATGCTGAACTCCATCAGATTCCTCATTCTCAGATCCTCACACCACAGCACAGGCTTTGAAAGATCTATCACAAACGTTTCTTCGTGACCAAAGCTGATGAGCACTATTATTCTACGCACAAAGAAAAGCAAGCTGTGTTTAGTTAACGAGGTACCGGGCTGGCTTTTGTTTGCAAGTGAAACCTGTGATTATCCCCTCCTGATCGGAATGGTATCGGCACACTTGAGTTGCAACATGGCAGCTGCTTGTTAGTGTCGTCCAAAAGGTGCCCCTAAATGGCTGGCTAACATGGCACACGTGCAGCTAAGCTGGAGAACAAGGAATGGACACTCTTAGTACAGAACAATAAATGTAATAGGATCATGTGTCTACCACTGAGAGAAGATGTGACTTAATGGTTAGTGTGTTCTTTATGCTCTGAGAGTATTCAGCCCATATGGATTAAATATGGAGCTCACTGGCGGTGTGTCAGGAGGGGGTGAAATGACTGTAGTACTCTACAGTCTGTAGTGTGAAGCTGTAACGATGTGCATGTTGAGTGTTCCTGTTAAATCAGTCAGGTGGACGCAGTCACCATCAAAGATAAAACTCCCCAGATAAAAATGAAGTGTATTTCATTGTACTAGAAGTGTACATTCATATCAGCAAGCTTTATCTTCCTTCCCAACAGCACTGCCATCCCACACCTCCTTCTGGGTGCAGCTATTCCTTTGATGCTATTCAGTTCATGACAATCTGGCACAACATTTCAGTCTTTGGTGACATGACGTGGTGTTAGGAACAGTCACCGTACGGGTCTGCATGCATGTAGTCCTGTGTTGTGCAGCCGTCTGCCAATGGCGCTGGCACTAACAGGGTGACTCATCACCGCTCGCTAAATGTCTGTAATCGTGGCTCTTGGGTCACTTAGGACCTTAGGAGTCAGTTAGGTTCAGCAATAAGGCCGGTTCTTGCGAATGTCACATGCACGGCCGAGTTGAAACTCCAATCATTTACATTGTATGATGTCAAACCAACCCCCCCCAAATAAAATACTACATTTATATAAATATATATAATAGAAGAATTAATAAATACAAATATTTCTACCTCAGTATTACTTCAGTGTACATTAGTATGTTTTTAATAGCATTCATGATTTTATTAATCATACTAAGTACATAGTATATAGAAAATAGCACACTTTCAGTACATTAATTACAAGTGCAAGGAAGTATACCAAGTATACTGCAATGTTTTTTTTTTTTCTTCTCCTACCATGTTTTTATGGTCCAAGTCGAGTCTTGACTCTGTGCAATGCAAAATTTAAGTGTTCATTCTTGAATCTGTCAGGTGGGAATCCAAGTGGAATCTCTCTCGAGTCTCAGATTCTCTGTAGTGGGAGTTCAAGTGTAATCTAAAGTCAATGGTGTGTGAGTCGAGTCCCAAGTCTGTTGAGGTGAAAGTTTGAGTCTGCCTGTCTCTGGGGTACGAGTTCAAGCCAAGTCTGGACTTTTTGTGGTGGAGCTCTATGGAATCTGTCATGCGAGCCTGAGTCAAAGCTCATCTTTGTGGTGGGAGTCAGAGTAAGGTCTGTGGAGTGCGAGTCTGAGTCCTAGCTAGAGTCTTTCAGTAGTAGAGAATTTCTGTTAGGCTTCACTATTAACTGCGACCATTAAATAGTGCAAATGTAAACCCAACTAGAAGTCTGACACGACTTCTAAAAGATTTTCATGATAGAAGAATCTTCAGTTTAACCGAAGTGAAGCCCTGCATGCAGTAGTAGCTGCTTAGACTGTAGTTTGGATATCAACTAGAGTAATATCTAATCCCAATGAAGTTTTACTAAGGTTTAAAGGAATGTGGAGTGTGATCTGGGATTTTCTGTGCTCATTGGGATAGCAGATTGAACCTCAGATAGATGAATACATGAGTTGAGTTTGTTGGATGTAGTCGGGTCGGTTTACAGAGGTGCATGTTCATGTGTGCAGAAGAAACCATAACGTGGTGGTTCAAGGCCACTTCGTGTCGCCCTCGGCTTGCTCGTTGGGGGCTCGAACACCAGATTCTTTGTAAGGCTGCTTTGTGACAACATCTGTTGTAAAAAGCGCTATATAAATAAATGTTGATTTGATTTAATGCTGAACTGGTCCGAGTGAAATCGCCCTATATGTACTGTAATGTTTCTTATTTTAGAAATGCCCTTGTGAAGCAAACTGAAACAGAATTACTTTTTCAAGTGGATATAACATGCATGTCTGGACTCCAGCTCCTTTTTTGAACTTTAGAGTAATTGTATTATTCATTGTATTATTCATGTATTATTCAAAAAAAGAAAAGAGGGGAAAAAAGGTTTAAAAGTAAAAGACAATTTGCTTTCGCCAGAGCCGCGTGTAGCTTATTAGTATTTCATTGCCTGCTGGCATGAGACATATTGACACAATTTCCCTAAGACTCCTTCAGCCAGTAGTGACGCACCGAACAGCCGCGTCAGATGGCGTTTTCTGTATTGCGGCCGGGTGACGGCACTCCTTTTCGTCTAGCTGCCAGTCACGGTGAAAGCAGGGTGATGTGTCTTGTGGACCGGCGCGGCAGGGCCCTTCTCTCCACTCCTCGTCCCTGCCCATGGATTATTCATTCGGCTCAGCGTGAGAAACCAATGTCAATTAGCGCTGCAATTTTCCCTTTCTTCAGGAAGCAGCAGGCCTCTCCTCGGCCGGCCCTGCTGTTCTGTGCATTATTCAGAGCGCCCGGGAGTTCCTGTCCTCGCTCTCAATCAGCTCAGAGACGACACCGTGGCCACCAGGGGGTCCTCACAGCTGGCCTTGCGGGGGCGGTGGCCGGCAGGAACCAGAAAAGCCACAGCCGCTAACGTCTTCCTTAATGAGTTTCCCTTGTCTCCTGCGGAGAGGTGGTGCGTCACGGTGCCATCACTAGAAGAGCACTAATAAGGGTTAAGTATGAAACAGCAAAGATAGAGTAGGATCTCCATGGAATGGCTTTGCTAATAAAATGCAGTTGGCTCTAAGGTGACCATGTCTGGTGCCGGAGTCAGCTAGTCGGTGCAACATAGGGTGTTTTCAGGACTGATGGAACTCAACCTAGTCACTCTGTGAGGATAGTAATCCAGAACTGGTCATCCAACATCAGTAACTGGTCTCACTAATGCCCTGAATGCAAGAAAATCCTCACAGCAGCATCTGATGTAAAGCCTTCCCAGAAGAGTAGACACTATTACTTCAGCACACTCCTTATTAATGTCCCTTCAATTCAGATGAAACGCTGGATGAGCAGGTGTCTGTGTGCTTTCAGACATACAGTGTAAAATATTAATGGCACTTACTAAGCAGAAAGGATTTTATGGCACTGTCTCTTTCTTCCGTCTACATATCCATAAAAAACCACTTTGTACCTGAAGAGGCGATAGTGAGTCACTGTAGCCCTGGAAACAGTCCACCACGAGAGGAGGAAATAGCAAACAAAAGAAGTGATTTAAATAGAAGCAGAAGAAGAGTTGAGACTGGTGCTGCTTTCCACCACTGAAGTCTCTCGTGGAGAGGAAAGGATGGTGTTTGACGCTGGACTCATTTCTTTTAGCCTGGTAGGAATTATAAGGGCGGAGGAGGGACTGTGTGTTTTGATGAAATGTTGCCCATTCTTGTTTGTAGTACGAATTCGACAGGTTGTGCCGTATTAGAAATCCTTCCTTTAATAATTAGATCGTAATCTGATTTCTTCAGGTCTCGGATTACTGTGTGGTCATGTAAGCAGCATTAATACTTAGATCAGCCGATAAAATGCTAGAAATCCAATGAAGTGAGCTAGACTTTAGTTCAGTGTGAAAACAGGCCGAGGTACAGAAGAGAGACAGTGAACGCTATATGTATACATGTGTGTATATATATATATATATATATATATATATATATATATATATATATATATATATATATATATATATATATGTATGTATGTATGTATGTATGTATGTATGTATGTATGTATGTATGTATGTATGTATGTATGTGTGTGTGTGTGTGTGTGTGTGTGTGTGTGTGTGTGTGTGTGTGTGTGTGTGTGGATTTTTTTTTTTTATTTACATCACGTCATATTTTGAGTTTACTGAATGATTGCAAAGCTGTGGTGGTCCTGTAATGTATACAGAGAAACTGCAAAGTGCTCCTATATGATCAGAGCATGAGTATTGATGTGAAATGAATTGACCGGTGGTTGAGATGAGCTATAACACAATGTGTGTGTGTGTCTCTCTCTCGTCTCTGGTGGTTGTTGGTGTGAGATTCGGTGCTCTAAAGCGTTACGTAGTTAGAAATCTTGAAGGCTGTTCCCGCTTAGCCGAGCTAGAGTGGCAATAACAGAGGCACGATTCTCGCTAATTAATCGGAAAACCATCAAAATGATGTTATTTTATGCTAAACTGTTACATACTATTACTTTAGGAAGGTCCACCTCAAATTCTTATTTCTTACCCCAATATAACTCCCTCACCTCCAGAGCACACACAATCCTGGAGAACTTGATGAACTGGATCAAGTGTGTTGGATTATGTGGCTGTCAATATCCGCAACACTAATTAAAAGTTTGAAATGTCATTTATACCCCTCATATGTTGCATGACGAATGCATTAAACCACAGTGACTGAATGCAAACCGGGTTATGTTAAACCACATGCATGTACAAGCACGGAAAGCTGAAATATTTATCTCCTACCCCCTGGCATTTGGGGATGTGCTCTAGCTTTCTCCTCTTGGCCCGAGGCTGAACGCTGCTCATGCTGAATAGCAATTTGGCCACACAGAATCCAAGGACTCTCCTCTCCATCATTAGGATACACCACGGACACATTTCCGACTTGGATTCGTTTTTTCTCTGCTTTTCAGAAGCTGTGGTTTTGGCTGGGTTTGTCTCATTATCAGTGCCCTTGACCCTCTATGACTTTCATGCTTGGTCTCGAGACAGTTTAGGGCAGCTAGGCCACCTTTTGGTCAGACCTCAGCATTACGGAAGAATCTGGTCTGATCTGTCTGCTGGTAGAAACTCTGCTTGCATGTTGTTAGAGTTTACTGATGGTTGCCAGGTGTGAAGCTGAATCCAGTTGGGATGAATTACTACTAGAGATACAATAATGTGAAACCCTGGATTGGTACTGGCACTAGCATTTATGTTCTTTTCCAGATTGGGTACTAATTCACCAAGCCACCAATAAGCTGTGCTTGTCACGCTGCTCTCATTGATTACTGAGTATGCTGATGATCGATAAAGTAAGAACCCAGTTCGGTTTAAACTAAGAGGCTGATCATTTATTTTCAGAACTGCTACAAGGCTTATATTAGTTGCCTACGTTTGGCTAAGGTGTGGCCCTAATCTGGTATGTATGTTGCCCACGTCTTGCTTCTGAGAGAAGTTCACCCAGGTTCTGTCAACCCATCAGGCAAATGGGCCAGATGGGGAAAAAAGGCTGTCCAGACTTGGGCCAGATTTCATTTATTTTGTCTGGGATGCATTTTTGTCTTGGTTTTCAGAGGCTTTTTTGTGTGTCTGTGTAATGCTTGTTAAACCTAACGGCTGTGTCCTGTTATTTACTGTTTCTGGATATAAACACTCTGTTTTCCTGCATGTTGCATTTGGCTTCAACACTAGGGCTTTGAGTATCTTTTTTCAGAACTATGGGATGCATGTGGATATACAGTTTACAGTGTGATAAAAAATAATGCAGC
>JAMWET010007155.1:95000-127500 GCA_024036415.1 Prochilodus magdalenae
CACTTGGTTGCATTCTCAAGTTTATATTACGTGATCAAAAGAATGGTCATCTAATTCTAAAGCCACATTTCCTGATGTTATACTATTTAGCCAAGTTACGGATTCTCAGCACTCTCAGAAGGTTTCTATCTTTAGCCCATTTTTGGAAAAATACAACCTACAAAACCTCTCATCTCTTAGAGACTGATATGGCAGAGAACAGCTTCATTCGGAGAGTGTAGTTCTGTTGTAGGATCGCGGCGAGTTTCCAGAAGGGTGAATTTGTTCCACAGTCGATGCGTTTGTAGAGCGCATCCTGTAAATGACCCGTGGGTCCCTCCGGCTCAGTAACGGCAGGTCAGCGTGAAGAAGGATCGTATCAGTGCAGCACCGTCGCCCATCAACCTAATAATCAGATTCACACTCTCGAACAAATTAACCTCCATTCGCTCGAGGACTAAGAAAGGAGTCTTCAAACTCTATCAGGGCAACGGAAGGATGAAAAACACTCCAAGCTAATTAAAGCGATCTGTTTAGATCTTCTGAGAATTTACCTAAGTTGCTTTGCAGCTGCTTCGTCCGCTTATCCGAAGGTTTAATCAGCCTACTTAATGAATGAGTTAATCTGTGGCCAGCGCGAACCAGCGCTATCGATTAAGTAGGAAATGTCCTGGTGTTGCTGGGGGGAGCGTGGAGCTTAATTTGCACAATCAATCAAACAATTAATGAAGTTATATGAGGGAAAGAGCAGCAAAGTGAAGCCGACACAGGACACCGTCGTCCTGTCTTAAGCAGTTGTTTCAGATGGCTAAAACTAAACTTATCCGAGTCGTTTAGCAAACTACAAACCTGCTGACCGCCTGCCACAACTGCAGTCAAAGCCGAACAATGGTTGTATGACTTTCACTCAAAACCAAAAAAACTTCTAGATCGTCAAATGTCAGTCTCAGCAGTCTGGAATAAACAGTACCGTTTGACCCGGTTCTTCAGTCCAGCCATTAGTTACTGACCTTTCTCTAGCAGTGTCAGTAGGGCTGGCTGAGGTCACTTATGCAACTGATAATAAGCAATGATAATAGTTCCCCTTAATAACTCCGAACCCAACATGAACCATTTTTCCTTACTAATTGTCAAAAGCTGAGGTGCACGGCAACCCTGCAAATAGTTCTGCCAAACGCATTACAACATCCATGATATGAATGAATTAGCAATAGCAGAAAGACATCTGTTAGAGCGAGCTATGCCCTGACACCAAATGCTCAAGAGTACCCCTTCTTACACCCCCTCTTGGATCCCCTGAATGTCTCAACATCCAAATTCTGGGTGGGTGGTGTCTAAAACTAAACTTAGGACTTTATGCTGCCCATGAGAGAGAGAGAGATAGATAGATAAACACTCAAAAACAGTAAAAGTAACTGTTTAGCTGCTTCACCCACTGCACTGGGAGCTCTTAACGAACAGGGTGGTGCAGTTGCAGATTGGTTCACCAAGTTGATCTGAAAAACAACATGGCTTACCCTAACCAAAAATTAAGATTGGGTGAATTTTTAAAATATCCCAAACCAGGATGTTCTAACCAGGGCTGACCGATATTTATTTTTCTGACCCATGTTACAATTGTGATGCAAATTGCGATAATTGTCTTATAAATTGGGAACCGTCATTTTTATAGGTCTATAAACACTAACATGTCTAACGTTCTTGGGCTTGGGCTTCATATAGACTGCACATGGGTTATTCGGGTGGCTCTAAATCATCTGTAGCTGGTTAACAAGCTCCATGCTATGATTTTCTACCTTAACAATAACGATAGATATAATAATTGCAACTCCTGCGAATGGAAAATTGCACACTTTCAGATTGCATTTTTCGATATAAACACTTTATCAAATTTTGACTTTCCCCAATGAAGGATTGTGCCACTGTTGAAGCTAGCATCAGCAGATCTCTATGGACTCTAAGTTGATAGCCAGTCAGTGCTGAAGTAGCTAGCGAGCTTGGGGTCCCATAAATACAGTGGGGCAAAAAGGTATTTAGTCACCCGCTGAGAGTGCAAGTTCTCCTACTTAGAAAGGTGAGAGAGGTCTGTAGTTTTCATCACATGTACACTATGAGAGACAAAATGAAAAAATAATCCAGGAAATCACATTGTAGGATTTTTGTAGAATTTTTTTGTAAATTACGGCTAATATTTGTCTTGATGTCATAATTTGAGAATGTTTAGCAAAAAATAGTGACGTAAGCAATAATAGCATCTGCTGTTACTGCCTATGTAATGACAGTTGCTGCTAATACCATGATGCCGTTATAGTACTGATTGAAATCTGTCATAACTGCTCATGACTTCATCTTAACACGAGTTATGGTGTAACTGTTGTGTAACTGTGTCATATAAATGAAATATGAATCTTAAATGAACCGAGCGCCTCGGTATGTTTGGTATGTGCGTTTTTATTACTGTAGTGTAATTCCACACCACTCACTTGCTTACTCCAGATTTATGTGATCTGTTGGCCCTGTTTACACTCTCTAGATTTGAATATGGTTTCCCCATATTCAGATGTCCTTTCAGACGGTAGTAAATTATCATTGTTTCATGTGCACCTTACACTGCATTAAGTGGAAACATTTTTAACTTAGTATTTGTTAGAAATGGATGTAGAATAGATGTGTGGCTCCTGTCAAAAAATGACATTCCAAATTTTGAGACTTGGTTTCTGACTTTAAACTAAAAAGTCAAAGAAAACTGCACCTTCATATATATATATATATATATATTGATGTCCTAGGAACTATGCCTCAGTTGAGCCTGCTACAGGGTATTGTTTTCTGATCTGGTCAGTCTGTTCTTTAGCTAACCGTCCTTAAATGATCCAACAGGGAGCAGAACTTTCAGCATGGTTGATGGGGTTAAAATACACCGTCAGGTCAGCAGCGCTGCTCCTCTCATGTTGGACTAATTCCACTCCACACTACAGTGACTAAGTTTCGCCTCTTTTGAGTTACAAAGTGGTATTATGAAACAGGACGGGCCGAGGCTAACTGACTACATAGCTCCTTCAGTGCCCGGCTGCTGTATCCGCGGTGTGTGAAGGAGAGATACCGCAGATCCTTCCTTTCTGCCGCTGTCAGGCTGTATAACATCTGCTGTCATCAGTAGTCTATTTCTACAATAGTCCATTTCAACTATGTGCAGTAAACTCAGGAATCTATTTCTATTTCTACTTTTTATATTTTCTGTAATTATTGTGTATATAGATCTTATTTATTATTTTGTAAGTTTCCTGACACTTCTGTTCTTTTCTGCACTTCTGCTGCTGTGGCATTGTAAATTTCCCCACTGTGGGATCTATAAATGATTCTCTTATCTCTTATATCGCTCAGTTGCTACTGCTTTGATTTCTTTACGTTCTGTGTTTAATTGTGGTTAATTTTGTAATGATTAAAACTATGGATATTAATGTAGCGGATATTAGGGCCGCGGATATTAAGGCAGCTCAGTGGTGCAGTTGGTAGGACGGACTTGGGTTCAATACTTCGCTGTGGTGTCCAGGGTACTTTCTGAGTTTGAATGTTGAGACTTGGTTTCTGACTTTAAACTAAAAAGTCAAAGAAAACCGCACCTTCATATATATGTTCATTTATTTATTTATTTATCTGTATTGTAGTCTCAGAATGTTCTCCCTGTGTCTGTGTGGGTTTCCTCTGGGTACAGCGTTTTCCTCCCACAATTAAAAGACAAGCTGTCAGCTGAACTGAGGATGCTGGTTTGCGTCCAGTGAACTTCCGTCCAATGAGCGGCACAAGGCTCACAAAAAAGATAAACAGCTTTAAAATAAATGAATCTAAAAAATTGTGTTTTTTTGACTGGATTGATACCAGTCCTACGCTTAACCACCAGTATCCTTATACCCCCAACTGGATAGCATAATGTACCATCTGCCTACTGTGTTACTCTAAGTATCCTATAAGGCGAGTCTATATCCTTCCGGTTGATGAAATGGAAAGCAGTAGCAGGTCCTTCTAATGTACGTTATCAGCCTGTGAACCTGTTCAGCTTTTGATTAGCAACACAGTCAGTTACAATACCGTTTAAGCTCTGCAGAGTGCTTGGTTGATGTATTAGCCTTTCCTGCTTATTGAACACCGACAGTTAACGCAAAGCAAACGGTATAAATCTTCCCCAGCGGTGGGCGGTTAGACGGACCGAGCGGCTTGATTACGCATTCTCTATAGGTTTAGAAACTTCAGGCGGGGGACCCTGCTCTGATCGATGTGTCGTTCCTGCCAATTGATAAACAATGGCAATCAGTCTTAAATTCATTGGGGAGGAAAACACTATTAACTCACTGTGCTTGACTTTATTAAGCCAGGGGATTTTTAATTCAATGTCCCTCAGCATCTCCCATGAGCGCTCTCTGAACTCTCTCTCAGCAAAGCAACTGAACAAAAGGAGACAATAAAAACAATTCAAAACGAAGGGGCAAATTAAATGTCGTTTCGTAGGAAATTTGGTTTATGCTAATGAACAGCACAATTCAGAACACAAGAGCTTATTACTTTTACACTACAACCAGAACCGGTCTCCGAGGACTATTGTGTGTGTAGTGCAGTGTGAAATAACTGAAGAGTAATGATATGTAGAACAGTGTGTGACATGCTGGTATTTATTGAGCTCCCCAAAGTCTTATTGTTTTAAGAAACATTTAGCTCCACAAACATATCAGCATTTAAATTCTCCTCTCTTTGTGTCTCTGTGGGTAACAGAGAGACCATGCTTAAAGGAGACTTCTACGGAATCAAAGTTTTCCAGAATGGCTTGTTGTAAAATGTTAATTGTTCATAACAATGGTGATAGTTTTGCTATGACGAGAGAACGCAGAGAACCAAAATCTAATCAAAGTAATATACCAGTGTTAATCTACATGATGAGCAGTGTACCTGTGACTGATGGACACAACCTGTATGTTTCACAATAGTTCTTTCTATTTAATGTATCCAGGTAGGACATAAACCAGTTTTAGAGAAACGTGGACGTGCTAAACCCTTTGGTATTGCTGAAGTGTCATGTATGAGTGGAGGAGCAAAAGAGCTGGATAGAGTGACTCTGTCTTCTCCTAGCTGGGTAAGTAGGGTTTTTGTGTATAAGCATATACGCATTACACATACAAGCTCACAGGACAAAAGTTAGTCACCTGTGCCCAAACCACCTCCTGTAGACCTGTATGACTGTACACTTCCATACACCTGCAGATTCTACTTCCTTCACGCTCTGGCCTTTGGCACACGCAAATTCCCAATCACTCCCTTTAGCAAATCATTAACATCTGCTTCGGAGACATTCGCTGCACTGTACCACCTCTTCTCAATCTGTAAATCCCATCACACAGCTTGCAGGAGGCTGCGGTTGCCGCCACCTTAAATATCGTCACTGTCCAAAGAAAAACATGCATCTCCATTTTTGTTGATTTTCACTTTTATGCCTCATTTGATCACATGAGCTGCTGTTAACACTGTGTGGGAATTTCATGAAGAATAGGCTGACAGAAATGGCCCAACACTGCTTGGAAAGACGTCTGGTTCCATTGACTTCCATTCAAATTAAATGAGGTTTTTGGCCTCTCCTGTAAAGTTGCCATTTTGGACATACCAGTTTTTCTTTGGACAGCGACGACATGCATGGTGACTAATTTTTCGTCCACAGAGCTTGTTATATGTATATACGCTGACGTATCACATGATAGCAGTGTGTAAATTGATGATGATTTATGAAGTGGTGTTACCTCAGGGTACCGCTCACACCAATCACCAATCATTCCAGTTTGTGTTGTGGTGAGTGCCTCTGTTAATGTCTTCTGCTCCCATATCCTTTTGATGCTAAAGAACCAGTTCCAGTTTTCTTGCCATGAGCATACACACCAACCTCACCAAATGTCCCCTGAGGAAATACAGTACTGCTGCTACTACTCTACATACTGCTATCTCATCTTGTGCGTGTAATGTCAAATACATAATTACAAGTTTAATGTCACAAGAACATTTTAAATGTGTGTTAAATGGTTCTGCTGCTTGATGTTTGGCAACAGGCTTTGGCCTAAAACCTTTTTTTAACCAATTATTGTGTAAAAGGCACTTAAAATATGAGGTTAAACCTCATGGGAAATGGTGTTTCACGGATCGTTTACCATATGCAATATACGCAACAGTAATCTGGCCATTACAGTTCCTACAACCATCACTTAGTACATTTCTTTACCTGCCATTTCACAGTTTTTTACTTTGGTAGAATTCTGTTTCAGTTGTGAAATTGTTTCAGAAAGGCACCTTCATTCTCATTATTGCCTGAATAAACAGACTACAGCATATAAGGCAATCACTATCTTTAACACAGTGAGCAAATACTGACAGGAAAGGCAGCACACAAATATAAACAAAGCACAATACTGCCCCAGGCTACAATCTTAAGATGAGTAATTTAAAAAATCCCCTTCCCCTGTTGTCATACTGAGGTGATGCAAGTGTCCTTTATCCCAGTCAAAGTGACAACCCCTATGATCCTGAAGAGTGGCTGGAATGCTCTTGCCCCCTTCCAAGTGACATTAGACACAGTACCGCAGAGCACATGGTCCATAGTGGCACTTAAGACCTTCACAAGCGGTGTGGGCTCTGTGTAGGTTGCAGAGGGGATGATGTTTAGACATCGCTAACCCTGCTGGCCAATGTCTCGTTGGCGGTAGTGGAAGAGACTCGTGGTGTCCAGCTCACTGGAATATTTAATGGCTTCCACAAACAGCTTGATGACCTGCGGAAGGAAAACAGCAAACATAAGTGAACACAAACAGGGCTAAATTAAAAACTGGGGTCAGTTGTACACTGTGTGTCAAATGAGAAATGCACTGGCATGACTTTGGTATTGTAACATCAGCTATACTGATATACACAGTACTCTCTCATCTGAAAGGATATTGATATCCAGCCCTGCCGTGGAGCAGTAGTCTCTAGAGTGATGGCATTTCATCCGCTATCTTTGGGAAGAGTTAGAATGGACCAGACCTAATCATCCAACATCAGTAATGCTCTAGTGACCAGACGCAATCAAATCCTCACTGTTCCTGTGTAAAGCAGGATAATACTGCGCAAGTAGGCTTCAACAAACTTTGTGACATGACGTGTAAGCAAAATTTAGGACAAGGTTGCTTAAAGCTCTTCAGTCTAATGGATCTTCTCTACAGCTTTCTAACTTGCTAGCTGTATGACAAGGCTACATCTAACTTCTATGAGCTGTGGCAGTACAACAATGAACCAGGAGATGCACAGAGGCAATTGGCTAAATGGTGGAGGTCCACTATGTGGTCACGCATCCTAAAAGTGTAAAGAACAGGACAGGGCCGTTCGGTTCAACAAGCATTACAGCAACGTCTCGGCACGTTTTCCTCCCTGTGCGCATGACCACATCCTCGGGATCTCTAAAACAAACTAAAACCTGTGGAACGAAGTGCATCGAAATTGCAGGAAGGTAGAATGAAGACAAACCTGGAAGTTGGTAATAAGGGGTACACCATAGTCCACAGCCATTCTGCGAATGAGGAAGTTGTCCTTGAGGAACTTGGTATTGTTGTTGGGCAGATTTACTACCAGGTCAATGTGGCCTTCGCTGAGTAGCCTACACAGAGATCACAAAGCGTCAAACACGTTACAGTACTACTTGGCCTTACAGCTCATTCAACAAAACTTGAGGGTGTGCATTTCATGTTAAAGGCATGTGACTGATCTTGATGCAGAACACCAAGTCTGAATCGCTCTTTTCAGTTGGAGTCCTTTTCAACTGACACTATGCCCTTAAACCAGCACTGCAAGTGATTGGCAAGCGAGGAACAACAAAGGTCACTAAACCCTTTGTCAACATCAATGGCTTTTGCTGCTTGTTATTGGCTAACAGCTGTTGGTGAGCTGTCAGAAGCCGAAAGGCAGGACCCAGCCTTAAACAGACTTGGCTGTGGCCCTGTTTAAGAATGCTGGATGCCCACCGCTCTGTTTTAGGTAAATATCAGCACCGTGGTATGGCTAAACTCTGAGTCGGCTGTGCTGATTCCACATTCTTAATATTTGTCTTTTTCTCAGGAGTGTGTGTGTTTGGTGGAAACAAGGACGGAATTCAGAATCATACAAGCGAGACAAGCGAGGAGTCATCAACAATGGTAACGTGAGACACAAAATAAATAACTTTTCAGGCACTAAAGAAACATTGCCGTATGATTTATAATTTGATGTAAATCGTAGTCGGCTAAAGCATTTGGGAAATTGAAACCGAGTAACAGCAATGTGCTGATAAACAAAACCCACAGTCCCAGTATTCTTCCAATTACAACACTTTGATTACGTGTTTGTGTTGTAGCGGTGCCCGTGGGGCTGGTTGACTGGTAACAGACATAACGTTTACTGATTGAGCAGTTGATTAAGGAATTTCCTAACTAGTGAAAAGAAGCTAGAAGATAAAATTCTAAATGCAGGCAAGATTCGCTTCTGTGGTGGAGGTAGGGTTGTACACAGAGGATAAATGCGCTGGGTTGAGTGTATAGGTATGTTTTTAAAAAGAGACATGGGGCAAGGACATACCACTTCTCCTATTAAAACAAAGCAGAGCCTCAGTTCCTATGCTGATAGCTGTGCAATTGGTGCTCTTTTTTTGTGGCAGGGGCTTAAGTAGAATAGAAAATTACTTTTACTTGATGACAAATTTGGAAAACCTTTCTAGGTGTAATTAAAGGCCAAAATGGCAACATTAATGGTCTTAACAACAAAACCATTAAACAGACGGGTTAGCGTGGACAGCCCCTCTCTTTAATGTGTAAACAAGACCGCTTCAAACATACACTGCTCAGGCATAACATAATGACCACCTCAATATATCATCTACACTCTTTATACACTCTTATAGACCACATAGGTGCACCTTGTAATTCTACAGTTACAAACTGTAGTCCATTTGTTGCTATGGATACTTTTCTGTTGGTCATCTAAACCTTCATCTGTGGTGACAGGACACTGTTGGTTGGTGGACGATTCTTAGTCCAGCAGTGACACTGGAGTGTCCAACAGCACTGCTGTACCTGATGCACCACCACGTCAGTGTCACTAAAGTGCTGAGAATGATCCACCACCCACATGGTACCTGCTCTGTTGTGGTCCTGACCATTGAAGAACAGGGTTATGGTAATTGTGTAATCGTAGTGCACCTATGTGGAGCTGATAAACAGTGTAGATACATTTTAGGTGGTCATAATGTTACGCCTGATTGTCAATTGATTTTGTGTTTAATATGAGACCAAATATATATTTTTATACGGTTTGAGTCTGAACTCTGACCAGCCCGAGCAATCAGTAAAAACTATTGTCCTTTGGGCTGGCCCACTTCTTTCTTCTTGAGAGTGTAGATGCATGCTGACATTTGGAAACAACAACGATGTACATAGTCATTCACAGGCTTGTTCTGAAATGCACCATTATATAGAAACTTCAGAATCGTACTTAACGGTGGCGATGGAAAACAATCTCAGTGTCTACACTACACGTCTTTTGTACAGTAAGGCCTCAAATCATTTCAGAACTGTTGTAAAACAAACAGTGGGCCTCATACACTGTTCTTTTCTTCCTTCAACCCACATGGGATTTACCAGTGGGTTTTCTTTTCTTATTTGGAGTTTGTTGTCATGAATCTAAAATAGGATCTTCCTTAAGAAAACAAAAAATTCTGTAAATAGTTGCTGAATGTTCCAGGTATCGGGATACATTTTCGCACCTGAGCTTTTGGCGAAGGACATTTTAGAGGCCTTAAACTCTTCAGATGCCATCACCACCTCAGTGAACAGTTATGATAAAGTTTCTTCAGAAGGAAGCATTTCACATCAAACCTTCATCCAGTGAATTATGCCAGAAATCGACGTTCTCCTTGAAGGTCTCTGAATAATGCAAATCCATCAGGTTAATACTGACCTGCTGATGCTGGGTAGCTCGGAGTCTTTACCGTCAAGGCTGGGCCATGCCACTGGGGTCGTGGGCACATCGTTGGCATTGAGCCAGGCCGAGGTAGCCTCCGTAGCATAAAGCTACAACAGAGCCATAAAGAAGGGAAAAGCAACATTGATGCTGTCAGCACTATAGTTAATTGGCTGTAATGACATTTTGACTTTTACAATTGCTGTTAGATTATGTACCTATGAAATATAATATTTTTCAAAGAACGAGGCTCCTTAATCAGAAGGGTTAATTAGGGCAGCATATTTAATAAACTGCAAAATTGCAATGCGTCATGCACTATTTCCAAACTGCTATATTCTCTTGCCATTCTAATAGGTGGTTATTCTAACAGCTAGTTACAAGCCAATAATGTGAAACACGTTTTATCATCACACAATTAAAACAAACGCAATATGAAATCACTACATCAACAGAATGCTTCAGAGAGAGAAGCTAAAGCAGTCCTTCTACACCTTATGCCTATAAACTACTAGGATCCTGCAGTGGGCTTAAGGGGAGGAAAACAAAAAAAAAAAGGTTTCACTCACTTTAAATCCTTCCTCCTTAAGCTGGTGTGCCGTGGACAGGAAGTCTGGCCTGAATGAATGCTAAGAAAGATAGAAAGCGAGAGAGACATAGAATCAGCCTTTGCACAGGGAGGCAGAGGAACCTCGAGACAAATTTCTGTTTCTCAGCATGTCCACATCAGAGACTTAACCACGGCCCTGTAATCAGGCTTTAGAAGCATGACGGATCCTCCGTCCTCCGGCTCGGCCATTAGACAGGCCGCGCAGGACGGAAGCAGTAGTTCGTTTCCAATGGAATTTTCACGCTCTCATTTGTACCCCAAGATTCCATTAGAAAATAATGCTGCCGTAACAACCCGACAATGACCCCGACAAGATATTCCACATCGCTGCACCGAATGCAGGTATGAATCCCAAACAGCAGCCGGAGTACAGGGGAACAAATATTAAATAATATAATAAAAGAGACAGCAATGCTGTACAATGAATACAAAACAGCTCCACTCAGCTAACAGTTCCATGGTCATGTTTGGGGTTTTAGGGATCACGTTCCGTCGGGCAGAAACTCGCTACTAGTTCAACATCTACAAGGACTGCCAACTACACTACTTGTTAAAAAGTGGAAGGGCACACTTCATTTATTCAGTTCCAGTTCAAACAGCTATTAGGTACAAGTAACTCATTTGTAGGAATGGTTTATTAAGTATTGGATGATAACTACCTGGAACAACCACCAAAACTGTCCCATCACATGGCTTTTTTTTTTTAAAGGAGAGAGAGAGGTAAATGTGTGATTTATTTAAAAGTGAGCCTTCTAAAAAAAGAACAGAAGCTGTAATGAAAATATAACTATATTTAGCTGTTGATGATTCTGTGTAGTTTTCTATTGTGAATATTATTTCTAATCCCCTCCCTGGAAAACTTAACCTCTAGCTACCATGCATTTATGGGCAGCCTCGGATTGGAACATCACAGGAAATGCAAGGCAGGTAAGGGCATTTGTAAATCATTAGATAGGAAACAGCTGGGGAGGTGGGCATGGTTCCACACAAACTTCCATATTCAGGTTCCTCCCTACTCTAGTAAAGATTCCTGTTATGCTTTTCTGTAGTCTTTAGCTTTTCCCTCCTGTGAACGTTCTACACAGTTATACATACTAGAGGGAGAACCACTTGTTTTTGTCCTCAGCTGTCTTGTTATAATACTAGTCCTTTTCTCTGTTGCCATATCGTCCTTTTTGGCCACCGGCAAGCTTGGGATGCCCTCACACGACACCCAGAGCTATAAAAGTAAAAACTGACCACTCATTCAAGCATTCTGCATCAGCCTGTGAAGGTGGGTCTACCAATTTGCTCTACCAGACTTTCAGGATTGGGATTGAACTCTGCATCAATCTAAATCTGTTACAGCAGAACCACAGGCTTTGTAAGAACAGCCACAGTGGTGTGTAGGCGTAACTAAACAGAACCCAGTTAGTGAGATGACCAACCGGTGCACACTGGGTGCATCAGGAGGTGGGGGCTTAAAGACACAGGTGGGCTAACAGATCACGACTGTGATTACAGATGTACAAGGGAAATATTGGGTTTTGGGAAAATATATTCTAGCAGAACCCAAAAATAAGCCTAATCAATCCATTTAAAGGCTGTTTAAACTGGTAATAAACAAAGGGTGAACTCTGACTGCACAGTACTGCATCCATCTCTGCATTCTCTCTGGCAGCTTCATGAGGAGCCACCTGGGATGTTTTTCCAGCAGGACTCACAGAAACCTTCTTGGCTCCTAAAAAGTACTTGCTTAATGGGGCAATTAAAATTGTAGGGGTATGTAACATACTGCAGTGTCACATTAGACTTGCAGTGCAGGAGTTTTAATTTCAAGTTCAGCCAGTTTATTCTGTGCTTGTGTTCATGACAGTCTCTCTTGGAGTGATTACATCACCAGATTTGCTTAGTTTGATCCACGTTCTGCTCCCAGTCTTAATTGATCTAATTATCTACTCAATTTAACATGTTATACATTCCCAGGCAAGACGAGCACGACTAATTGCTGCAAGACTGCCAATAGCTCGCTAAATGCTTGGCTTGCATTATTTCCATCAAAAAGTCCAATTTTAAATACGCATTCAATTGGCAATTTAGAAATGACTTGGAGAACGCCCAAGGCCTGCATTCACCATTCCTGTTATAGAATGACTGTGCTGATTTAGGATCGCCATGGTGCAGTGATTACTGTGCATGTGACTACATAAGCCAGTGTAGTAAATAACATTTTTAAAGTAGTACTGAAACCAGGCTAAAACATACATCTGCAGCATCTGCTGTTGTTCACTCTAATCTTTAAGACTCCATAAGGAAACACTTTCCCACATCAGCACATTGAAGTTCTGAGAAAGTTTGTGAACCCATCTGTTCTCTGGAATTCAACATGGAAGGCTCCTAAAATTAGATCTGCAGTCATATGTGTACAATACGCACATTGTCAGAGCTTGCAAAAGTACACAAGTTGTTTTTGTTGTATGTAAATGTCCAGGTACATGCAATAAAAAATATTCCTAGTTTTTGAACATTACATCTTTTATATATCATTAGAGTCGCACATCTGTGTAACTGAGGATACATAATTTATATTAAACCTGCATGCATCATCCACAAAAGAAAAGAAAATCCACTCTTATAATAACGCCAAACCTATTTACATGTTTAACTTCCTTTTCAAAGATTATAAAGCTCTGCTAAGAAATGTTTTTTTTTTTTTTTTAATAATTCCTTTTAACAAGCTCACACACCCTGATAATGGTCAGCAGTGGCATTACATCAAAATACAGGCTACATGCCCAAGTCACCCTACCTATTCCAGCTCTTTGACCCTGCTTTCAAACAACAGCAATCATAAGGTCATGCAGCAACTTGGTCTCTCTCTCCCCAGAAAAGCAGTAATACAATACACTCCCTCCACCATGTTTCACAGCTGGATCAAGATTTTTTTTGGTGCTGCATATTAATGCATAATGCTCAATTTCTTCCATTTTTAAACTACTCGTGTAAAGTCCTTAGAATTCTATTCTAGCTAAATATAGTCTGGGGAATAAAACTTTAAATCATTAAAAAGTGCATCCGTGTTTGAACTGAGGGGAAATCCCTGACACTACTTCTACCAACAACCCTATGTATGCTGCATGTCCATCAGTATCTAGACACAACTATTAATTCGTGAATGTAGCCACTGGGGCTGCGGAACTGCGTTCTCTGGCATGATGGATGTTAGAGACATCCTACATCCCAACATCAGGACTTGATCTCACTAATGTTTGTATGGCTGAAAGCAATCAAATCCTTGCCACAATGTTTTAACAGATACCCTCGATTTAGTTTGTGAATGTCTTATCAGTTGTCAAGAAGGTCTCGTAAAAGATGTTGTGTATCGTTAAGGACACGGTCCTTCATAATGTGCCATCATTTCTTTCTCGTTCCTGTAGTCAATAAAAACAAACTACCTCTAATAATAAACACACTACAAGCATTTCACATTTCCAGGCACATCCTTTGCCCATTAAATAACACCTTACACTCACGCCTCACCATTAGTCGCAGTCCACACTTTCTACCTTTCTCCTCCAGGCCATTCTGAATAACCTTGAACACTTTGCTATTTCCACTGTTTATCTAATTTGGTTATTTCTGAGCACTCTCTGAGTGCTGCGGCCCACCACGTCTCTGTGACCTCCTTCAAATCTCTCTAATCCTATCAGCTCCTTCTCCGTGTGCAGTACCAGAGGGAGACGGAGCGAATCTGGCCAAGCTTGACGTCTCTCCACTGCCATATGACAACTGAACGTTAGCCGTGCTATAAATGACTATTAAAAATTGAGCTTGTGAGGTTAAAGCTTTAGACATTTGATATATTAATAAGGGGGAGCGTGTGGGGTTAAGTTCAATTATCTATTCGACTTCCAAATAATAGACTCTCGCGCACTTGCTAAAGAGACAAGACGACATAATACAACAAAGGAAACGATGTTGGAGAGACTGCTTCCATTGCCCTCCCATTTGAGTGGGCATGAATGGGGCATGACAGCACTGGCTCAGTACCAGACAGTCCAGCAATGTGCCTTCTGGGTATGCAACGCTTCCGAAAGACATGAAAGACTTCCATCACGCCTGTACTGAACAATTGTGACATGCGGAGCTGCCGCGCAATGATGAGGAATAACTACTGTCAGCCTTCATCTGCGCTTCAAAAGACTTATTCAAAGATGCAGATGCAAAGACAGAAAGCGCACATACAAGAGCGAGAAAAATAAGTATATAGAGAATGTTAACTACACATGATCATATCATCATATAGGGAGATAAGTGCAGGGATGTCCGATCTTATCAGCAAAGGGCCGGTGTGGCTGCAGGTCTTCATTCTAACCAAGCAGGAGACCATGTGATCGGTTTTTTGAAGGCTGAGCAGTTGATGAATCAAGTAGAATCAGGTGAGCTCCTTCTCCTTTGGACTGAAAACCTGCAGCCACACAGGCCCTTTGTAGAGAAGATTGGACACCCCTGAGTTAGACCTTTGAATATTATACAGGACCAGCTGCTCAGGACGTTTTGTCCCACGTGTCTGTCCTACATGTACCCTGCTTTAGTTATTTTGACTATTCATAATTAATCATTTTTAATATGCCACACTGGAGCAACTAGTGGTGTGGAAACAAAGCAACTGAAAACAGTGCATTTCGTTGTTTATCCAAATATTTGCACTGACTGATCTTTTACCCTAAATTTTAGACTCCTGATAATTAGACCATAGAGCGATATATCAATTATGTGGCAACTCTGTTAGCTAACATTTTTGCTGAAGGAAGGTCATGCTTAAGTCAGCTCAGACATGACTGTAGTGACATATTCATTTCAGGACTAAAAAGACCAAAAATCACATTGTAGAATACTTGTTACCAGTCTAGTTACTTAACTTCTCGAGCTAGTGCTATGCACTCACCTGGATACCTATGAGGATTCCTTTCTGAGGGAGTTTGAATCCAGTGGAGAGCATGGCCTTCAAAAAGGCTGAGTAGATGTTTGGTCCGAAGCAAGCCACCTGGAGCAAGAGGGAGAAAATAATCAACAACAAACACTTAAGACAATTCAGGAGAGCATCAAAACCTCCTGCTCTATTGTTCATCATATTTATGGTTTTTGCCACTTTCTAGGGAGACCAACAATAAAAAGAAGTATAAGACAGTAGAGAATGAAAGAAAAATTGAAGGTATTATAGTAGAAGAGAGGGGTGGGAAGAAAAGAGTACAGACAAAACAAAAGAACAGGAGAAAAAAAAAGATTGTCAGAAATAAGAAGACAAACGAGGACAAAAGAGGAAAACAGAAGATAATAGAAGAGATGAAAGGACAGGAGTAATGTTCTCTCTGGAACGGACAGAGGCTGGTGTGGGCTAAAGGAGCACACTCTGCGGAGAATGAGCTCCGTCTCTCGGGAGAGATGATGAAACTATGAGCATGGCCCATTACCCTTCCCTTTACTGTGTAACTATACAGCCCTATAGTTCGCCACGGCCCACTGAACGCTAAATAGATTCAAGATAAAAGAAATCCGATTATGAGGAAAGTGTCTCCAGACCTCTCCGGTGGAGGCCATCTCGCAGCGCAGCACAGGGTCAGCGTCCCGCAGACGTGGCCAGGAAAACATCGGCGCCTGGGAAAGGGCGAGAAGAAGAAGAGAGATTGAGATTGAGTGTGCAAGCTACACATACAATGTTGTCAATATTAATATTACTATTAATATTAAGCGTTCCTAAACTGGCAACAGTTGTTCATGCCAGTCAGTGGACTTACAGAGAGAGAGGTACATGGTGAATGGGTAGTGAAATCAAGACAGATGAAATAGAGAAAAAGCAATTGAATGTACAGATGTGATATTTCATTTAGACTTTGTGTGCTGGGCATTTTAAGGAGAAATACTGAGATGATAATATTACTATAAGACTGAAATCTGAAACCTACAGTGTTCAAAAAATGTGCTCTTAAAATGAAGCACTGAAATCTTTTGTTTCACTGCCACCTACAGGTGGAAGACGTGAACATCCAAGCTGTGTAGGGGGAAACCAAACAGTTTCTCAGACCATATTTAATTCTCTTTGGAGAACAGCTTCACCCCGGTACATCAGAACACCCACACGTGCTCGGTTCTTTCTTTCCTCATCAGTAAAACTAGTACCGAGATAGTAATCACTCCTTTCCAGGCAGACTGGCATATGAGGCTGAGAAAATCGGATGATAGCTTGGAAAAAGAGCAGCTGAACAAGATGCAAGTCAAAAGAACAATCTGGGCCAAGTCCTGTTTACCGTACCTACACACTGGGTATATTAGCGGAGGGAACTGGACAAGGAAACCAAGGAACAAATCCAGAAAGACATCCATGACAAAAGACTGCGGCTGTTTTATATTCAGGGTTGATGATGGGCTGCATCAGCAACGTACGTCGGCAGAGCAAATAAGGCAGCAATTTGGCTTAATCGTGTCGGAGAGGTTATTTTTGCCATGGGTCTGACTGACCGAGGAGAGTCATCCTTATCGCTTCAATTAGACGCAGCCTGCTTCAGTTAGCCGACCCGTACCGGAGGAGAGGAGCTACAGACCGGAACGCTGCCCCCAGTTCCTCTGCTCTGTATGAGAGGCCGCTTCCAGACCACCAGGGGGAACTTATCCTTCAAGTAGTCTAATGAGTTCGGGATATGCAAGTTTCACACACGCATGTCAATGCAGAAGGGCCACAGAAGCTGGACAGTAAACACAAATACACTGATAACCAACAATCAATAGAGCTCTATTAAAAAGGTCACACATTAAATAAAATTGACTTTTACAAACAGTTTAAAAAATGTATAGCCTTTTAAAGACTCTACACCTGCATGAACAGACTGAGAAGCAGCTTCTTCCCAATAGCTGTGTTCTCCAAATCACTGAGACTACCTCTGGACTAAATCTGTAATTCGGCATATACTGTCAACTTTTACATTCTGCATATTTTGTTCCAAAAAGTTCTTGGTATTCAGGGCTAGTTAATGCTAACAACTGAGGTAATACATAACAGATGAATGTTCGAGAGGGTTCTTGCCATCAAGCAAGAACTAGTAGTTGTAGTGGTGGTGGTAATGGGAGTCATTGTAGTAGTGGGGGTGCTGGATGCTAATACCTAAGGTTATAAGAGATAATGTTCTAAAGGTCCTTCAGGGTGTTCAGGGCTAGTTAATGCCATCAGCTGAGATAATACATATAACCGATGCATTGTTAGAGGGTTCTTGCCATCACACAAGAGCAGTAGTAGTAATAGTTGTAGTAGGAGCAGTAGTAGTTGTAGTAGTAATAGTTGTGGTAGTAGGAGGAGTAGTAATAGTGGTGTAGGAGCAGTAGTAGTAATAGTTGTAGTAGGAGCAGTAGTAGTTGTAGTAGTAATAGTTGTGGTAGTAGGAGGAGTAGTAATAGTGGTGTAGGAGCAGTAGTAGTAATAGTTGTAGTAGGGGCAGTAGTAGTAGTAATAGTTGTAGTTGCGGTAGTAGGAGGAGTAGTAATAGTGGTGTAGGAGCAGTAGTAGTAATAGTTGTAGTAGGGGCAGTAGTAGTTGTAGTAGTAATAGCTGTAGTTGTGGTAGTAGGAGGAGTAGTAAAAGTGGTGTAGGAGCAGTAGTAGTAATAGTTGTAGTAGGAGCAGTAGTAGTTGTAGTAGTAGGAGGAGTAGTAAAAGTTGTGTAGGAGCAGTAGTAGTAATAGTTGTAGTAGGGGCAGTAGTAGTTGTAGTAGTAGTTGCGGTGGTAGTAGGAATAGTAATAGTGGTGTAGGAGCAGTAGTAGTAATAGTTGTAGTAGGAGCAGTAGTAGTTGTAGTAGTAATAGTTGTAGTTGTGGTAGTAGGAGGAATAGTAATAGTGGTGTAGGAGCAGTAGTAGTAATAGTTGTAGGAGCAGTAGAAGTTGTAATAGTCGTAGTAGTAGGAGCAGTAGTAATAGTGGTGTAGGAGCAGTAGTAGTTGTAGTAGTAATAGTTGTAGTTGTGGTAGTAGGAGCAGTAGTAATAGCGGTGTAGGAGTAGTAGTAGTTGTAGTTGTAGTAGTAATAGTTGTAGTTGTGGTAGTAGGAGCAGTAGTAATAGTGGTGTAGGAGCAGTAGTAGTAGTAATAGTTGTAGTTGTGGTAGTAGGAGCAGTAGTAATAGTGGTGTAGGAGCAGTAGTAGTAATAGTTGTAGTAGGTGCAAGAGTAATAATTGTAGTTGTGGTAGTAGGAGCAGTAGTAATAGTGGTGTAGGAGCAGTAGTAGTAATAGTTGTAGTAGGTGTAAGAGTAATAGTTGTAGTTGTGGTAGTAGGAGCAGTAGTAATAGTGATGTAGGAGCATTAGTAGTAATAGTTGTAGTAGGTGTAAGAGTAATAGTTGTAGTTGTGGTAGTAGGCGGAGTAGTAATGGTGGTGTAGGAGTAGTAGATAATGTGGATAATAAACATGAAAAATGTACAACAGTCTGCAGGCTGTAAAGGATCTGTTCCCTTAAGAGTGTAAATCAGTGCGTACACTGAATACATTTTTAAATAAACATTTTGTAGGCAAAACTTTTACAGGCATCAAGCGCTTCAGACATCTGGTCCCCGTCACCACCACTGTTAAAGCCCCAGGGAACCAAACTCTCTTTCTAATGAAGTTATTCTCGTCCCACTGGGCCACAATATGTGAAACGTACCCAACAGAGTGCAACACCCCCACAAGCACCAGTTACAGCTGTGATTGAATTTGGCATGAACTGGACAAGTTTCTGGATGTAGGACACACATTCACCACCATTCCACACCTGCAGATTCAGCTACTTCCTTCACACTATGGTCTTTGGCCACGCCCACATGCTCAGTCACTCCTTTTAGCCAATCATTAACATCTGCTCTGGAGCCGTTTACCACACATGGAACGAGACATTCCCTGCACTGTAGCACCTCCTCTCAATCTATGGATCCCGTCACTCACACCCCACAGGTATTTATAGCCCCATTAATCTATGTGCAGCGCCATCTGCAGGAGCCTGGAGTTACTACCACCTTAAACAAGCAAGGTGACTTATTTGTTGGTCTATGAGCTTATGTCTTATGAAAACCTATACATAAAGTGTAAATGTCAGCTGTACTTCAGGGTATTTCTCTATTCTCAATGGACGAGAGGTTGTTGTCTAACATTTCTTTCCCAGTTTGAGTCGTATCCCAAAGCTAGCAAGCTAGGCCACCTGTCTACAGCTGCTTGTGGCCTGTTTATTCCTTTATCCACACTTCAGAACAGTCAATCAAGCTGCTCATTAGCCACGACCACACAGTAATTAGACTGGTCTGATCAGCGTTTTTAAGCTGTGTTGCATCATATTTTGTATCATTTATTTACTTCCTGTACGTTTAACAAAACAGGTCAAGTATTACAAAGAAGCATAATTGTTCTGTGTTGCCCAGGACTTAGCAAGCTTCTTTACAATGACACCCATCACGCCAAACCACTGAATTACTAATAAACCTCTTTACACTTAGTTTCAACAACGTGTGTGCTTTGTGATCGGACCACCTTTAGATTTGACCACATCAAATCCAGTTATTAAAGTGGATTACAGTAATAACACGGGAAGCACAGAGCACAACCAAAACTTGGTTGGTATCTGTATACAATACTGTGTGCAGGAATGCATCTACCAAGCGTTGACTGGCGGATTAGAGGACAAACAACAACATTAAAGACGATGACGAGTACATCATTGGTGTCCAGTGAAAACCATGCATCTCCATTTTTGTTTTTGTTTTTTCTGCAACATTTGAACACAGCAACGGCTGTTTATGCTGGGCAAACGTTTCATGATGAATGGACGAACAGAAGTAACCCAAAATCCTGTGGTAAAAAGTCTGGTTCCATTGACTTACATTAAAACGAAATTAGGTTTTTGCCCTCTCCTGTAAAGTTGCTATTTTGGAGATACCCCCCTTTTTTCTTAGACAGCGACAATATGCAAATCTGAAGTTCTCCCCAGAAAAGAGCCTTCATGCCCACTGGGCCAAGGACAGTGTCCAATCCAAGCTTGTCAAATCATTGTGGAACGGTGGAAACAAAAGCTGAACAATCTGGTCACACTGGAGACGCATATAGGCCAAAGTTTATCTAGAAATGATTCGGAGACGGGCTGCATGTTAATGAAAGGTGTAAACAGGCTCAGTACTGTACAGAACCTGTGGACACACCCTTTAAGGTTCCACCACTGCACCTAGATTACCTCTGCTAAGACTTTGCGGGACGCGAACATGCTGTAGTAATTATTAAAGCTAATAAAATTGACCTCTGGACCTAATAAGTTTGACCTGAGCTGCCTTCCAGAATTTGACAGAATGAGTTATCAGAGACGGATACCTTCCTCATTAGTGACGGCACAAACACAAACAGCTTCTACAAGAGCAGTTAAGGCTTAATGAATACGGAGATCGATAGTGTAGTGGAATTAAATGAAGGGGATAAGACATCAAGGCCCTCCGAGTGTCCCTGTGTTTTCACACAGCATGAGGTTCTCAACTCTAGTCCAGGAGGAACACAACACTGCACAGCTTAGCTTTCTCCCAGCTCTAATTAGCTCTTATTCAACTCGGCTAATTACCGAGCCTTCCATGAGTTGAATCAGGTGTGTGAGCAGGGAAAGCACATAACTGCGCCAGCAGTGCAGCTCCCCCCCCTCCAAGGAGGGGAGCTGGAGATCCCTGACGCAGTCCGTGTTGGTAAGCCATGTGTCTTTCACTCATAATGATGGCAGAAACAGTATTCGCAGCAGCAGCACCTGACAGCTGCAGGTGGAATCCCAACATGCAGCTTCCGGTATTATTAGAGTGCACGGAGCTACTGTTAATGACACCCGTTGTCATGGAAAGTTTTCCAGGTGCCAGGGGTCATAAAAATCTACTAACAAGGAACAGACATTTTTAAAGGGCCCATATAGCCAAATTCTTCCTTCAGTTAAGCTAACCTTTGTCATTATACTAACAGAGGGTTGTACGGTATAATAAAACACGTGGCTATTTCTCCAGTACAGTCTAGTGCAAATTAACTGGACAAGACACATTACAACATGTGTATGAACAGTAAGACGCGCAAAAAATGCAAAAGCAGTAATTAATTGTGCACCAGAATTTACTGAGGTGCAAACAGCTGTTAGCATGTGCAGTAGAGTGAAATACAGTTTAGTGTTAAGTGTACCTATAGGAAAGTACAGTGTGTTGAGGTAGCCAGGTATGCAGTTAAGTATGTGGATGTAAACAGCAGATGAAAATATGAAGTGTATGTTGCAGGTAGTGAGAACAGCAGCTCAGTATTCAGATGAACAGCTAAAACAGTACAGATGCACAGTATATAGAATACTCAGCTCAGATAGTCAAGTAGAGGTCTAGATAAAGTGCTAGTGGAGCCCAGTGTATCAGGGCTGAATCAATAACATTCTACTGTGTCAGTGTTTCTTTGTCTTTGGTGAATGTAGTACGTAAACTCTGATTAAATCAACATCTGAATTCAGGAGACGAGGGTTATTACTGGTTAAATGGATATTTTATTTGAATTTGGCATTCGGTTGAATTTGTTTAGGTAATGTGGGTGTTTGCTTCTGAAACAAAATTGTTTATTGGCACATTGGGCGAGAGCTAGAGCACTGTTTCTCAAAACTGGTTGGTGCCCTGCACATTTTACTGGACACGCCCTGCAACTCTGGCTGTTAAGTTGAATCAGGTGAGCAGGAAAGCACGGAAATGGGCAGGACAGGGTGCCCCCAGGACCAGGGGCGAGAAACACTGAACTAGAGGATTAATCCTGGTTAATATTAAAAATCCTAAACTGTAAAATGCTAATATTAAGGATTGGCTAAAAGGAGGGGCTGCATTTAGGCGAGGCCAAAGACCACAGTGTGAAGGAAGTAGCTGAATCTGCAGGTGTATGGTCAAACGGGTCTACCAGCAGTGGCTAATATCCACTGGTCTACAGGCAATTCTCCTCGGAATTGTGCCAGAGAAGGCATCCACCAAATCTGGCCCAACTGCGCAATTCTTTGATGCAAGATCAGGATCAGGCACAGCGGTGCTGCTCACTGCTCAGTCCACTCACTGTCCACTCTTAGACACTTCAACCTTGGTGGTCCGCCTTGTAGATGTACAGTGGGAGATGATAGCTCATCTGCTGCTGCACAGTGTAGTGTTGGTCATCCTTCATCAGTGGCCACAGGACGCCGCCCACAGAATGGTGGACGATTCTCAGTCCAGCAGTGACACTGAGGCATCCGGCAGAACTGCTGTGTCTGATCCCCTCACACCAGCACAACACACACTAACACACCACCACCACGTTAGTGTCACTGCAGTGCTGAGAATGATCCACCAACCCCATAATACCTACCCTGTGAGGGTCCTGACCATGGAGGAAAAGAGAATCTCTCTTTAGAGAGAATCAGACAGACTACAGTCTCTTACTGCAGAACTACAAGGTGCACCTATACGGCCAGTGGAGCCGATAAAATGGACAATGAGTGAAGACACGAGGCGGCGGTTTTAAAGGTGTAGCTGATCAGAGTGTGTGTAATGACCATTTTAAGTGGAATTGAACCGGACCTGCTCAGTAAGGTGAACCGAACTGACATTGTGTGCACTGCACAATACAAAAGTGCAGCCTTTCCGTGACCCCAGAAAAGCTCCGTGTGCAGCCGTGGCTTATGTATCCCCAGTCTGCTGTTTGTCTCTGAGCTGTAATTTAAACAGCATTTGTTGTGCAGTTTAGAAAAGCAACGAAAATTACACAGTGGGGACTTGTTAGGCCGAGAAAATCCACGCTCTGCAAGCTTTTCCCCGAGCTGGAGAGAGTGAGCACAGGAATACACAGTACGCTCCTCTCTCTAGGCACCGAGTTCTGAAGCTCTTTGGAGCCTCAGTTACTGGCAGCACACACACAGACACACACAGGAAGAGACAGAAGAAGAGAATGAGAGAGAAAGAATGCGAGAGCAGGCGAGACAGAGAGTGGTGTGGGATTATAGTAGAAGAGTGAGAGAGTAATATATTCACTCCTTCCAGTGTATTATTTACGAGCGAGCGGACTCTCAGTGGCAGGAGCAAATAGCATGATGCTTATCCGCGTGTCTGTACTGCATTCGTTATGCAGATGTGCTGCACTACTGCATGTGACGATCCTGTCTGCATGCATGTACTTTCCCCGAGCGGGCCTTCCTGTGGGTTTTGGTTGAAACATGCATAAATAAAGAACACGTGTCGTTTATGTAACGCGTCGTGAATGCTGGTACATAATTCAGCATTAAAACAGACATGAATAGATAAACTACACAGGAGGTTTGAGATTACAGATGGCACATACATTGCCACTCCAAGTGCCCTAATGAGCCCATTCCTATGGAATTTGGCGGTAGACTCCAAATAAGGGACTAAGATCTATAAGATATACATGTTTTTCTGATTTCTATTCCTGCACAGTGATCACTGGTTATCCACTACCTCCCTATTCACTCCTCACCAGTCCAGCACTAGGCCAGTTCAACATCAGACCTCCTCCCTTTCCTCTCACGGAGCACCTCCATTGGTTAATGTTAACTCTTCTATTTAGATCACTTCTTTCGTTTGCTGCTAAATAAACATCAGCCGCTCTACTTCCTCAGGCGGTTGAGGCGAGCTGGGCTCGGGAGCTCGGTCCTCACCTCCTTCTACAGATGTGTGGTGGAGAGCGTCCTACGCTCCAGCATCAACGTGTGGCACGGAAGCTGCTCTGCTGCAGACAGGAAAGCTCTGCAGAGGGTGGTGAAGGCTGCACAGAGGTCTGTCGGAGTCAGCCTTCCCACCACCACGGACATCTACACCTCCAGATGCAGGAAGAGGGCTACCTGCATCATGAAGGACCCCACTCACCCAGCACACTCACTTTTTGTCCCGCTCCCCTCAGGCAGGAGGCTGCGGAGCATTAAGTGTAAAACGAACAGACGGAGGAACAGCTTCATTCCGGAAGCTGGAAGACTTCTAAACGCCACTTAGTGGAACCACTGCACCGACACTTTGACGACACTAGTCACTTTAAATACACTCTGCTGCTACCTTTCCAATTTCCTGCTGCTCTTTCTCTCTGAATTTAATTTTTCTTTTTACATATATTTTTATATATGTATGTATATTTTATTTATTTAGGTGCTGCTGTCTGGGTAAAACTGGGTCCTTGGGTACCACAATTTCGTTCCACCCCATGTACCACGTGATGTGAGTGACAAAGTCTCCTTGAATCCTTGAAATCGTGCTGAGAGCAGGCGACCGTTCTGGCAGTCACTGACTAAGAGCTTTTGTTGTGCTTACTGTTCCTTTAATTGGCTTTAACGATCTAACTGGGAGCAGCACCTTCAACATGACTCATAGTAGGTTAGGACAGGCTGTCAGAACAGCAGCACTTGTTAATCTTCTCATGTTGGCCCGATCCACTCCACTCTACAGTGGCTCACTATCGCCTCTTCAGGTACAAAGTGGTATTACGAGACAGTGCGTCCCGGGGCTAGCTGGTTAGCATGCTAACTTCAGTAGATATCTCTGCAACACCACACATAGATGTCTGTGACGTACCATCAAAACAGTATTACTTTTTCCACATTCTGATTATAACTGTGCTTCTCTTTGGAATTTGTTAAACTAAAAACCGTACATATCGCTCCTTTAATTCTGACAAGAGCATTTTATGATTAACAACAGGTATTCAACAGGTCAAAAGCAGCAAATTCTGATTTTAACAAAACTACGTTCAGCACTAGGTTTTTGTCTTCATAACCGAGAGAGAACCAAATCTGTCCAAGAGCTTGCTGATAGAGAGAGATACAGACGATAAACAAACAGACAGGAAACAGAGCTCTAATGGGTCACAGTGTTTAAACACTCCAGCAGCACTGCTATGTCTGATCCACTCACACCAGCACCACACACACTAACACACCACCACCACGTCAGTGTCACTGCAGTGCTGAGAATGATCCACCACCCACATCATACCTGCTCTGTGGTGGTCCTGCGGGGGTCCTGACCATTGAAGAACAGGGTAATACAGTATACAGAGAAACAGATGGACTACAGTCTGGACCTGTAGAACTACAGAGTGTCCTATATGGTCAGTGGAGCTGATAACATGGACAACTGTAGATACAAGGATGTGGTTTCCACTGTTTCTGCTGAGCACTGTACAGTGTCCCCATGTTACAGGCCCAGTGTTCGGTCCCGTCCCCTTCGACGCCCCTCCTCTCCACAGGCTTCTACAGTGTTCATGTCTGTGTTTAATATTCCCCTCAGCAGCGGAGCTGGGTATGTGAAACTTCGAGAGTGGCAGGAGACGGGGATTATTCCTGCGTGGCTGCCTCCTCATCACGGCCATTGTGCCTCGACTCTTTCGTAATTATGTAGGAAATTACTTTGGGAGAGGAGAGACAGCGCTGAAGCAGCGAGGGTCCTAGACTTCCCGTTCGAAATCCTGCCTCCGCGCTTACTGATACACGCCAGTGTCTCAAACACTCCTGGTAATTTAACACCTAGCTGGAGACATGTGTACAGCAAGTACCCCCCAATGCCCGTGTCATTTAAAGACGAATTAAATGCTCCGAGACCGCTGGAGAAGTGTCCGGAGAGTACAGATCTTCCATTAAAGAGTGAGGCTTCAGCCTTAGCTCAACTTTAATTACATTATCCTTTATGCAGCTAGATATTTCTCAGACCGAGGATATCGGGACCTTCAGAAAAGCAGTGGACACATTAGGGATCCTGTAAACTACACTAAACTAATTTGGTCAGTATTTAAGATTCCAACAACAATACAGTCCACCTCAGACCACAGTCTGGACTAAAGGACCAAAGTATGGTGCGTCAAAAAAAAAAAAAGAAAAGAAAAAAAAAAAGGTGGTCTTGTTCTATATCAGACATGGTTCAGTTTCTTTGCTGTGGTTTAGACTTTTGAACCAGTTACAGGAAGTTGAGCCAGGTTATCTTTACCCATTAAATCATAGAAGAAGAAAAGTGCGAGCGGTAAAAGTGCTGTGGTAGAAAAGAGAAAAGATGACATGATTTTTAACTGTAGTTTGAAAATGCCAAAACTACAAACTGGATCTCTGAGAAGATGACCGAGAACAAATACAACAGGAGGGGAATGCAGTATATTAAAGTGGTGCGCTTTTTGAGGACGCACATTACGAAAATAATGCAGATATGCAGAATGCAGATAACTACACAACTTGGCGCTCACCTTGTGTGTGGTGACTTTCAGAGGGGTGAGCAGTCTCTACAGGCCCATATATGAGAAGATCATGTATTTTCACAGAGAATACCGGAACGGAGATGCTAACTGTAAACAGCAACGTGTTCACTTCAGGTTTGACTGACTTCCGGGAGTCTTGCACTACACTGGCTGCAGGATGCAGAAAAAGCCCCCTCAACAAACCAATCAACGCCAAACGGGATGCAGTTATGTTTTACACAGCTTCTCAGTGCGTTCGCTAAGCTACAGTCTGAAACCAAAACTTAACTGGACCAAATGCATACAGTGTAACAAACAGTGGATCTTGGTTCAGACTAAGACCCAAGGTTGGCTGTGTGTCATTATATTCTTAGGTCATAAAGGAGTGTAGGAAATTTTAGTTTCGGGTCAATTAAGAGGTCAAGGAAACAATTAAGTGAATCATTCAATCACAGATTTGACCATAAATTCATTCTCTGTTCTTTTGGAACAATTCATAGTAATATTTCAGAAATAAAACTGTACCTGGGCTTACTGGGAACACAGGTCTCAACTTCTGATCTTTTCTGATCTTCAGTATGTTTTTTAAAACTAAATTAAACAATTATTACATAAAACCCACTTGGGTTACAACAGAACAAATTATTTTCATAACAATAAATAAATAAAATAAAAAGTATATCATTTTTTATGTAAAGCCATTTGAAAAACATTTCCCATATATACACATATATGTTATCCAAATACATGTAAAAATACTAACTAGATCTAAACAGGAGACCACACTGTACAGAGTATTAATCTTATTCGATAAATCTCTGTAGCTGAAACACCACCTTTGGTTTGACGCACCACTGTTTTTTACAGTGCACACCACACGCCCTTACCTTGATGCCAACATAGTCCACAGGAATGATGGGGTTCTCCAGGGTGGGCAGCTGAGACTCGTTCACTGGCTCTCCCACCATCACCCTGGTGGCCACGTTAATGAAGTCCACACCAATGGTTTTAGACACAAACGGGAAGGAGCGAGAGGCACGCAGGTTACACTCAATCACCTGCAAGACACGCAATAAGAGCAAATCAGACTCCAGTAATTTGCCCACATTTTAGTTCTGGTCATATTACAGTAAACAGGTTCTAGCAGGTGACGTCCACTACGGATTTAGTCTGGACACATACAGGGGTTGGACAATGAAACTAAAACACCTGGTTTTAGACCACAATCATTTATTAGTATGGTGTAGGGCCTCCTTTTGCGGCCAATACAGCGTCAGTTCGTCTTGGGAATGACATATACTGCGTCCTGCACAGTGGTCAGAGGGAGTTTAAGCCATTCTTCTTGCAGGATAGTGGCCAGGTCACTACGTGATGCTGGTGGAGGTTCGTCCTTCTTGGTGGTATGCTGACATTACACTGGATACCGTGGCTCTTGATACATCACAAAGACTTGCTGTCTTGGTCACAGATGCGCCAGCAAGACGTGCACCAACAATCTGTCCTCTTTTGAACTCTGTTATGTCACCCATAATGCTGTGTGCATTGCAGTATTTTGAGCAGAACTGTGCTCTTACCTGCTAACTGAACCTTCACACTCTGCTCTTACTGGTGCAATGTGCAATTAATGAAGATTGGCCACCAGGCTGGTCCAATTTAGCCATGAGACCTCCCACACTAAAATGACAGGTGTTTCAGTTTCATTGTCCAACCCCTGAACATGCACACACACACACGGACACAAACGCCTGTCTCCACATATCAAAACTACTTTAAACAGTTCACACAATATACATTTTTAATCAGGGCATAAATACAGATTTAGTTAATGTGTCCACAAGTGTTTTACAATGATTGTTCAGGCGATCGGTTTTTAGGATCTGAAGTATTAACTTTATCCTCGATATTTTGATGGGTGATCAGGCTTGCGGAAAGCTTTGCATCCCTCGCATGAACCAAGGGTTCTCTCTGTTCACTTGAAGAGAACTGTTAAAGAAATGTGGATCTGATTTTCATCTTATATTCATCTCCTCGTATAGTTTGCTAAACCCAGAAGACTGAGGTCCTTCAACTGTGCAATTAAATGAGTGACTTGAAGACTAATGAAGATGGGGGAAATGATCAAATCATGGGAAATTTTGGCTTTTGGTTGGTTCACTAGACATGGAAAAAGTCAGTTCAACTTTAAAAGCCAACACCTACATTTCATCAAAAGTTCAGCCCCGATAACTTACCATGACATCATTGCCTTTCACCAGAAATTGAGTGTTAAACGGCCCTGAAATCTCGAACGCCTTCGCAATTTTCCGGGTGGCAGTCTTCACCTGAATATTACCACAGAAAAAATATAATTACACAACATCCCGCCAACCATAACTCAGTTTTAAATCTGAACGTATGCATCGGAGACCCAGATTATATCAATCATCGTCGGGGTTATGCATGCCCCGTCACCAACGCAGGATGGAATATAGAGACGCAGACATTATGGAAGCCAAATGCAAAAGAAACTTTGATGTGACACCCTTGACAAACGGCGCTTGATTCAGAGGAGGCAAGAGCAAGCGGCACGTCACTTGATCAAAGAGAAGGATCGGATCTTAATCTCTCGGTATAACCGACAAACCTTCCACATCAAATGAGTTTCAGACATGGAACGGCATCAGATGCATGGACCAATTTCTCTCTTATGATTTCCCATGGAAAAAACTACATAGATTCAGTACAGGGTTTAAACACTAATGCAAAAGCTCCCCAGAGTGCACCACACATCTTGCAATGGAGGAAAGAGGAAGCCTACAAACAACGAACATGAACATTACATCGAATAAAGAAAAAGAAAACTGAGACCTTCTCCAGAGCTCCTTGGCTGATGGTCTGTGTCGGCAACATCAGAGTGGCATCTCCTGAATGAACTCCAGCATCCTCCACATGCTCGGTAATGGCGTGAACCAGCACCTAGAGGACCATCAAATATTAAATCAGCCCCCGATCCAGTCCGATCATCAGTATAAATGTGTATTTGATAAAACAAGCAGATTGCCTTATCTTCAAACCCCTGTTTAATTTATTCCAAATTGTGAAAAACAGAACTTCATTCATACCAGAAAACCAAAATCTTGCATGACAAAAACTAAACCAACTTAGTAAAGTACACACTGCTCATACAGTATGTTTATGACCACTTAGCCTGAATCTAATACAGATGTTGCACTGAGCACTGGTACTTCAGAATCTGGTTAACTGTTCCAGGTTCCAGTATCTAAATACTGAATTCACTATGTAGGTAATTAATGTTTAAGTGAACAGTAAAACTAAATTAAACACTAAATTCCCTAAACTATTCACTCTGCCTTCACACGAATATGCTCCATTGACCAGGCTACCGGGATGCTGAACTCTCACCCTGCTCTGCCACCCCTCCCATTTCACACACACACACACAAAGTCAGCATCTCGACCACCCACCCCCCCACACCAGGCAAACCCAGATACGTCCATCAGATTTTGCCAGACGGAGAAGCGTGATTCATCACTCCAGAGTCTCCACTGCTCTAGAGTCCAGTGACGGCGCTCTACACCACTGCATTGGACCCTTTGGATTGCACCTTTGGATGCAGCTGCTCGGCCCTGGAAACCCATTCCATGAAGCTCTACACACTTTTCCTGAGCTACTCTGGAGGCTACGTGAAGTTTGGAGGTTTGTAGCGATTGAGTCTAGAGAAAGTTGGCAACCTCTGTACACCATGTGCCTTAGAAGCCGCTGACCCCGCTCTGTCATTGTACATGGTCTACGACTTCGTATCTGAGCTGCTGTCGTTCCCAATCACTTGCACTTTGTTATAATCCCACTGACAGTTGACTGAAATGTTTAGCACTGAGAAAATTTCACAACTGGACAGATGGCATCCTATCACAGTACCACGCTGGAGCAGCCCATTCTCTCACTAACATCTGTAGGGGCAGTCTGCATGCCTAGGTGGTCGGTCTAATACCTGTGGCCATAGAAGTGAGTGGAACTCCTGAAACTAATGATTTGGATGGGGGAGTGAATACTTTTGGCAACAGTGTCATATTTCACAAAGTAAACATGAACTTTTTGCGAGCATGTATGTTGTGTCACACTTTGTTAGCATTTTAAATGTGAGCATATTGCCATGAAAGAGGAAATCAGAACAGTGTGAGGCCAGAACAGCGGAAAAGCCTTTCTCTGCCAGACTAACATGTGGGAACTTTGTGCTCTGGGGATAAAAGACCCCATGACAAGTCCTCATCAGCATTCAGTGGTGTTCAGATTAGCTCTAGATCAGCTCTAGATCATGATCAGTTGTAGTCTCTTGTTACTCATCGCACACAGAAGGCCGTCTTCACTACACATATAGTCACCATACCGTTCGTGAGAACTCTGCAGGTCTATAATCACATCTGTTTCTATACAGACCATTCTTATAGCCTTCCCTGACCACATTCATCAGTAGTCAGCGGCCCAAAGGACCAGGCTGACCAGACGCAGTACTGCAGTGACACAAACATGGTGGTGACATTAGTGAGTGTGTATGGCCCAAGAGGATCAGGAACCGCAGCGTTTCAGGAGCTATTAAACACCTCAGTGTCACTGCTGGACCGAGAATAGACCACCAACTAGCTTCCTGAGACCAGAAACTGACCACCGACGTGGGACACTGGTTCCCAACCCAATTCTCAGGGCCTCACAGACAGTCCATAGATTTGCACTAACCCAACACATAGGGATGAAGGAACAATGTGGAGCATCTCTGAGGCCTGGGTAGGGAACCGCTGGGCTAGAGGATGACTAACTCTGTGGAGCAGCAGATGAGCTATTACCTACAACTTCTCATCGGCAAGGTGGGCCAGCAAGGTAGGAGTGTCTAATAGAGTGGACAGTGAGTGGACACAGTGTTTAAACACTCCAGCAGCACTGCTGTGTCTGATCCACTCACACCAGCACCACACACATCAACACACCACCACCACGTCAGTGTCACTGCAGTGCTGAGAATGATCCACCACCCACATCATACCTGCTCTGTGGTGGTCCTGTGGGGGTCCTGACCATTGAAGAACAGGGTAATACAGTATACAGAGAAACAGATGGACTACAGTCCGGAACGGTAGAACTACAGAGTGTCCTATATGCTCAGTGGATCAGATACGTATTGAACATTGGTGAAAACTAATCAGATTTGACAGCAGCTGTAAACAGCACTTCAGTATATTGTGAAATGTGCAGTCACCATTTCATGTAATAGTCACTGTACTGTATCCAATAGCCTCATGTAGGTGAACGTTTTGTTGCTGCTCCAGCAGACTGGCTAAACTAATAAATAGCAGATCTGCTCGTCTTTGAAGTAGCTGTGCTGCAGACCCTAGGGATTAATGGTTTTGATTCCTGTTCTGTATATATTAGAACACCCTGCAAGCTGAAACTGAAGACAGATGCCAAAAAACAGGCATGCAACATATTTGTATACTGTTTCTAGTCTGTTTGTAGTCACAACAACGTTAGCAGCATCACCTACAGCTTAGAATGATGGCACAAAAGAATAGCTCACAGATGATCCGACACCTGATCGGGTCTGCTGCACATCTAAACAAGCGAGGACACCAGTCAGTTGTAGCAGAGCCCAAAACAATCGTCATGTGCGAAGGACACGATTTGACTGAT
>JAMWET010007155.1:135000-155273 GCA_024036415.1 Prochilodus magdalenae
AGTTAGTGACCCATGTGCTAGCATATCCTGCTACAGCCCCTTTTTTGGGGGTAACAAAGTGTTCAAGTTTTCCATCATATCGTCGCTGTCCAAAGAAAAACAGGTATCTCCAAAATGGCAACTTTACAGGAGAGGCCAAAAACCTCTTTTCATTTGAATGGAAGTCAATGGAACCGGACGTCTTTCCAAGCAGGTTTGGGCCATTTCTGTTAGTCCATTCTTTATGGAATTTCCACACAGGGTAGACAGCAGCTCATGTGATCAAATGAGGCATAAAAGTAAAAATCAACAAAAAAGGAGATGCATGTTTTTCTTTGGACAGCGACGATATGCTAATTTTAAAGACGTCTGAACAATGAATTCACCGCACAATCCGTGTCCAGTAGTCTGTTCGGAGTGGTCAGGCTCCTGCTCCTTTTACTCCCAGTCACTCAGTGAGAGTCACCTGTGTCTTTGGTCTTCCCGCTAGCACCCAGTTAGGCTTTTCAGACCATTGGGTAGGCTATATGGTTTCAGACCATAAAGTCTGAGCTAAAACACTCACGCCTAAACTGGGCTGACTGTTCTTTCTTTCTTTCTCCTCTATCTTACATCTATATTAGTTAATCGATTTTGTTTGGTGCATGAAGCCAAGGGTGGTAGGGGTGGGGGTGGTCTATTGTTTGATGTGTCACAGAAATACCAATAAAAAGACTTAAAAACAAAAAACTGTGCTATCTAAACTGATGTAGGCTGAAAAGGTGGGGATATATACCTGATTCTGTATATGAAGCCATACAGTGAGGAAAACAGACATAATCTTAAAAAAATAATAATAATCCGTAAGTCTCTAAAAGGAATTATATCCAAAATGTATAAGGGATTAATGGAAATTACAGATAATTCAACTGAATACATAAAACAAAAATGGGAAAAAGAAAGTAATCAACCTATTTCAAATGAGAGATGGCTTAAAATATGTGAACAACAATGGAAATGTACTAGTGCACATAATTGGAGGGAATTCGGGTGGAAATGTATAACTCGTTATTTTATTACACCTATACAGAGACCTGGAGAAAACCGGGAATGCTGGCGACTGTGTGGTCAGAAAGCTGGACATTGGCATATATTTTGGGGATGCCCAAAATTAAGGGCTTATTGGTCAGATTTGCACAATACACTACAAAAAATATTGGACTTAGAAATTAACCAGAGATTTGATATTTTATTTTTAGGAGAGATCAGTCCTCAAGCAATAGGATCAAATAGATATCTGTGGAATATTCTTTTGATTGCAAGTAAAAAAGCTGTAACAAGGAAATGGCATGTACCTGATCCCCCAGTAATGGAAGAATGGATTAATATAGTCAATGACGTATATGTAATGGAAAAAATTACATTTGCACTTAGGCTGCAAATGTCAAAATTTGCAAAACTATGGTCAAAATGGACAATTTACATGAAGAATGAAAAACCAGATTTCATTGAAATACAAACAGATTAAACTACAACCCAGAAAACTATATATATATATATATATATATATATATATATATATATATATATATATATATATATATATATATATATATATATATATATATATATATATATTTATTTTTATTTTTTTTTTTCATTGGTTCTACTTCATTTTTATTGCACAATAATTTAAGGCATCCTCAGTGTTAATAGTTCCTGTATGTATACGTTATATTTTATGTTGATGGCATAAAAAAGTGATAATTGTGATATCAGAAGTGATAGCAAAAAAAAAAAATAAAAGTGGAAGAAGAAAAAAAGAAAGAAAGAAAAATGTATATTGTGAATGTCAATTTTGGAAGTACACACTGGAAAAATAAAGAAAAAAAAAAAAAAAAACGAAATCACAATGTATGATTTTTTAGTAATTTATTTGTGTGTTACTGCTGCAAATAAGTATTTGAACACCTGTGAAAATCCATGTTAATATTTGGTACAGTAGCCTTTGTTTGCAATTACAGAGGTCAAACGTTTCCCGTAGTTTTTCACCAGGGTTAAAGTTTGAGCTCCCTCCAAAGATTTTTTCTATACGGTCTGGAGAGTGGCTAGGAACCTTGATATGCTTCTTACGGAGCCACTGCTTGGTTATCCTGGCTGTGTGCTTTGGGTCATTGTCATGTTGGAAGACCCAGCCACGACCCATCTTCAATGCTCTAACTGAGGGAAGGAGGTTCTCCCCCACAATCTCGCAATACATGGCCCCGGTCATCCTCTCCTTAATACAGTGCAGTTGTCCTGTCCCATGTGCAGAGAAACACCCTCACAGCATGATGCTTCCACCCCCATGCTTCACAGTAGGGATGGTGTTTTTGGGATGGTACTCATCATTCTTCGTCCTCCAAACACGGCGAGTGGAATTAAGACCATCTGACCACAGACCTTTCTCCCATGACTCCTCTGGATCATCCAAATGGTCATGGGCAAACTTAAGAAGGGCCTGGCCATGTGCTGATTTAAGCAGGGGGGCCTTCCGTGCCATGCATGACTTTAAACTATGACGTCTTAGTGTATTACCCACAGTAACCATGGAAACAGTGGTGCCAGCTCTCTTCAGGTCATTGACCAGCTCCTCCCGTGTAGTTCTGGGATGATTCCTCACCTTTCTTAGGATCACTGATACACCACGAGGTGAGATCCTGCGTGGAGCCCCAGTCAGAGGGAGATGGACAGTCATGTTTAGCTTCTTCCATTTTCTAATAATTGCTCCAACAGTTGATCTTTTTTCACCAAGCTGCTGGCCATTGCCCCGTAGCCCTTTCCAGCCTTGTGGAGGTCAACAGTTTAGTCTCTGGTGTCTTTGGACAGCTCTTTGGTCTTAGCCATAGTTGGAGTCGTACTGATTGTGTGGGGTGCACAGGTGTCGTTATGCAGCTAACGACCTCAAACAGGTGCTTCTAATTTAGAATATTAAGTGAAGTGGAGGTGAAGTTTTTAGAGGCGGGCTCACAGGTCTTTGAGGGCCAGAATTTTTGCTGATTGGCAGGTGTTCAAATACTTATTTGCAGCAGTAACACACAAATAAATTATTTTTAAAAAATCATACATCGTGATTTCCAGGGTTTTTTTAGATTATGTCTCTCACAGTGGACATGCACCTAAGATGAAAATTTCAGAACCCTCTATGATGTAGTGGGAGAATATGCAAAGTCTCAGGGTGTTCAAATACTTATTTTCCTCACTGTATGTGCTGGAAAAAGGTTACTTTTTAAAACTTAAGCAAAGCTTACACTCGGCATCCAATGTGGGAGGGGAAAACAATCAGCCAGGAACAACTGTGTACGGACTGCATGGCAAGGGACCGTGTTCCTAAAGCTTCTCAGAGCGGGAGTGCTGCTGTAGGTTCCTTAGTTACCTACCATGACTTTACAGACAGGGACGAATCCCAGATCAGCTCCTAATCTGAGAAGCTTTGTGAACACTGGCCAAGGGAAAAATTAAAACCGCACTGTCATAAGAGAGCCATAAGAGAGAAGCGTGCACAAACGGGCTGGTAGTTAAACAGCAAGCCCATCAACAAGTAGTTCTTAAAAATACACAGGGCCAAAAAATGCTCCTCGGGTTCTGTAGTGCTTCCCCACTTTTAAGACCACTGCTTTGCTGAAGTGGAACGCAAAGACCGCTCAAAATCAACAATCGATGCCCCTGAGGTACCGGGAGGCTCAGATTTTGGAACCACGCCCGGGCACACTTTCATATGAAACCGGTTTAAGAGGTGGGATAAAGGGAAATCCATACAACGTAATCTTAACACTGTGAGAGAACAGGATTACCCGGAGAGCCACAGATCGCTGGCTCATTATGAAATGCAATGTTTAACTTGTATCAAGTTTTGTCATATTCGTAGTCTAATAAAATAGCAAGTTACTATTTAGGTAGTCCAGAAGACAGCACTGATAGGTCGCAATAAACTGCAGCATGTCCCATCACTAAAGCTACCAGTCAAAAATTTGGACACGCCTATAACAGAACCTCATGGACTATTTGAACCGTTTCCTGCGTTTTAGCATAATAATAAATTAACAACGGAAATAGTTACATTTGCGGTATTTAGCGGACGCTCTTAACCAGAGCGACTTACAAGGTTAATCATATTACAGGGAGGCCAATGTAGTGTTAGGAGTCTTGCCCACGGACTCTTATTGGTGTAGCACAGCGTAGTCACTCAGCCTGGGATTCAAACCCCAGTCTCCCACGTGTGGTGGTAGCTACTTGGCGGGTAGTGGTGTTATCCACTGAGCTACACCAACCAAGTTCATAAGGAATTGCTGGCCTCGTGCCAAATACGATGTTTTGAGCCCACCCTCTATCGTCAAAATAGCCAATTATCTAAAATGCATTGGGAGAGAAAAAAAATCCCACATAATTATTAATAGGAAGCGTATAATAACTGCTAGCTTGAAAGCTGGAAAAACAGACCCTTTAGAACGAATTGCTTTTGGGTTGCCACCAAATCCAGGCCATTCACACACATCCTGCAAAGGAGCCTACAGCTGTTTAGCCCCGCCCCTTCCCTCAGAAGATATAAAGAGTGTTTCCACACTGCTTACTTCAATCAGGTTCAATACAAGGCAGCCAAAAGGGGGTGGGGGTCTTGGTCTAGGAACCTAACTGAACATGTATATTGGTCTTAGAAACAACTTCCATACTCGTCGAAACGTCATTAATGCAATCAGGCATGTCCAAACTTTTCGAAGGCACCATGTGTCATCTTTAAAAATGTCAGGAGAGTGGTACTGTGGCTTAAGTATTGTGATGATATTCCATCATGGGGCCTCTAGTGGCTCATTCTGTGGCTACTTTATGCAGTCACCGTTTTAGGAGTGGCAGTGAGTAAGCATTACCGCCGCAATGACTGAAACAGATTCCTTTCTTAATGGCAGCATCATCAAAGGATGATTGTACTTAAGGGAATTGAGATTAGAGTCGAGGCCTTTATTACACTCATTTAAATTTGTGTTATGGTAATATTTCCTACTGGTTGCTGCTCGTAAAAGCCGAGCGCGGAGCAAAAAAGGCTCACCTGTGACACCTGTGCCGCCTCTTCCAGAAAGCGTTTCATCTCCTCCTCCCCGTAGGCCACGTTCATCGCAGAACCACTGAGAACAGGAAGGTGGGGGGAGGGGAGGAGACAATAAAGACACAGAAAACGACTTTAATAACTTCATTTAAAGCAGACGCATCTGCTGTGCCTAAATTAGCCCTCGGGGAGGGCAGTGCGGTGACACAACAAAAGATTAAGGAGTTGCAGAATGGAAATACGAGAAGGGATGAATGCAAAACAGAGCGGGATGGAGAATCAAACGGCGAGAGATATTTGGGTCAGCCAGCCCTCCGGGCTCTTCCGAGTTTTGTTTCTGAAGCCCCTCGTATAGAAACAAAAGGGGGGGAATAAAAAGGAGTGTGAAGGGAAAAACGTGGAGTTTTGAACTGATTAGGATTTCACACCAAGTGCAGTAAAGCAGCACTTCTGCCAGAAACAACCCAAGAGTGATCCAAGACTACGTGTGCCAGAATCTGCAACATCCTCCAAGTGTCTTTTAATCGGGAGACATGGCTGGAACCACAGCGGAGTACAACAGCACCTACTGTGGGACAAGCTCACGCCAACACAAGCACATTCAACAGCCTGCATCCAGCTGAACATCTCTGAACTACTCACCACCACATGTTTATTAGAGGCTTGGGTTGAGGTTAATCTTAAAATTAGAATCAGGGTAAGAGTTAAGATTAGGGTCATGGAGCAGATATATTAGATTTAGGATTAAGATTAGAGCCAGGGTGAGAGCGTGGATTAGGTTTAAGGTTGTGGTTAAGATTCGGATTTGGGCCAGAATCAGAGTTAGGATTAGAGCCAGTGAAGGGGTTAAAATTAGGTTTAGGATTAGAGTCAGGAGAGTTAGGATTAGGTTTAGGATTTAAAACAGAGTCAGGGTGAGAGTTAGGATTAGGTTTTGGGTTGAGGTTAAAATTAGGATTTTGGCCAGGGTGAGAGTTAGGATTAGGTTTTAGGTTGTGGTTAAAATTCGGATTTGGGCCAGGGTGAGAGTTAGGATTAGGTTTAGCATTAGAGCAGGAAGAGTCAGGATTAGGTTTAGGATTAACAACAGAGCCAGGGTGAGAGTTAGGATTAGGTTTTGGGTTGAGGTTAAAATTAGGATTAGAGCCAGCGAAAGGGTTAAAATTAGGTTTAGGATTAGAGTCAGGAGAGTTAGGATTAGGTTTAGGATTAACAACAGAGCCTGGGTGAGAGTTAGGATTAGGTTTTGAGTTGAGGTTATGATTGGGATTTGGGGCAGACTCACAGTTAGAATTAAGTTTGGGTAGAAGATAAAAAATTAGGACCAGGGTAAGACTTTGTATTAGGGCAAGGGTGACTTAGGTTTAGGATTAAGGTTAAACCCAGGGTAGGAGTTAATATTAGGTTTTGTGTTGAGGTTAAGATTAGAATTTAGGGCAGACGGACAGTTAAGATTAAGTTTGGGTAGAGGTAAAATTAGGACCAGGGTAAGACTTTGTATTAGGGCAAGGATGGCTTAGGTTTAGGATTAAGATTAGAGCCAGGGCAAGAGTTAGTACTAGGTTTTGGACTGAGGTTAAAATTAGGATTTGGGCCAGGGTGAGAGTTGGGGTTAGGTTTTGTGTTGAGGTTAAGATTATGATTTGGGAAGGATTGGCGGTTAGGATTAAGTTTGGGTTGAGGTTAAGATTAGGATTTGGGCCAGGCTGAGAGTTGGGTTTAGGTTTTGTGTTGAGGTTAAGATTATGATTTGGGCCAGACTGACGGCTAGGATTAAGTTTGGGTTGAGGTCAAGATTAGGATTTGGGCCAGGCTGAGAGTTGGGTTTAGGTTTTGTGTTGAGGTTAAGATTATGATTTGGGCCAGACTGACGGTTAGGATTAAGTCTGGGTTGAGGTTAAGATTAGGATTTGGGCCAAGGTAAATTAGGATTAAATTTAGGTTTTGGGTTGAGGTTAGGGGTTAGGATTAGGGATTAGGGCCAGGGTTCAGTTTTGGATACATGGCTGGAACCATAGCTGAGAAGAACACATTCAACAAACTGTATACAGCTGAATATCACTCTGTTTACTTCACCCACCTGACACCAGTTCTGCTTCAGGAGCATGTGAGGAACTGGGAAAGTTCTCAACATCGGCTCTGTGTAAAGAACTCACGTAAGCAGTCTGTACGGTTCAAATGATTCGGCGGAGCCGGGGTGACGGGGTTCGGTGTCAGTGCCGCAGTCCCTTTGTGCCACAGCCCGAGGCGCAAATAGAGCGTTATGGGTAACGGTTCTGTGGAGTTATTGCAGTGACAGGGCCTCCGAGACTGCACTGTGGCCGTGGCGTCCCCAGACCTCCAAACAAACCACTGCTAAAAGCACAGGTCTCGACAGAGAGGTACAGCCGAGGCACGGTGCAAAAAGCACCTACCGGCAAGAAGCACAAAATAATGTCTGACAGCCTGGTGTTAAAAGGTACGGCGCGCACAGGTTCTGTGGAAATCTCACAAATTTTCAGGAAACTGAATCATGTCTTAACAGCTCGAGAGGCTACTTCCATCATCCTTCGCTCTTCAGAGAGCCTGTGATAAACCAGGAGGTCAGTCACGCAGTTCCTAGTCGTATTCCTGGAACTTTGTTTATCGCGACAGGGACGTCATAAGCGACCAGAGGTGGACTCTGCTGGTTCTTTGTCGCGGGTTCAACACGTACCTCTGTAAGATATGGCAGAGCCAGAAGTACTGGCAAAACACTTCAGGGCAACCTGGCCTGGTTAAATTTCGTGGCACTATGTTCAGTGGTCCAGTTTAGACGCACTTCACTGGCACGACTCCAATAGAGCACTGCATACTGTTCCAGTGATCCATTCCACCTCTGTTCTATTTATTAGTCACTGCACTATTTGTCCTCGAGTGTGCAGTACATACATACACACACACACAGACACACATATATAGTGTATCTCTATACACACACACACACACACACACACACACACACACACACATACATATATATATAATACATAAATAAACTCTTGCTGTGCTATAATAAAGAAAATGGGGAGGTAGCAGTTAGTTATTGCACGTTCCTTGGATAGCCTATAGAGTTATATAATTACAGCACATCAAAAGTTTTTTACTGCACACTCGAGGACAAATAAATATATATATATATATATATATATATATATATATATATATATATATATATATATATATATATATATATATATATATATATATACACACACACACACACACACACAAACACACACACACACACACATTTTTCCCCTCTTTCATTTCTCTTAATTCTGCACTTTATATATTTTAGCCCCATGTTTAATATTTTTGGTGTAAAGTGCTGTTGGGTTGCTGCTTAATTTCATTGTACACTGTGCAATGACAAAGCCATCTTATCTTAGACAGGAAAATACACTCTCAGGAGACTCTCCATCAACTGTGTAGCAGCAGGGAGACATCTGGATAGATTCAACAGATTAAGAGACTTTTAACTAACTGCATTAATAACACTACATCTGATGAATTCTGTTTTTTTTGTACAGTCTTTGGAGAGTACAAGTTCATATCTGTAGGTGTTAATTTGAGACGTCACTGAACATGTAGCATGCACCATACAGACGTGCTGCTGACATAATTCTGTAATGATGGAGCTGAGCTGGATTAGGATTTGGGTAGCTTTAGGGTTAGGGTTCTGATCAGGGCGATTTAAGACTAGGTTGTGAGCTGAGGGTGAGGTTGGAATTAGGACCAGGGTGAGATTTGGGATCAGGTTTTGGGTTGAGGTTAGGATTAGAATTAGAGCCAGGGTAATGGTCAGGATTAGGTTTAGGTGAAAGTTGAGTTTAAGATTAGAGCCAGGGTAATGGTCAAGATTAGGTTTTGGTTAAGGTTGGGTTTAAGATTAGAGTCAGGGTAATGGTCAGGATTAGGTTTTGGTTAAGGTTGGGTTTAAGATTAGAGTCAGGGTAATGGTTAGGATTAGGTTTTGGTTGGGTTTAAGATTAGAGTCAGGGTAATGGTCAGGATTAGGTTTTGGTTAAGGTTGGGTTTAAGATTAGAGCCAGGGTAATGGTCAGAATTAGGTTTTGGTTAAGGTTGGGTTTAAGATTAGGGTCAGGGTAATGGTCAGGATTAGGTTTCGGTTAAGGTTGGGTTTAAGATTAGAGTCAGGGTAATGGTCAGGATTAGGTTCTGGTTAAGGTTGGGTTTAATATTAGAGCCAGGGTAATGGTCAGGATTAGGTTCTGGTTAAGGTTGGGTTTAAGATTAGAGCCAGGGTAATGGTCAGGATTAGGTTTTGGTTAAGGTTGGGTTTAAGATTAGAGCCAGGGTAATGGTCAGGATTACGTTTTGGTTAAGGTTGGGTTTAATATTAGAGCCAGGGTAATGGTCAGGATTAGGTTTTGGTTAAGGTTGGGTTTAATATTAGAGCCAGGGTAATGGTCAGGATTAGGTTCTGGTTAAGGTTGGGTTTAAGATTAGAGCCAGGGTAATGGTCAGGATTACGTTTTGGTTAAGGTTGGGTTTAATATTAGAGCCAGGGTAATGGTCAGGATTAGGTTTTGGTTAAGGTTGGGTTTAATATTAGAGCCAGGGTAATGGTCAGGATTAGGTTCTGGTTAAGGTTGGGTTTAAGATTAGAGCCAGGGTAATGGTCAGGATTACGTTTTGGTTAAGGTTGGGTTTAAGATTAGAGTCAGGGTAATGGTTAGGATTAGGTTTTGGTTAAGGTTGGGTTTAAGATTAGAGCCAGGGTAATGGTCAGGATTAGGTTTTGGTTAAGGTTGGGTTTAAGATTAGAGTCAGGGTAATGGTCAGGATTAGGTTTTGGTTAAGGTTGGGTTTAAGATTAGAGTCAGGGTAATGGTCAACCGGTAACCGTTTCATCATTACCCAAGCTTCTTTGTCTTGCAGTTTAGTTCTCAGTAGTTCTCATGTAATCAGTTACAGCAAACTGAGGAAAGAAAGCATGCTGCCGTATTAAAAACGTTTCCGAGAAGCTAGCTGGGTCATACAGCTTGGCCGGCAAGGGAATGCCGTTGCTGTGCTTCAGTGAATGTGGTCCGCTGTTAACTAAACACCCACTGCTGCCCCCAACTTCACTTCTATTAAACTTCAGTACAGAAGTACCACTGACACATAAGAGCCTCTCGAAACAACCTGCATCAAAACAGACAAATAAATGTTGGGGGGATATTTAATGCGAAAAGGGGGTGGCCGTTGGGGGGTGGCCGTTGGGGGTGGTGTGGGACACCCCAGCTGAATAAATTAAATGGCTTTTTATGGCCGAACCGTTTACTGAGCGAGTAAGTGAGTAAACGGGCCGAGTCTCCAGCTGCCCGTGTTTGTCCTGCTCTCAGGGCCGAGTGGGCTGAAGTGTCCACTGGGAGAGGCTTAATTTTCTCACCAACTGAGCCGCCGAAAACAGAAGCCAGCCGTCTGATTATGCGTAAATGAGCTCTTCGAGTCCCACCAATCTGAGGCGCTGCAGGCGTTGATGAATTACATCTCACAGAGACATTACTGCACTCTGGAACCGGAACAGCCGCAGAGGAAGCCCCTGCTTTCGCCAATCAGCCGCATTACAAGCACCTGCACTTGTGTCCTTCTGCGCCGACATCAATTTGCATGCTTCGCCAGTGTGGGGAAATGTCAAGTCACTCCATAACCAGAAACTTCATGTTGTAGCCATGAAAAGAAAACAGCTCTGACCCACCAGAAACAGCAAACTGCTTCTACCAGAGCGTGGAAACATTACCTGTCAGAATCCTGTTCTAGCTGTTACTGGGGCCCTAAGGATGCTTTACTCATCTCACAGCATAGGATGGGCGTAACAGGCAGGGATAAGATTAGGATTAGGGCCAGGGTAGGAGGTAGGAGGTAGGATTAGGCTTTGGGTTAAGCATAAAATAAGGACCAGAGTAGGAATTAGGATTTGGGTTGAGATTAAATTAGGGCCAGGGTAGGTGATAGGATTAGGTTTCGGGTTGAAATTAGGATTAGAATTACGGCCAGTTGGAATTAAGAGTTGAAATTAGCTTTTAGGTTGAGGTTAAGATTAAAATTAGGACCAGGGTAGAACGTAGGATTAGGTTTAAGGTTAAGAATAATATTAGGGCCAGGGTAGGAGTTGGGATTAAGTTTTGGGTTGAGGTTAAGAATAAAATTAGGACCAGGGTAGGAGTTAGGATCAAGTTTTGGATTAAGATTAAAATAACGGCTAGGGTATGAGGTAGGATTAGGTTCTGGGGTAAGATTAAGATTAGGGCCGGGGTGAGGGTTTGGCTTTGGTTAAAGATTAAGGTGATGGTTGAGGTCAGGCTCTGAAATGGTGCAGCACTTACATTCTGGTGCCTGTGGCATTTTAATAAATGCAGCACTTTTTGCACAGAAATGTTCAAACATCAAAATCCTCTTCTAATGACCGTTACTGAGGCTCTAATGATGCTCTACTCACCTTAAAACATAGGATGGGCGCAAGAGGCAGGGATAACCCACTTTACTGGCAAATGCAAACGCGTCTTCCTGCAAAACACACACACACACACACACACACACACACACACAATCAGAATTCTCTACACAGTATCAAACAGCCGATAGACAACAGATACAGACAGGATCTAAAACTGTGTCTTCCGCTCGCAGGAGGTTTCTCTTAGGATTTGCACTCTCAGCTCCAGAGGCTGAGGAGAAGGCAATTACTGTGAACCAAATCCACCTGCAGACCTTGCAGAACTTGGTACAGAACTAGCCGTATTAGAAAGCTCCCAGAAAAAGAGGTTGCAGATAAACACAGAGAAATCCAACGAGTCGAAGGAACTTCTTCAGGAACGCAAAAGGTAAATAGATAGGTACAGTACAGGCATATGCAAAGTTTAGGAAAATGTTCAGCTGTGGATTAAGTAGATTAAGTGTGTGAAAGTTTATTAATTTGCATAATTAAAAAACCTGGGAAGAAAAAAAATACAGACAACAGAAAGTGTTTTTTGCACGAGACACATTTTAGGTTTTGCTCTTTTCCGATATGTGCACAAGTCTCTAAAGAGTTGAACTGCAAACATTTAGAAGTAATTCAAAGTTGAACAAACTGCCTCAACATATCGTCGCTGTCCAATGAAAAACATGTATCTCCATTTTTGTCCATTTTGACTTTTATGCATCATTTGAAAAGCTCAGCTCCTGTTTACACTTTGTGAGATTTGCATGATGAATGGACCAATTGAAATGGCCCAAAAGTGCTCGGTAAGACGTCTGGTTCCATTGACTTACATTAAAATTGAATGAGGTTTTCGGCCTCTCCTGTAAAGTTGCCATTTTGGAGATACTTGTTTTTCTTTGGACAGTGACGATATGATCATCAGATTTCCACCTAAGGTTTTCTGTAGGGTGCTTTCATTGCAACTTCCTGCTCAGTGTTATCAAGCTTCCTTAGTCACTTCTGAAACCGCTTCGGCTCTGTTCATCATTCCTGGTGCTAATGTTTCAGCTTTTACAGCTGAAATGTGGGAAGTTGAAAAGAAACCCCCACCACATCATCATCATCATCATCCATTAGGTAGGGTATTAATATTTCATGGGGTAATCCTGAGGAGATCAGACACATGACATTCCACCTGAATAAGGAAGACGAAAATCACAGGACAACACATCAAACAAACTCCACCTTCACGTCAAATCTGAGAACCTGTCCACAGGTGTTTCTGTCCATCCTTCCACTGTGAGAAGACTCCTCCTCATTACTGTGGAGGTCTGAAAGGAGGTGTGGCTGTTCAAGAAGCTCCTCACAGAGAAAAGGAGACACACACATCCAACAAAGAAGCTGCTGGCGTCCTCTATGAACAATGGCCTGACCACCCCAGAGTCCAGAACCTCAACACCACTGAATGTGTTTGAGGTTATTTGGATGATGAGAAGAAAGAGAGGACCAGCTAAACCAACTTCTAAGACCGAACTTTGGAGATGCTGGTGCCGATGTCTTGGAGGAACTGAATGTGAGTCTCCTGAGCTGAAAGTGAAGAGTGGACACAAACACGGAAACCCCTAATACTGTATTCCACTGTTGAGGCTGGTGTGTTGCCTTCAATACGTCGTCCGCTTTTCCACTGATTCTGAAAAATGAATGGCATGGCTGTTTCTACTGGGAACTAAATTAATATATGCCCGACCTGCACAGAACTGCCTCTTCAACAAACTGGTTTCAACACTGATGTGTCATTGAGGCCGACACTGTGCACGACCACAGACCACCTGTATTAGAATTACCGCCGTGGGCGATTTCGCTAATCAGCGACAGGTCAGATTATAAATGATGAAGCAGATTCTCCAAGAAAACAATTGTTAGGTCAAAGAGGCACTACATGAGGAAGAAGTGACCCCGTCTCCTCTGGTTCTCCTGTTGTTTTGGCACTGCTCATTCTACAACTGTCAACACGGTGAGTGAACGAGCCTCCCCAAGCGCTGGGTTCAGACCCACAGCTCACGCAGCCTGTTTCAGCAACCAGGGGACGATTAAAATGCAGGCGGTGCTGTCAGTGAAGGAATAGAAGCCGACGTCAAGGGGAACACTGTGTCCCCTCACTGCCCCTCACTGTCTTCAGCTTCTCGGCCCATGGCAAAAGAGCCGCGGGGAAGCTAATGGATGGGGCAGCCGGCCTCCAGACGACACGTTTCAGCACTTCTAACATCGGCGAACCAAAAGCACTCAACGCGCCTCGGGAGGACTGGGTGGCAAAAGTTGCTTTTCAGAGATACAAAACAGCACGAGTGTTAAAACGCGACCGGCTCGTGTAGGAAAACTGTTCACACGCGTGCATGAATCTGCCCATTTCTTGGAAACCTGAGGTGAACGAGGGCGATAACATGAAATTCTTATTCAGATAAAAATATAAATTAATACAAATTTGAACAAAGTTTAACCTGACAAAATAATTACATAGCATCCATAAAACATTATGAAATCAGAGGTTTAAAAAAAAAAAAAAAAAAAAAAAAAAAAAGGATATATATATATATATATATATATAACTAAACTCATGTCTGGAGTAAAAAGAAAAAAAGATAAATAAAATAATAAAATAAATAGACCCAGTTTTCCACCCCCTGATGTCACAGTGTATTTAGTTTGGTGTTGGAGCTACAGCAGGGCTATTATTCTCTTTTAAGTCTATCAGCTCTCTTGCAGTCTTCAAACGCAGACTGAAGACCCATCTCTTTGTAAAGCACTTATGCGAGTGAGCACTAGTAGATGTGTATGTTGAATACTCTGTATCTGCACTTATACTCTTCTCTCTAGGTATGAGCACTGGATTGGGGTTACCAGGTAGTGCACTTGTGCTTATCTACAGGAAAAAGACGAACCTCCACCAGCATCACGTAGTGACCTGGCCACTATCCTGCAAGAAGAATAGCTTAAACTCCCTCTGACCACTGTGCAGGACGCAGTATATGTCATTCCCAAGACCAACTGACGCTGTATTGGCCGCAAAAGGAGGCCCTACACCATACTAATAAATGACTGTGGTCTAAAACCAGGTGTTTCAGTTTCATTGTCCAACCCCTGTACGTCTGTGTATTGTTCTCTCTAGGTATCAGCACCGGCTTGTGTTCGGGCAGCATCTGAGCTCATGGCGAATTTTAGACCCTTACCTCCTTCTACTAGCTGGAAACCAATATCCAACGGAACACTAAGCAGGGTTGGAAGTCGCTCTGGATAAGCGTCTGCTAAAAGCCTTACATGTAAATGTGTTCAAGCAAAACTGGAAGTCATTAGACACTTAAATATTCATAAATCCATTTCTATACTTCTCTTAGCTCACTCAAACCTCATTCAGATCTTCATTACAGTCGTGCAAATTTAGAACACAGATTTACTGTGACCTAAACTTCACTGTGTAGGGAAATGCACAGTCCATGCGTTCACGTAAACAACCGGCTGCATGATGAATGTGTTCTTTCCCCGGATTAGTCAGGCTGTACACGCTTATGTGTTTGGGGGGGGTGGGGCAGTTTTTTTTTGGACCCCCCCTCCTAGGTTCTTCAAAATCACCTACTCCACTTTTAATGAACACTTGGATGTTACCTGCATGTGGTTTGAGTAGGTCGACAGAAGCACATCTAGTGTTAGTTAGCAACGTAGTTAGCCTCATACCCTCAACACAGCTATTGTGGCTAGGACCCTCGGGAACATGTAGGTGACATTTTGTAGACAAGTTGTCCGGTTCTTAAGGATTACCCCTCTGAAAGGCATGTCATGATTAGGCACAATGGACCCATGAGAGCCTTTTTGGCATACAGGAACTTTGGCAAAAGGTCACCATATGTAATAAAATTACGCAAATTGGCAAAAGAATCTAAGTAGGCGGAGCTAAACAGTCCAAATGGCAAATTGATTTGATTTGTCCCGAAGAATCAGGAGAAGAATCAGTCATCAGTCTGAATTCTCCTTTAGGAGTTACAAGGCCAAATGCACTGTTCTTCACAATGGCGCCCTCTTAAGGGCAACAGGGCTCAATGTGTTGGACCTGAGTAGGAAGAGGAGCTTCTACCTGTTGATGTCTGTACCAGTTTCATGTCTGTATGACGCCGTTTGGTGTGCAGGATTTGTTTTAGCGGAGAAGAAGAGGAAAAACTAATAAAAACATTAGGGTTTCCAGCACGACGTGCTTAGACACCTAATAGATACCTTCTCTTTGAAGGTACTTCCCTATAACAGCAGAGGCATCCTGAACAACAAGACACATCAAAGGCAACAATAACATTTATAAGACCGGTTTCCCTTCAAAGAAACCTGAAGTCAATATAAGTAACGGGTAACCTGGTCCGCTATCTATCTATACCCACATACACACACTCACAGCTAGAATATATATACATACATACGTGTGTGTTTGTGTGCGTCTCTATCTATCTACCTGTAGATATCTATATATACACACACACACACACACACACACACACACACACACACACATATATATGAGAGAGACAGAGAGAGCAAGACAGACAGACAGAGAGAGAGAGAGAGAGAGAGAGACAGACAGCGAGTGAGTGAGTGAGTGAGTGAGTGAGTGAGAGACAGACAGACAGACAGACAGACAGACAGACAGACAGACAGAGAGAGAGAGAGAGAGACAGACAGAGAGACAGACAGAGAGAGAGACAGACAGAGAGAGAGAGAGAGACAGGGAGGGAGGGAGACAGGGAGGGAGGGAGAGACAGACAGACAGACAGACAGACAGACAGACAGAGAGAGAGAGCGAGAGAAACAGACAGACAGAGACAGAGAGAGAGACAAAGAGAGAGACAGAGACAAAGAGAGAGAGAGAGAGACAGAGACAAAGAGAGAGAGAGAGAGAGACACAGAGACAAAGAGAGAGGGAGAGACAGAGAGACAGAGACAGAGAGAGAGAGCGAGAGAGACAGAGAGAGACAGAGACCGACCACTCAGTAAGCAAACTTTTCTGTGCACCCCTGAGATGCCACCAAAAGTGTGGTTGTTGTTTTGGAAGAAACAAAAAGAGGAGCAGAAATAAAAGACACACAGTTTATAGTGGTGTGGTGCAAGACTGTACAGATGGGCCTCACCAGGGAGCTGAGGGCTCTCCACGGAGCCTGCGCGACGCCCAGATCGTCCAGGATAGTGGAGAAGACTGAGCGCTCCTCAGCCCGGTCGATCTGCAGCGGGCTCGTGCCCAGAATCTTCACCTCATTCAGGTGCAGAGGCACGGCCAGGTTGTTGGGGATCTGCCCTCCTACTGAGACTATGCAACCTGTGCAGGCCTAGAGAGAGGACAGGGTTTAGCTTTCTCAGTGATCAAGACCAGAGGTAATTTATCACAACACCTTAATATAAATCTTCTTACTGTGCAGGGTAAAAATTCATCAGCACATCACGATGCACTGACTGAGGATAAGGATGAATGAAGAACAATAGAAAGCTAATGATCAAAATCTACTAATAATGCCTGAAACGTTAACACAACAAGCAGCCATAAACCGGTGAGGACCGTTGCTGATAGGTTCATTATTAAAGCTGACATAAAAACCCACTTCTGGATCCAAACGTGCCAGCCAATCCCCAAATCAAATGCTTTCTGTTTATACAGGGGTTAAAAAAATAATCCTTCTTTCCCCAATGGCCTATATGCACACTCTCTTCCGCATTCCCAGTCAGCCAGCTTCATCACTTCCTGTCTTGCTAGTAAACAGCGCAGCTATGGCGTTTTTCACTCGCTCGCTTCAGGGCTTACCCAGGATTACGGTCAACGACGTCACTCGTATTATTCAGACATCGTGTCAGACATCAGCAACAATGAAAGAGAAGGGCTTCAAACTCTACATTTCAAGCTACGTCCACAATTATGAAGGTAAGATCCGGTCTTGTAATGTTAGCCCTTGGCTAAACTGTTTGTTTACTAACCAATGCTAACGTAGTGATACATACAGTACCACATCAAATTCGAATATCATGAAAAAAATATATAATATGACCCTTTAACAAAAACCTTTTCACCATATTTTCATTTTTGATGTTGCACTGTATATTTATAATCAGGAAACGAATTGTAATCAGACAGCAGCGGGATCCGGAGCCGAAGCGTAGTCGTGGTCCCCGGGGAGTGTATTAGCCTCCTTGACGGGTGTGTCATCCTCCGTCGGTCGCTTTCTCCTCTCCTAACCCCCGGTCTTGAAAGTGGAACGGGGAAATTGTTCCCCTTAGACAACACCGGCACCGCTCCCTTCTTTAACAGGCGCCGTCCTGACTTGGACTCTGATTCACGCACATCCTCTTTCTTGAATTGCCGGCTACACACGCGGGTACGCGGAGTGACCGTGAAGTTCTCCCTCCGGATAGCAACAATCCATTTATGCCGGTTTTCCGCATCGGAGGGAAACGTACAAAAAACTAAGGACTGTGTTGACGTAAAGGTACACAGCAATGTTCAGCTGTAGCGCTGTCAGTTCGCTGAAACTTATACTTCTTTGCTTGAGACATTATCGCGATTTCCCTAAACTCGACACAACAGTGTGGATAGCGGAAGTGGCTGAGCTGGCTGAGATTTTAGCGGAAATGCGTCACCACCCCTGTGTGCATGTACCCCATTCTGTCCAGTCTACTTGGTCACACATCCACCTCCTAAGCCCCCAAGGCTGATGTCTTTCCAGTATACCGCATTTAAACTGAGTTTTAAATAAATAATAATAAAAAATTTTAAAAACCCTCATCATTCTAGCGCTTTCCTTGTGCTAAGAAAGAAAAGAAGAGGAGATGGCCACCGTTTAAGTTGGGCTACAATTCTTAAATCAATGAAGAAAAAAAGTTTGGTGCCACTGGGCTCAAATGTTAGCTCGCTAGCTAATCTAGCGTAGCACACACCAGCAAAACCCAAAGTGTCTCTTTGTGGATTCCCTTGATACAGACTGAGTTTTATAGCGTTTCTCGCTATGAACGCTTTGCACACCTTAGCTAGCTAGCTAGCCTTAGCACAGTTTTGGCTAACCATTTCTGTTTTAGCTAGCCATTTCCACCTTAGCTAACTGTCTCCATCTCAGCGTTATTTTAACATTAGTTCATTACCTCAACCTTAGCTAGCCATTTTCACCTTAGCTAACTACCTCAGCCTTAGCACCTCCTAATTATTTCTGTCTCTGCCATTAGTGCCTTATCTCCGCCTTAGCTAACCATCTGTCTTAGCTAGCTCCCTCGATCTTAGCTCCGCCTTATCTAGCCATCTCTGATTTAGCTTCACCTTAGCTAACTTTGTCTGCCTTAGCTAACAATTTCCACCTTAGCTAACTAGTTAGCAGGCTAGACATCTTTATCAGCTCTGACAAAAAGAACATTATGTGATCCTAGCAAACATCCTATAAGACCAGGTCTGTACAAGGAGATTGAAGAAAGCTAGATTAGATAGCCAGCTAACATTAGAGCCCAAATTTTGGTTTCTTCATTGGTATAACAATTACAACTCACCTCATCAACTACATCTGTTTAAACCGTCTCATCATAGAAATCGCTAGAATGATAACAGAGCATGTCTGTGGACTCGTATTCAAACAACAAGAGTCTCAGTCGGAAGAGACTGGGACCCGAATATGAAGGCTGAAATGTTACGGATATCCCAGGTGGTTGCTAATGTGCTGTTTACACCATTGCAATATCAAACCAGGTGTTTCCTAACGTGCTGCCATGCCACTGTTGTCCCGGGTAGTTGCCACATGTGATCCCAGGTGGATGCTAGGGTGGCCCACCAGAGCCATAGACTCATTCACTACCCTTTATAAATTTATTTGAGGAAATAATTTTCGGTCGGGGGGCCGACCTGATCAAGTCAGCAGACTGATATACACTAGCTATCTGGGCAGGTTCTCCAATCACAACATCTACATGAGCTCCTTTTAGAGACGGCAGACGAGCAGCATGAAGGACAGATGTGATCTACATCGGCCTGTGCTTTGTTTTCCTTATGCTAATAGGCCTCACAGACTGAAGTAGCTGGTTCTCCGTATCCAAACGTTGCTCCTCCGATAGGCGCAATTATTGCCCCACGGTGGATTCCTACTCCCCCCCCCCACCCTGGTGGTCTTAATATGCTTGTTTATTCCTCTTCCTCCCTTTCTATCCGTCTTTCACATTTCAGAGAATGATGGACGCAGATCACGGATCAGCTTCGGCGCGTGACCCTGCACACTTCTCTTCTCAGACAGCACTCGCTCTCCATCTCCCTGATCCACTGTGTTGCATTCCCATGGCAACCACATGTATGACCACTCCATTATTCATGCCCAGGTTTCGCCAGCCCCCTCCAGGTTTATATGCTCACTCCAATACAATGTTAATTACCACAACACAGCACCTGGGAATTTCCACGCATGAACCATTTCGTATCGGAATCTTGTTTTTCCTACCCCTCCCCCGAACCAAAACATAAATAAACACTTAATCATCCCATGATCCGACCGCCACTTAAACTGGCTTATAATGAATCGGAAAAGGAAAAGTCAAGGGGTATCATCACCCCGGAGGAGGCAGAGCTCAGCTGGTGGGGCCTGTGCTCAAACGTGAGATTGGGTTTTTGCAGTCTCTATGGAGACTGCAGAGTATCTAGATAATGCCGGTTTGCCTCATGTCCTGAAACGATCCCTGGCGAGTTAATTGCTCTTAGAACAAGAGCATTAGGTTATTAGAGCCATGTTCTAATGGCATACCCACCCACTTAATTCA
>JAMWET010007156.1:0-35000 GCA_024036415.1 Prochilodus magdalenae
TATAGATATATATATATATATATACACACACACACATACACACACACATATACATACAATGTATATACACATATTACATACTACAATATATATATTATATATATATATATATATTATATATATATATTATACATATAGATATATTATAATATATATATATATATATAATATTATATGTGTATGTAGTGTCTCTTATGTATGTATGTATGTATATGTGTATATATTTATGTATGTGTGTGTATGTATATATATATATATACACACACACACACACACACACACACCATCAAAAGTATACATATGCATATTTAACACTATTCATCTGTTCAGTTCTGCCCAAGGAAGAATGTGCAATCCGAACTGCTTGTTAAATGAGGCACACATGATAGCAGCCAATCAGAACAGAGATCATTTACATGCATCAGTCACTGTGTATGGCACAAAAACAATACAATCCTAAGGGACAAAGGAAATGTAGGAGAGGGGCCCTTTAAATTACTACTGTGCCCTTTGCCCTGATAACGAGGTTCGCTGGCTCCCCTGAGACCGGACTGAACCAACACCATACCAGAGAACATCAGCACAAAACACATGCGGGTATGTAAACGTCTCCTCCTCTGAATCACAGGAAGTGACTTACATTCTAGACATGTTGAAAACAGTTAGAAGCAGTCTGATAAAAAACAATCCATAAGCCTGTCGGGGATCATCACCATTTACACGACACAGACACATATCACAGGACAAATACAAGACTACTGTACACACCTATAGCTCAGTATAGTGCCTTGGGGTGAAGGCATATTCGTCTCAACTTCACTACACAATGGCGGTGACAAACACGAGACATCTAATCCCACCATTATACCCCTAAAGAATCCGAGTTTTCTGACCGCTAGAGATTAAAGGGGCACTCCAGCCAAAAAAGAAAAATTCTAAATATCGCTACATCTGTCATTAGCACGCTTCTTTGCATCCTGTGGCGGTGCTGCAATGACCGGTAGACCAAGAGACCAGTAGACCAACTCTGGTCCTGGAGATCTACCTTACTGCAGAGTCTGGTTCCAACCACAATCTGACATACCAGCTCCATCTTATTAACTTCTATAGAGATCCTGGACTGGCTGGATCAGGTGCCGTAGTGTTAGGTATATGAGGAAGGCGGCGGCAAACATGGAAAATTGAATTCCTGCGATGGGAGGGACATAGTTATGAGGTTTTTAAAGAGCGCAGGGTTCCATAGCACAATATAACCGGGACTTAAAAATCAGTGCACCTGCTCTAGAAGTCTATAGCCAGATTCCAAGGAGAGGCCACTGACGCAACATGTTGGATGTGATGCGCCCAAAAACCGAAGACAAAGACACCAAACAGGTCAGGCCTTTTTCAGACTGCCAGGTCAAATCCAATGGTTAACATATCCATAATGATTTTTGACCACAAGAAGTCTTGCAGGTGGTTTGAGATGTGATTCTGATCAGACATCCACAGATGTGTCTGAATGCTCTGGTCACTCAAATCAGATTTCCGATTTTTCTTTTTGCTGGGGTTTACTATGTACCTAGTGCTGCCTACATCATTACCCCAGCAACCCCTGGGAATAGATTAGTCATGTCTGGATATACGGATGTGGTCTGGATTTGAGAAACAAACCTAGAAATACTTAGAAAGAGCTTGGAACCAAACTCTGCAGGAATGCAGATCTTCAGGAAGTGGTTGGTGACTCCTGCTCCTGAGTGAGATTTTATCCCTTCTGGTGAGCGAGGTAGCACCAAACCTCAGTGTGGCTCCTTCCCTTGCTGGAACAGATAAATGAACGCCTGCCTGGTTGCCTATAGGTCACTGGCTAGCAGTCAGGACTGGGTGACCCCACAGGGACCGATGTGTAGCGCATGATTGCAGTTTAGATCAAACCTATCCAAAGCCATGAGTCCTATCAAACTGAAGAGGCCGAGGGATGGGCTGGAAAACCCCTTTAACTACTTTTCTGCGTGAGCTGCTGTTCCATGGAAGTGATTGGGAAAGTACTGGTGAATTGTTTATGTCTTTGTTGGAAAAGGACAGGCTAGAACAGTTGTGCTATTGCGTAACCTCATTTTTGTAGGACTGGATAAGTCCTGTTGCCAAACCATCCAGTTTAACCATCCAAGTCGAAGGAGCCAACAGAGCGGTGTAGCAGCCAACAGAGCTCTAATACTCTGGCCTGTCAGCTACGGCCTGTGACGACATCTCTCTAACACGTATGCACGGGTAGTAGACAGCTCAGCTCTGAGTTCGCTCTGTACCCCACATGATAATAAGTCAACAAGGGAAAGTAAGCAGCAGGTCATCATGGTCTGATGACAATCATTACACTCCAGCACACAACACTGTTAGGTCAGCAAAGACCTTGTATAATGACCGAGGACATTCATTAACAGGCAGGCAAACACGCACACAGGGCTGTGTGTGCAAATCCAAGAACTGAGTGCTGAAACTTCACCCTGATAACAGAGTGAAATCTCTAACAGTCTGTACACAAACACGGAGAGAGGGAGAGGGAGAGAGAGAGAGAGAGAGAGAGAGAGAGAAAGAAAGAAAGAAAGAAAGAGAGAGAGAAAGAGAGAGAGAGAGAGAGAAAGAAAGAAAGAAAGAAAGAAAGAAAGAATGAGAGAGAGAGAGAAAAAAAGAAAGAAAGAGAGAAAGAAAGAGAGAAAGAGAGAGAGAGAGAGAGAGAAAGAAAGAGAGAAAGAGAGAGAGAGAGAGAGAGAGAGAAAGAAAGAAAAGAAAGAAAGAGAGGAAAAAAGAGAAAGAAAGAGAAAAAGAGAAAGAGAGAGAGAGGGAGAGAGAGAGAGAAAGAAAGGAAAGAAAGAGAGAGAAAGAGAAAAAGAAAGAAATAAGAGAGAGAAAGAAAGAGAGCGAAAGGGGAGGGAAGAGAATGAGAGAGAGAAAAAGTGAGAGAGATAGAAAAAAGGCGGTAGAGAGAGTGAGAGAGAGTTCTTAAATAGAAAAGAAATAAAGAGAGAGTGAGAGAGTGAGAAAATGAAAGCAATAGATGGAGAGTGAAGAGAGAGAGAGAGAGAGATATGAAAGTACATAAAGAGAAAGAAAAAACAGCAAAAGAGAGAGGAAAGAAAAAGAGCCAATGAGCAAAAAACGAAAGAAAGAAAGAAAGAAAGAAAAGAGCCAAATGTTAAGTGACTGTGGATAAATAAGGGAAGGAAAGAAAAAACAGATAGAGAGAGATAAAGAAAAACAGGATATAAAAAAAAGAGAAAAGACATAGACAGAGAGGGATTAAGAGAGAGAGGGAGCGAGAGAGGTTTGCCCACTTATTCCATCCTTCAGAAACCATTAGACCAAAGCTCCGGGCTCTGAAATCACAGGCTGCTCTGGTGTTAAGTCGCAGCAAGCTAAACCTCGCTAATGTGCAACCGCCATGACAATCACAGCCAACATCTCCAGCCCCGGCATCAGCGTTAGCAATGGAGCGCATCTGTTTCCTCATACTGAACACGTTACCTTAACTCCGTACCACTAGTGCATTACAGTCCAACATAATCACATAATCAACATAATAATTAACACGGTGTTAGTTTGTATTAGTGCTCGGCCTAAAAGTGCAAATAAAAACGAATCAATACAGACAATAAAGAGCTTCGTCCCAAACAGCGCCGCCATGGTGACAATACATAACCACAATCAGGGAGTAAACAAGTTACAGCTATCCAAACACAACACGCTCGCGTTCACACATCCGTATCTGACGAACACTGCAGTACCACGGGGTGGACAGGTCAGCAGCTTTCCTACACAGTGTAGTATAACACAGCCCCATTTCCACTGGCAGATTAAGTCTTAGCATGAGTGGCAGACTGCTGGCAGCCGGAGCACAGCACAGTGCCAAAGGTGTGCTAAGTAAGCCAAGTCCAAAGCTGAAAAACACTTTCAGAGTCAACAGAGTCAGCAGAGTTCCACTGACCTCTTAAAATCCGCACCACTAAACGGTCAGGGTGTAAACAGCGGTCTGATGTGAAACGCTGTTCTAGGGAGACTTAGAATTGTTCAGCGCTGGTGATGAGAACCAGATGTCTGGAGTCTGATGCCTCTAAACACATCACAGCCTTACAAGTGGTGGTGAAACTCTGCACTGTGAAATCATGACACTGCCATGCACAATGTGTTACAATGCACATGGTGGAGAATGGACGTTCTACGGGTTATGCTGTCTAATGCAGCTCAGCACCCTCCAGTACCTTGCTCCCGCACTCCTCCTGCCTCCCAGCTCTGGAGTTGTGTAATGACTCTAGTCTGTCTAGTTACAATTTCCCTTCATTTGAATTCTGTTCCAGATATCATGAGAATACTGAATGGCGGCCATATTGAATCAAGCTGGGTGCCTCGTCCCACCCCTAGCTCTGAGTTTGGGTCTTAAATCTAATTACCCATTCATGGCGGAGACGTACATGGAAGGTGCCTTATTTCAGGAAAGCACGCTGGTTCAGACTTATCACTAACGTGGCGTATAAATACCAGAGGTGTATCAGCATTGTAGACACCGTGACCCCTGGTTCCCATCACCTCCGCTGCACAGAGTCGGTTTCTGGCTCTCTACAGTACAGCACCTCATCTGAAACCACTCTGAATGACCGCTTACATCTCCACCACTGGCGGCTCTCAATCTGGCCTAATTGGTATGTAAAGGTACTTTCCATAGATACTAAAGGTAATATGGGACCATGTTTACAGTAGAAGTGTCTGTAACACATGATCTTTACTCTGAATAGACCAATATACAAACATTCAGTTGGGTTTTGGATTGTGGTGTGGTGCGATTGCCTGCCACTGTTGTCAGCTATTGCTATTGCTAAGCTAAAGTATAGCATGATGTAACAACCTCGTACGGGTCAGAACCACGACACACCAAAAATCTGCATCGTCTAAAAACTTCACATCTCGGATGCTGGTGGGTGTAACATCTTTTATCTAAACATTGCCTCCGACCTTTAGGAATGGTCTCCCAGTCCTAAATTAAGCCTAGGCCTAGTCTCTCATTTGGCCTAGGCTTAATTTAACCAGACCTGGAAGCAGAGGTGTCAGACTGGGTTCTTTCTGGGCCACAGCTCTGCACATATTAGTGTTTTCCCTCTTCTCATAACATAACTCAACTTATGAGGGTCTTGATCATTAGCAGCGAGCGGTGGGAATCCAATGTGTTGGACTGTGGAACTGTGGCTTGGAAGAACCCAGTTGGATACCTCCGTCTTAAAGCTACCAAGTGAACAATCATGCTAGCATGGCTAGCGAAGACTGGAAGGTACCAGGAATCAATTAGCATGATGTTATTAATAATAATAATAATAATAATAATAATAACAAGCTTCCATTCTCGTTAGATGTTGTTAGCATCGTCAGTAGCGTTAGCTTTTTTCGACCGTTCCTGGACCTGAGATGACGACTGTACCACAGTCACCCAAAGAGATTGGACTTGGGCCTGGACCTAAGCGGGGCAGATGTTTCTCTAGCCTCACTGTCGAAGTGCCCGGATAGAGACGTGCTGTGCACGATCTGCGTCCTTGTGCGGAGCTTGCCGAGCCTAGGCCTGAGCCCTCGCAGCGACGTCTTCCTGCGCAGCACCTTTTCCCTGACAAGCCCTGCGTTCTCGGCTGCTGCGCTTACGTCGTCCTCGCTCGTGCTGTGGTGCAGCAGCTTCAGCGGCCTGAGGTTGGCTTGGAGGACCTTTGACAGTCTCCACCCGCTGCCTTCCGCAGCATCAGTACCATGGGCATCGACTTCCGTGCCTGCACCGACTATGTCAAGGACGTCCCGTGCCACCTCGCCCTTCAGGTACTGGCTGGCTTTCTTGCCACTGTAGTCCCGTGCATCCACGTCGGCATCATAGGCACCTATCAACAGCTTCACCACCTCCATGTGGTTGTGCATTGCCGCCAGGTGCAGCGGTGTGTACCCTGCACTGGAGCGCGCGTTCACGTCCACCGGAACTCCGCGCTGTGTTGCAAATCTCACCAGGAGCACCAGTAGCTCCGCTTTGCCCAGTTTGGCGGCCCAATGCAGACATGTGAAGCCAGTCACGAAGTCTTTCTTACACACAAGGCCCGGCTCAGTGGACAGCAGCCTCTGCAGGCTCTCCCACTCGCCATCGCTCGCGCACATCATCCACTCGTGTTCCAGAGGTTCTAGCGCGACAGTGGCGTTCTCCTCGTCCACAGCACCGGAGTGCAGGAAGGCTGCATCAACTTCGCTCCTTGCAGCGGCGTCTTTGTACCTGTTGGACACATACACCGAGTTCCTCAGCGCCATGCTCCGCCGGACCTGCGGCGAGCTGGACATCATGTGCTCGAGGAAGTTCTTCCGGCTGCCCTTTGGGGTGTTGATGTCGCTGCCAAGCGCCATGTCCATGTGTGCCTCATCTGCAGTGTGGTCACGACGTTGGGATCTTCCTGACGACCTGCGCCTGAGACACTGGGACATCCTCTGATTAGACTCGCCCTCTGGTTCCAGTGGGACCACCTGATCCAAAGGACCTTGTAGACTCTTTTGGGTGCCATGATTAGATGTGCTCTTCAGAGGGACGATCTGATCTGGTCTACTGTCCAGCCCTGCTAGGTCAGATCCACCCTGTACACCGTCAGGGACAGTCTGATCACTCACTCCTCCAGTCCTGTTCGTCTCACGATGAGGGCACACCTCTGCTACGATGGTTTCTGGTATATCCTCCAGTGTTCTGGATCCTGCATCCTTGTCAGGCCTCTTTTTCGAGGCACAAATGCCCATCTCTGCTCCAGGCGACTCTGTGGCTCCGGTTGCCGGTGAAGTTGAGGCGCTTCCCGACACGCCCGGACCAGCAGTTCCGCAACCTGAGCCAGGTGTAATTTCTTGTTTTGCATCTTCGTTTTCGCTCCTTTCCGGCGGGACATCTCCCGCGGCGTGGTTAACGGCGCTGGGGCCATCGCGGGTCCCTTCACCCTGCCGCCCCCTGAACTTCTTCTTCAGGCAAACATATTTCTCCCCATTATCCACTTTCACCACAGCCACGCTGTCCACGTACCCCTTAAAAGCCTCCTTGGCCGCTGCTTTCTTGCCTGGCTCGGTCGGGATGGCTGACCGAAAATGCTCAATCAGATCCACGTTCCTCACTCTCCCTCCCCTCTCCGTCAGAAAACGTAACACCGATTCTTGGGTGCATTCGCTCGCCATCGGATTTGCCCCTAATCTGGACGCCCTGTAGCTGGACCGCGCGTCATCGACCACCACAGCCGCCTTTCACCTCCACATTCAGGCACCCGACGGGAAAGCTGCTTGATTTAAGATGCTCACCGCCTCGCCTCGACTCGACTCGACGCGACGCCTGCCCTGTCTGTAGGTGGTCTATTATTTCCACAGAGCCGTCCGTGCATCCCGTTAGGTCGCTGGCAATATTCACTACTGCCAGCAAGCGGAGCACCGCGTTTAAGCAAGCTTCTACAACGCCACACTGAAACTGGAGCCTTCTGTACGCCATCTTGGATCTAACCGTCGCTTTGCTTTTTGAATCTAACGGCAGCTCGGCTAGAGCCAAAATGGGCTCAGTTTCTCGATCGTACCACTTCAGATGCGGGGGTTAAGGATACGCGTGTAGTTATAACTGTCACATAAAGCACGATTTAAGCATATTATTAATTAAAGCACTGATTATTTTATGTTAAGTCAGGGTTTTGTTTAAATTAAGAGGGAGTTGACACCTTTCAACGAAGTTATTATTTTTTCAAACCCAATGATTCCCACCCCTCGCTTCCGCGGAGTGATACGTCCCTTCGCATTCCAATCGTTTCTCCAAACTTTTTTCAATCAGTTCCTCCGCCTTTTCGTCTCCGTCCTTTTCTGAAGTAAAATAACCCCAGAAATCGCATTAAAAGTAGTTTAACACTCACAAAACATGGCTTCGTCTGATGTGGCTCGGCAGGGGGTAAGCATTTTGTGGTTTCGGCTTGGTCCTTGCTTCTAATAGTGTTGGTTTGGTTAGCTAAACTGGCTAGCTTAGCAACTGACCAGTTTTACTGTCTAGCTGGCTGTGATCAATCTAGCTTAGCTGCCTAACGTTCCATGTCAGCTGCATTTCTGTATGAATTGTTATTGACAGTTACGACCAAATGTTTTGTTTTGCCGTTTTCCAGCAAATTAACGTAAAACAAACCTCAGAGTCGTCTCCCTGCTTGCTAACCACAGTTCATTCAAACTCAGACTCCAGCTAACACCGCTAGCTGCTGCTGTTAAGTGTTGAGTTCAGTTATTACAAGACGTTAACGGTCGTTTTCATGGATTATTGTGTAGCAGATCTTGATGATACGTGTAATAGACTGTCTTATCATCGTGTATCACCGCAAGATATTCGGGGGAATAGTGAGAGAATGTTTCAGGTTACATGATCTGTTCATGATGATGTCTCTGATCAGCATTTCCCAACATCTGTTTTGTAACACAGGTCAATGACATTACACAGCTTAGCGTTTTTATGCTTATTCAGCCTAACAGGAACACAAACTATGATCACAGATGATAAATATAGTTACAGATTGCATAAAGCCTGGATTACTACTTAATACAGTCATGTCTTTTTCTGCTTGTATGGCATGGTGATCTATGGGGACTCAGCATCTGCCAGTAAGTTGTAATAGTTAAGGCATGCTTATTCTGTAGAGTCTCCTCTACTTAACCAGTGCATCATGATCTCTGCTATTTTTGAAAAAGAAGGATCCCAAAACTACCCATAAGCCCCTGTTTCAGTGTAATCATCTCTTAAAGCATTACATGAAGAGACCTCTCCATTAAAATATTATAACGGCCTGAAAATCCGCACCCTGTCCCAGAAACCCAGGGATAAACGTGACATGGTCCATGCACGGCTCAGTGTCCTCCCGATCCCTTGAATGGTCATGACCCTGAGCTTATGAAGTACTGCAGCCGAGCACAGCAGCGTCTTTGGCATGCTTAAGTAAGCAAAAGAGACTGAGTTGATTGGATAGCCTAGCAAATCTCTTTCCTGTTTCACAGAAGTAAGATTTTTTTTCTCTCGTTCCCACAGGAGTATTTCCTGTGAACATTTGATATAGCTCCCCCTGCTTTACTTTTCTGTCACCCCTGTAACCGAGAGACCTGACAAGGGATTCCATAGATTTTTCAAGGTTTCTGAATAATGAAATGATTAAGATGTAACCAAAGTCATTTAGAGTGGTCTGATGTAAAATGGTTCATTGCAGTGAACTTTACAGACTCAGATTTCTACAATGGTCCTCTGAGTTTTTGTATGTTCAGTATTAGATTTATTGGCATGTAGACATACAGAAGGAACCATGGAAGTTTGTCCAGGCCACTAATGTCTCTCTGGTCAATATACACATCATGAAAATATACAGTATACACATTGTACACTGAGTATACAAGGTCAGGTAATATACATGCGCATGTTTTAAATAATTGTAATATTTAACCTGCCTACGTTAAAGAGGGATAAATGTTAATGCTGATTATGGTAAAGTGGTGAATCTGACACAAGGTATTTTCTTTGGCTTCACTTTGGATTGTTTTGTTTTTCATTGCCCTACTTGTAGCTCTCAACCATGAATGGATTATAGATAAATATGTTTTAGGCCAAAGCTATAGCTCACAACTGTCATACAGCAATGTCCGGGTCATCATGCAGCATATACATCATAACTTTCTGTGAGGGAGCTTTTGGAGGCATTAAACTATTTTAGCAGCACTGTGAACATTAGTAGAACAGGGCTCTATTTAGAGTAAGTTCGGCTGAACATTTTACAACTTTACATTTTAAAATTCATTTATTGCAGTTGCATTCATCTGCAGTTTCCTTCAGGATCAATAAAGTGTTGTCTTGTCTACATGCAGAAAGTTGGTAGAAAATCGTCGTAGGAGTAGGGGTTAGAATCACCAAAGACCCCAGTGGATATGAATGTTTTCACAATACTCAAGTCACAATTTGATATTGCAATTTTGTGTGATGCTGAGTATTGAAATCACATATTTTGCAATATATTGTTAACCTTTTCTTTCCCCCAACTGTGTATTAAGTCCCAAAAGGAAAAGTCCTGGTGTTGGTGTTATAGTCACAGAAACTCTCTGGCCCTAACATCCACACATCACCAGTTTAATCTTTTTTTATTTAGTCTTTTTCTGGTTTACTTAAAGCAGCTGTTTTTATTATTTCAGCACCAAAAGTTTATTTGTGTTTGAAATTTATACAATAACATATTAATGCATGACATCCACATACATGCAGGGATATGTTGTATCATGTTTCCCTCATCCGATGATGAGGAGGAGGTAGAATTCCCATTTGATGGTTTTGTCTGGATACAGTGTATGTCCTAAGGACATAATATGGGTCAATATGTTTGTCATTTCCAGTTGCTTTGTTAAGAAGCTATGCATACTCCACTGATATGTGCCACTGGGGTACCCAGTATGATCGCCTTATGTTTACCTATTATCACAGCACTACCAGCTAAACAGGTTCATTTAAACAAAAAAATAATAATAATGTTTAACAAAATTATGTAAAATATATTTAAACTTAATTTCTACCATAAGAAAATCATCACAGCCCAAGGAGAAACAAGAATAAGGGTGAAAACCTTCATTACTTTCAAAGCAAGAATTAGTGAAGGTGATTTGGAAGCTGTTGGTCCTGTCACCATGACACTTCGACACAGCATCAAGGGCAGTTGAGAAGCTTAAGCTATGTAGAAAAATGAAAATGGACAAAAATAAAGATATTATTTTAGACAGCGATGATGCATGTCTGGATATTTTAGTGGGTGATGAGGCAGTAATGCACTAAATGTACAGAACTTAATGTGCTTATTTTTCTAAAGTCAAATTGATCACATTGCCATGTCACATTTCTCACTTCTATGATTGATAGATAGAGAGAATAGGTTTTAGCAAAGAAGAGAACTTGCTTGTAAAATTAGGATACAGTTAACTGAACAGCAAAGAACTTCTGGGAGCTTTACTGCCCCTGTGCTGATGTGTATAAATATTTAAAAGAGACTGTGAGTTTTAGTTGTTTATTTATGTTTGAAAAAAAAACTTTATACTGACAAGACCAGTCAGTAAAGCACTGTTTACCTAATTTTAAAGAATGTCAGCAAATTTTGGTGGCAAAATATTTATATTGCCCAGGAACTGGTCTGGCACCTTTGTTCATTAGATATGGTGCACCTGTCCTGTGGTATACATATCTCACTTAAACTTAAAGTGCAGCGTTTTGGAGCCTTTGGGCCGTTTCAGTATTCCTAAGGCACATAACTTTTTAAGGAACTTAGAAATATCACTTTTACCTTCTTATTTTTCAGCAGGAGAGAAATGCTCGCCCTCTGTCTTTGTCAGGCCATGTGGGCTTCGACAGCTTACCAGACCAGCTGGTCAATAAATCCACCAGTCAAGGCTTCTGCTTCAACATCCTCTGCATAGGTGACTCTCATGTTTACTTTTGCATTTGTTTTTTAAATATCCTACTTGCTTTTTGATCTTCAGTGTCTTAACAGGTATGTTTTAACACTTGAACAAAACCTCTGTTTCTGTAGGTGAGACGGGTATAGGAAAGTCCACTTTGATGGACACACTGTTCAACACCAACTTTGAGAACTTTGAGTCGTCTCACTTTGAGCCACAGGTGAAGCTTCGCGCCCAGACATATGACCTGCAGGAGAGCAATGTGCGACTCAAACTCACCATCGTTAACACAGTGGGCTTCGGAGACCAGATGAACAAACAGGAGAGGTGAGAAGGGGATGGACAGACAGGTGTATATTGTTTACAGTGAGCACTGTATACAGCAATATTCACCATATATTACTTGAAAAGATGCTACTATTGAAAGCGTTTTGTAATGAAGTAGCTGGTTCTTCTAAATTCGTCCAAATACAGATTTGCAGACGTTGTGAAAGCAGTCTCTATTTGCTGATGTATGTTTGTTTTGCAGCTACCAGCATGTGGTGGATTACATTGACACACAGTTTGAATCCTACCTGCAAGAGGAGCTGAAGATCAAGCGCTCGCTGCATAACTATCATGACTCACGTATCCATGCCTGCCTGTACTTTATCGCACCCTCTGGCCACTCCTTGAAATCACTTGACCTTGTCACCATGAAGAAACTGGACAGTAAGGTCAGTAACACTCACATTAAAGTACAGATGGTGCATGAATACAGTCTTTATATGCGTAAATGTGATACTGGTGTGACTGTGAAATGGATTTTTAGGCCAAACTTTTGAGCTCTAAAAGCTCTCTGAGATAGTAACTCATCCACAAGTCCTGTAGTGCTGGAAGGTCAGAGGTGTGCTTAATGAGGATTCATACAACAGCCAATCAAAAAGCTAGGAGAGTGCGAGTAAAGATTTGTGTACCTCCGTACATATAGTTTTAGAAGAACGGTGACAAAAAAAGAGTGGTGACAAAAGAGTTGCATGTTAAATACAGGCACATAAGCGACTGTTATAATGTTTATAATGTATAGATTTTCCACTCACTCTCTTTATAATCCAGTCCAGTATGTCGTAAAATGTGTCCTCAAATCTCAAAGTAACATCCTCATTTCACACCATGTAAAAGTGCCCAGTTTGTTTTTTCCACTCTGCATAAACATGTGCAGTCCAGTAAGCTTAGCTGTGTGTGCTGTCTTTACATCTCATGACATCTGAGGAGATCTGGGATTCTTACCTATGAGGTCTTCACACTAATAACAGATATGGGGCACCTAAACACTGTCATAACTGAAAAAAAAGTGGTCTGATCTGGTGCTAATCGTGCGGAGCATTTGCAGTTATAGTTCAGCAGTGACATATGCATGAGAGAAGCTCAGATCTGATGTAATAAGATCAGATTGCCTACAGCTCTGAACAAAAGACAGAAAATCTGTTTTCGGGCATGTAATGTGAATGTAACCTAAAATAAACTCCTTTTAACCAGTGCTCAGCCCTGAAATGCACCGAGTCAGAGCAGCTCAGCCCCTGAGGCTGCGTTCTCATTGTGAGGACAACATGGCCGTCTCTCTCTTCCTGTTCATTAACTATACCTGTTTAGTGATCTTCTCCAAGTGCGAAGAGGTGCTCAACTATGTCACCGGAATAGTTTGAAAATACCATGTTGGCCTGGTGCATTCCAGCACCGCCATCCTAAAGAGGAGAAACCGGCTGTGGCCTTTTGCATTTATTCTGATCTGTAGTGTACACCCTTCAGCGTCATAGTATTCAACACTGATTCTACTCATTCGTCTGTAGCTCCATGTTGAGATTTGTAGTTTCTCATGTTCTGGCTGAGCATTTGCGTTCTTGGTGGTGCTGGATTTTAGAGTGTTCAGCGTATTCTGGGTGTGGGTGTCTGTGTGTTTGTCTGGTTTCATGGTTGGAGCTTAGTGGGAGTTTTCGTCAGAAGGGCTGGCAGCAGGACTGAACAGGCCTGAAATAGTTGTCAACTCCTCTCACCCTAAGCAGTCTTGGGGCAGGGCAGCCGGATGAGCCAGTCTTGGTCTTGTGGTTCACAGTTCTCTCAGACACGCAGGAGAGCACATTTCAGTTTTAGCAGAAAAAGATATGGTTGGGTCTGTGTAAAATCCGTGCCCAAAAATAAAACACAAGTGGAACAAGTTAAAATAAGATGTTCGGTCATCTTGGAAAATGGATTGTTTTTTTCTGTATCCAAGGCTCACAGACTGTTCAGGTTAATTTAATGTACACAAAACACACACACATTTCCAGTGCATGTTGGTAGCCAGTGGCACAATCAAAGGAACAATGTTTGGTCTTTATTGAGCCGAATTGGATTAAGTGACTTAAGTAAAATGGTGCATTAACAGTAAGAAACTCCTACACTCATCGTCAAAAGAACAGAAGGAAGTGTTGGATTGTAGTGCTGTTGGGAAGGAAGATAAAGATTACCAGGAACAATAAATGATGATGAGTTTAGACTGATATGGGTAATATTTATTGAGCTACATATACAGAAGTAGTGTCTCTCGTTGTGCCGTCGACACGCCATGTTTGCTAGTGCAACATGCCAGATGTTCAGACGGAGGTGTAGTGGTTTGTAATAATGTCCTGCAGTAATCCATCCCATGGTGCTTGAATATTCGTAAACAGTTCCAGCAGAATCTGAGTCACTCCATGAAGGTCTGGCATGACACCAGAATATAAACAATAAGTAGATTATTAAAATGTTTTAAAAGTGTCACGTTATATGCGGAATGCTCGCTCTGAGAGACAGCCATTTTCTTTGGTCTTTTTTTGTTTGTGTGTAGTCGATTTATTTTATTCATTTATTTTGCTAAAGGTGAACATAATTCCAGTCATCGCAAAGGCCGACACCATCTCCAAGAGTGAACTTCACAAGTTTAAGATCAAGATCATGAGTGAGCTGGTCAGTAACGGTGTCCAGATTTATCAGTTCCCCACTGACGATGAGACCGTCTCCAAGATCAACACGGCCATGAATGTGAGTTTTGCGCAGTTCTAACCCTAAACCTGCTCTGCATATATCACTTTTATAGATTTCATATACTTTTACTGGGCAGGTTTTTTATTTGGTTCATGTAAGCTGTAAAATCTGGTATTAAATTGAGCATCCCGTGTAGTAAGTTACTACATTAACATGTCATGCTTGTGGCTAAAAGATCCTTATCTGGAGCAAGTTAGATGGATTAACCCACTTTAGTGCAGGCTATAAATAGTGCTCTGAACATGCCTGTGTCATGGAAAAGAGCATTTCCGTTAGCTTTTTATTTTAAAGTGAAAGAATTTTATTATTGCACATAAGCCGTGTTAAAGTATTCACTCAAAACCAGCCTGATTTCAATTATTTACTATCGTGATGTTGCAAATACCACCACCCTTATTTAGATCTGTCCGTTCAGCCTCCTGAAATTTAGGCATCTGTTTACCTTTCAGTTTTAAAGAATGTTTTCACCCAGACAGGTTTTTGAATGAGGCACAGAATAATAATGCAGGAAAGCCAATCAGAACAGATGTTTACATACATAGGTATTATTTCGCAGTAACCAGAACAGCTTGTTTAACTCTATGGGATAAGGCGAGGTTTGAAAATGACTACAAAAGTCACAGTTAAGAATTAAATATACACATTTTCCCCCTTTCCCAAAAAGTTAAGGGTTTTATATTCGCCTTATAGCTCCACACTAAGGCAAGCTTCACATACCTAGCTGTATTTGGGGGAAGTGTATAAATTTGCTTTTATGGTGTCACATTTTCTTTAAGCATGAACACGAGAATGCCAAACGTTATAATGTAGTTATTTGGCTCTAATTGATTCTGTATGATTAGGTACTGTATATGTTAATACTTGGTAATGGAGAGGCAAGGCAGATAACATGCTTTGTGTTGTTGTGATGTTTCCAGGGTCACCTACCTTTTGCAGTGGTAGGCAGTACAGAGGAGGTGAAGATCGGCAATAAGATGGTGAAAGCACGACAGTATCCCTGGGGAGTGGTGCAAGGTATGCAATGTGTTTGTGCCTTCATGCACATGTAGACACAGCTAAGCAGTGCATGTTCCACATGCTAAGCCTGCGTGTCCTGTGTTTTAGTGGAGAACGAGAACCACTGTGACTTTGTAAAGCTAAGGGAAATGCTGATCTGTGTGAACATGGAGGACTTGCGGGAGCAAACACACACACGCCACTATGAGCTGTACAGACGCTGCAAATTGGAGGAGATGGGCTTTAAGGATACTGACCCCGAGAGCAAGCCAGTCAGGTAGAGATCACACATCTCATTGACTTCTCGTTCACCCTGACTTCCCAGAAAACAAGCTACTTCATAAAAGGCCCGCTTCCCACAAGTTTCTTCCTGTCTGAAGTCCACCCACAGAATTTGTGTGGGTTTATGTACTGAAACATCATAATTAGCTTGTACATGGCCATGTTCTGATATCTTTTTATCTTTTAGAAATACACAGGACGTTTTTGTTACAGTACCTACTGTGTATGTAAATGGCCTTTTCTGATTGGCTGGTCCCACCTCATTTAAAAAGTAACCAGGTTTAAGACAGTCCCACGATCTGACGACTTGTGAACTATGTGCCTGGGAGATATTGCAGTCTGACCCAGTGTGTGTGCGTCTTCAGCCTGCAGGAGACATACGAGGCGAAGCGGCAGGAGTTTCTGCTGGAGCTGCAGCGGAGAGAGGAGGAGATGAGGCAGATGTTTGTGCAGCGTGTCAAAGAGAAAGAGGCTGAACTGAAGGAGGCAGAACGAGAGGTATCCTTCAAAGTGAAGAGTGCCACTATATATTGTTCATATACTAATAGCAATATGTTGTTGTTGTTGTTTGCACCATATGTACAACATGCATGCATGTGCACCAAGAGCATGATGATTCACATAGTTGTAAGCTTAAGAGTTTCATGTTCAGGTCTATTAGACTATAATTAGAAAAAAGAATTGGACATTTATTAGACTAAAAAAGACTGCACGGTGCTCGATAGTGCTCTTGCATTGCTAGGTTGCAAATTGAATGTAGGAATGAATGAGAGGCCTTCCTCATGTAGACACAGCTTAAGAATGGGGTAAAATAAATGAGCACTATTCTTTTGCTTGATGCGTCTGCAAATGCTGTTCAGTCATTTAAACATTTCGCCTTTAATACACCAAAGTACCTTTTGTCATTTTCCAATTTAAACCAAATACAAACATCATGTCAACCTCACCAAACATTCAGGTCTTCAGTGATTCAAATGTCAAAGTACAAAAAGAAAGAAAGAAAGATGGACATTAATCAGTTGTGTGTTTCTCTGTTCACAGCTGCAGGGCAAGTTTGAGCAGCTAAAACGTTTGCACGCAGAAGAGAAGAGTAAGCTGGATGACAAGAGGAAGACTCTGGAGGATGAGATGAATTCCTTCGGTAAAAAGAAAGCTGCTACAGAGCTCCTGCAGGGCCAGTCCCTCAGCTCCAACTCCAACATCAAGAAGGACAAGGACCGTAAGAAGTATGCAGCCTTTGCTTACTCTAACTTGATGTAAAAACTTAATAAGCTAAACGCTTAGTGTCTGAAGTTTGGTTCTTTTGAAGGTGATCTGAGACACATTTGATCCCCTGTGTCATAGCAGTGGAAACACATCAGTCCTCCCAAGGCACATTCCACAACCCTCCCTATTCAGTATGTCGCTGAGCATGTGACCCATGTCTGTGAGGAAGATAATCATAGAGGACGGACATGGACTGTAGTGGCGTTAGCACCTGCAGTTAGGGTCATTGCCAAGTTACTGAGTCTAAACAGTCATTTTCTAGTAGCATGGACTGCCAAAGCTGCTGCCCTCTCCCAAATTTAAATCAGTGCCTGCCGGCCTGCAGCCAACATCTTTTAGCATAGTACATAAGGAGCCAAAACTGGTAAACAGTGGTAGTTGATTGCCCTGTGGTGATCTGTGTCACACTAATTTCTTGTTTACTCACTTTCTGTATTGATATTAATATTTAACTGCAATAAGGCTAATGTAGCTAGGAAGTATTGGAAGCTTATATTATTACATTATTAGGATAATGTAAACTGTTGAACTAACTGTTCAATTTAAATGAGAGAGGATTATTACTGTAGACTAAATTTAAAAAAGTAGAATCAAGCGAAGGACGTAGGGCAACATGAGGAAGTCTTCAGTACGTTGTTTTTATGGTATGTGTGCAGCCGCTGATGGTATGTCAGGGGCTTTAACTGGTGCTTGCTGAACAAGTCTATTCATATTCTAAGTCTGAGGAGACTTGGATATGCTAAGGCATTTTTGTTCTAGTATAAAAGTTTGGCACTGATTTTGTGAAAGGATTTCACAGCTGTCAGCAAAGCCAAAAGATTCATGTTGCATAGAGATATGAGAAGTTTGTGCCAGAAGGTAAGTCATACAGGTTATTGGTCTCCACTGTAACACCAGTGTATTTAAACCAGGGGAATTCCAGCCTGAAGCCAGTATGTAATGTGTTTTCCTAGTATGCGGCGCAGCATTAAATCCCCTCAGCCTTGTCTGTTTGACGGAGCATTAGAAAATTTTCATTTTTTCTGGCACTGTGCCCTCAGCAAACGCATTATAAAACCGTTGGGCTGACAAGATCCTGACATTTTACCTGATGATGGATTAGTAAAGATGTAGTAACTGTTTATATGTGTAACACTTTTCTACAAAGTGCTTTATAAGAATATAAATAAATAAAAATAATAATAAAATTAGGATGACCCCTTCCCACCCATAAACACCTAACATAGATGTGTCCAACCACAGAACCAGTCACACCTAACCACAATATGGCTTGAATCCTTTTTCAGTCAGCTTCTTAGACTTATCAAGTCTAATATCTAGGAGCAAACTGTTCTATTGGTTAGAAGCACAAACCACAAAAGCCCATTTCTGCTGTTTAAAGGGACTACTAAGAACCTGTGACTCTAGAACCTCAGAAAACAGATATGGAGAATTCTAGAGGATTAGAACTGGGGCCAAACATATTCCACAGTAAACCTGAAATTTCTGCTTCAACCTATTTTACTGTGTATGTACATTTTCAAACCATTCAACCCTGTTTTTAATAAGGTTAGAGGGATTTTATTTTAATATCTGATTTTTTTGTGCCAAAAATAGTGAGGTAGCCAAATAAGTGTTTTTTCCTGTCTTTAAACTAAAAATCTCACTCTATAGAGTACAGTCAGTCTTCTGTAGGAGGCAGGTATGCATGTGTGCAGCAGACTAGGTGAAGGTTAAATTTTTGGTTGACGTGCCCCTTCAACGTGTCATCCGCGTCTCTGATTAGTTGCAGCCTGAGCACACTTGCAGTCACGTTTTGCTTCTTCAGAAATGTTAGTGGTGCATGTTGTTGCAGAGCTGCCTGCTCTCCACCCTGGCTCTGATCGATGTGTTTGTTTTCCTCTCCAGCTCAGGGTTCATGTAAGAAGATGGAGACTGGATGGATTCCGGTTGCTAAGACCAATAAAGTCAGAACAGATGCTTTCACCCATCCTGCAAATACTATTACCCGGCTTGTTTGTATCTCCTTACTGTTTTTACTATGCGAGTATATCAACAGGGCTGCTGTTTTGTATCGTTTGTATAACAAGTATGTTTTATATTTACTTCACTAAATGTTTCTACCTTAGTTTGGGTGTTGCCACTAGGGGGCGACAACCCTTTTGGTTTCGTATGGCAGTCTGACATGTCTTTGGGATCCAAGTGCCTTTGAAAATGTGCCTTACTGATGGATGATCAGCTAAAACGCTGCCTTTACAGTAGCTTCCGTTTGTGCTAGGGCAGCATAAACACTAAACTGTACCAGACCGGGGGTTGCGAGAACTGTCACATGCTGTTTTAGAGAAAAATTATATTTTTGCATCTGTCAGACTAGCAGTGTTCACTCGCGAGAGAACACTATTTTGATATAATTCAAAGTGCTATAGATCCGATTTATATATATATATATATATATGTATGTGTGTGTGTGTATATATATATATATATATATATATATATATATATATATATATATATATAAATTGTTTTTTCATGTTCACATGACACTTGTTCTCATTCTCATATTCCTTGTGATGATTTAGTATTAGTAGCTGACTTGTGGATGTTGTTAAGGTCATATCCGAGGACATACCTTCAGCCTCACCGATAACTCTGTATTATGGGCCCATATTTATCCACCATCTAAGAGAATTGGCTGTAAAACTGGTACTCGGAGGCCAAATCTGAGGAGTTTGGTAAATTTGATGCAGGCACCGGATATGTTGGTTGTAGGAGTGATGGGTGTTCACTCCAAATCCTGATTCCATATCAGCCCCTGAGACGTTTGGTCCAAATGCACACCCCAACAGTTGATGAGGGAAGGACGCTTGGGAGTGCTTGGGAGTTCTGGACCAAAGTGTCACCGCAGCCATATCTGTGTTTTCCCTTCTCGTAAGCACACTAAACATGTACACTCGAAGGACCTTTTCCAAAAAAAATGTTTTGTATTTGAACTGTATTTATCTAAGCTGTGTATGGGGTAAAATATGTTATAGCATGAATAAAGGTTGAATGGAAAGATCTTCTAATGCCATGTATTGGTCCCTATGCCAGGCCTGGCCCTGTTTCAGTTTACCATCTTGTAACAGCTACGTCCAGGATGGTGCATCGTTTCACAGTGGGTAAGTCGTCTTTAACTGGTTTCATGAACATGACCATGACTTCAGTGAAGCTTTCTGATCACCAGGTCTAAATTTATTAGAACACATTTGGGATGTGCCTGAATGGTTCATTCACTGCATGGTGGGATCATGTCAGCATTGAACAAAATCTCAAAGGAATGTTCCCAACATTCCACAAAGTATTGAGGCTTTAAGAGCAAGCTGAGGACATATCCGGTATTAGTATAGTGTTCCTAATAAAGTGCTTGCTGAGCATATAACCAGCCATGGAAAGTAACAGCGGGCACCAGATTGATCATAGTTGTCTAGCTTTTGAAAGGAGCTGGACGTTTGATTTTTATTGATGATCCATAGTCCAGTGCGGTGGTGGGCTGTAACTAGGTAAATGTAGTTCTAGTAGGACATAAGAGCCATAATAGATCATGCTCCTGTTACTCTTGTAGTTTCTTTTCTTGCTTCCACAGAAGGATGGAGTCAGGAGACTGAAGGCTGGAGATGCTGGAGTAGTTTATTTCAAGGCGATCGCAGTTCACTCACATCTCTCGTCCTAAGCCAGGCCAGTCCAGAGTCTGAACTCTGCCCAACTCAGTTCTACGCAGTCCTACTCAGTCTAAAGACAGAACCTTGTCACAGAGGTTTTATACACCGTGCCACCACACCCTAAATGTAAGAAGAATGCGTCTGGTTTGAGCAGAAGGGTCAGCTTATCTCCAAATTGCTTTTGACCTATAACCTGTAGAGCCCTGATGGCAACATTCGCCCAGGGGCTCTGACCCCGTCGTAAATGCATACAATTCAGGTTCTGTTCTAGGAATGTAGTTGTTGCCACATGGAAAACTTATACACACTTTATACATACAGGGGTTGGACAATGAAACTGAAACACCTGTCATTTTAGTGTGGGAGGTCTCATGGCTAAACTGGACCAGCCTGGTGGCCAATCTTCATTAATTGCACATTGCACCAGTAAGAGCAGAGTGTGAAGGTTCAGTTAGCAGGTAAGAGCAGTTTTGCTCTGACAAACTGTTGGTGCACGTCTTGCTGGCGCATCTGTGACCAAGACAGCAAGTCTTTGTGATGTATCAAGAGCCACGGTATCCAGGGTAATGTCAGCATACCACCAAGAAGGACGAACCTCCACCAGCATCACGTAGTGACCTGGCCACTATCCTGCAAGAAGAATGGCTTAAACTCCCTCTGACCACTGTGCAGGACGCAGTATATGTCATTCCCAAGACGAACTGACGCTGTATTGGTCGCAAAAGGAGGCCCTACACCATACTAATAAATGATTGTGGTCTAAAACCAGGTGTTTCAGTTTCATTGTCCAACCCCTGTACATACTTAAACAAAAACACTGATATCCAACACTCTCCATACTTTACCTTGGGTATCTCTACGTATCTCTACTTTAACTCTACTTAAAGTACATGGTTTGTGTACTTTGTCCACATAGACGGGTAGAAGCATTTTCAGAATTCAGAATTTGTGGCCACAATAACAGAAACAGGTTTTTTCTTTATAAACTGATGTACAATTGCCAAACATGCTTCAGTACCAAAAACAGTAATGTGTGGTAACCATGGTGGTCTGGCCTCTGGCATCTGATGTAGTTAATGGCACTGGGTACCGCTTTATGCTCTGCAGTGAGAGCCTCTTTGTGTGACACCTTAGTACTTCGTAATCACTTTACTCGCAGTTCCAATAGAACACTTTCACGTTTACTTGAGTTCTGTACGTTCCCTCGTCTCTCTGCGTGAATTAAGCAACAGGCGTACAACAGCTTCCTCTAGTGGACATGACTGACGAAAAACAAGTCCAGTCTTGCACTGTGGCAGTCATACTAAAGTCTTTCTGGCCTCGTACATTTAAAACTAAATAATAAGATGATAATGTTATTAAGTTTTCTTTTATAAATATATAAATAAATACTTTAGTACTGACCATTCATACAAAGCCCACACGGCCAGAGCAATGTGCTCTCTCAAAACTGTTATTGAAAGAGACCCGGCACTGGAAGGTACTCTAAACACTCCTAAGGGGTTTTTGCCTAGGCCCGTTATGTGCTCAGTGGCTGTTCTTATCACTACTATTCAAAATATTACACAATCTACAGCTGTAACAGAACAGGTCAGTGTTTCTCAGAATACTCACTTTCCTCCCAAAGACGTCCCCAGACAAAAACAGCAAGACGTTTATTTGACCGTAAGGCCTGGAAGACCAGAAGTCATATTATCTTATGATGGACTATTTTACCGTGTCACTCACATTTAAGTGTTGTAGGCAGTGAATTCTGAACCTCATTGCCCTGTGCTGCTTAGCTTCTAGCTGGAGGAACACCAGCAACTGCAGCTAGTAGGTGTGGATGGTGTGGCTCAGCGGTTAACACCACTACCCACCAGAGAGCTACCACACCGTGTGGGAGATGGGGGTTCGAATCCCAGTCTAAGAAGCAAATGCTGAATTGCTCCAATAAGAGTCCTTGGGCAAGACTCCTAACACTGCACTGGCCTACCCTCAAAATGAATAACCTTGTAGGTCGCTCTGGATAAGAGTGTCATGTAAATGTAGTATGGCCCAAATCATACACTCTAAGTGCTTCCAGGGTTCCTCTGTTCAGCAAAACAACCTGTTTTTCTTTGGTTCTATAAGAAGCTTCTGCTATTTTCACAGATCATGACACCTTTTTGCTACTATGGAGCACTGTATCGCTGTGAATGTAGTTATAAATAGCAAATTCATGTGAATATATTACAATACTCATAATTCAGCATGTATATAATAACCAGGGAGGTGATGCTGAACTGTGCTTGTGCTTACAGTTGTACAAAACTGAACACAAAGCTACATGCAGTAGCCTGTTTACATACACCCCCTGATCAAACTACAAGGCAACACGTTCTCTACAGAGAACAGATCAAACTATCACAGTAGCCTAATAACTCTAATGCACACAGTTTTTAGAGTTGCATTTAATTTCATTTTAATATCAAATAACTCTTTCTGAACAGGCCACATATTTTAATACCCATTTTTTCCATTTAAAATATCAAAAAACATGTCATTTGACCAGGTGTGTGTGTGTGTGTATGATATCAGCTTAAGCTATTATAAAATATTTGGAATTATTCCTCTAGTGTAACACTGTCAATGAATTCAGGCTGTTATGAAAAGTTAAGCATGTAGATGATGATGGTGATGAATAAGGAGCGAGGAGAGTTGGTACACCCTGGATGCACCGTGTTCTCGCGGTTTAACTGGGATTTAGTAGAAAATACAGCCATCGTAAGATTCCACGGGACCGGCAGGTTACAGATGTTTCCCTCACAGCAGGAAGTGCACACCTGCAGAGTAATCACACGCACACACAAGCATCACAGTCATCTTTACGATCACCTCACACACTTACAGTTCATTTCATCACTCCATCTCACTAGACATTACCGACAGGACTCTACTGTTGCTCTTCTGTTACTATAGCCACAGTTCAGCCCCACCCTGGAGGCCTAACGCAGTGTAAAGCATGCTGTTACCGTACGCACACATGCTTGACACACATACAAATACTTGACTGGCACTGTACAAGCGGGTAGATGGGTACCATGTCGTCTTCATGCTCCACACAGCCGGTGGACGCACACTCATCCTGAGCCACACACCGCTTCGTCACGGACACGCTCTCCCCTCCGCTGTTCATCTGGTGGCGCGTGTAGCAGAATCTGGTGTCTTTACGGGATCAAAAACATCACAGTCAGCCTAAAGCGGCAGGAGGTCAGTAAGAGAGAGGGCAGATGTACGGATGGGTCAGCGGCTCTCAGGCCTTTCCACTTCCAGGCCCACCATTCTATCACCAGAACATATGTAATAATAATACATTCATTAATATGTCGCTTATCCTCCTGGGTCACAGGAGCCAAGGCTCGAGGCTGACTGAAAAGTTGGAAACATCCGGGACAGGTCACCAGTCCATCACATAGCAGACAACAATAATATGGTGGTAAATGTACGTCTCTGTTCTTTCCTGATCCCAATGTAAGGCTGTATAATAGACAATATGGACAAAAGTATTGGGACACACAGGAGCTTTTATGATGTTCCAGTGTATAGACATTTATATGGAGTTGGTCTTTCCAGCTTTAAGAGCTTCCATTCTTCTGAAGGCTTTTTGGAGTGTGTCTGAAAACAGTTTTGCCCAGTCATCCAGGAGGCCAGCCACCAATGTTGAACAAGAGAACCTGTCACACAACCTCCATTCTAGTTCATCCCAAATGAGTCTGATGGGGTTGAGGTCAGGGCTCTGTGCGGCCTTCCACACCAAACTCACCCAGCCTTGCCTTACCCAATCATTACCCAAAAGTAAGCCTAGGATTGTATTGGTCTGCTGAAGCATTAAGGATTTCCCCTCACTGGAACTAAGGTGGTCTAGGCCAGCTCCTGATAAACACCCCCACAGCGTTATCCCTCCATCACCAAACTTTACAGTCAGCACAATGCAATCAGGCAGGGAACATGTTCCTGGCATCCACCAAACTCAAGACTCGTTCATCAGACCACCAGATAGTGAAGCGTGATTCGCTACTCCACAGAACACAGTGTCACTGCAGTGCTGAGAATGATCCACCTCCCAAATAATACCTGCTCTGTGGGGGTCCTGACCACTGAGGAACAGGGTAACAAAGTATGCAGAGAAGCAAATGGACTACAGTCTGTAATTGTAGGACTACAAAGTGCTCCCATAAGTGTGTGTGAGTGTAGATACAAGGCGGTGTACCTAATAAAGTGGATAGCTGGTGTTTATTTCTGTATGTGAATACCTTTAGGGCAGTACTGGTCAGGAGCCCAGCGGTTGCAGGAGTAGTTATCTTCAGCTTCCTCACAGGTGAAGCATTTAAACCCTCCGGGGTACGGGGTAGCTAGCAATACACAAACCTCATATAAGAGCTCACGAGCCAGTCACTGCCCACTTTAGCAGAAACCTCTACTCCATCAATCTGGGGTGCAGTTACAGATTGTAATCTAAAAGCTGGAGTTAGGGTGGCCACTTTCATAACCCCCAAAAGGAGGACATCCCACCCCTAAAAGAAGGGCACTGTAAACGGGGGCACGATACTAAAACAGAATTGCTTTACTCACCTAATTGGGTGGAAAAAGGATGACTCGGACGGGAGCTTACTAATTGACTAGCATTTAGAGGGCTGGCTGGCGGTGAGTCACAATGTCACATGACCTTGGTAAACCAATGAAATGCAAGGCATGTCTTTTGACATGTACATGAGCCAATGGCACACACAGTATTGTTCGGAAGCGAACATTTTATATAGTCACTATATAAACAGAGTAAATAGAGTAATAGGCGTCTGTACAGATAATCAGACGACTGGGAGTCACGGATGTGTGGCCACCCTAGGCCACCCAGCACAATTTGGTCATGGCTCTAGCACACAAACCAAACTGCCTAACTAACTGAGGAGCTAATCACGAGTGTTTGAGCAGGAAAATGACCAAACTCTACTCTAGCTTTCTACCCCTGCTGTAGCCCATATGTTGATGCACAGTATGTTCCAGTCGTCTGTTGGAGCAGTGGTCACCAGTGTTACCTACAAGGGCCACAAACAAAGCTAACTAATACAGTGTTTAGCTGGGACCAGCATATAAAGTGGAATCCAGTGTGACTTTGACTGAAAACCTGCAGCCACACCGCCACCTAGAGGGTAACCTGGCTCTAGCCCTTCATCAGTGGTCAGTTTCTGAGGACAGATGGACACACATGCCACAAACACTATCATGCCAGTATCACGTCAGTGTCACTGCTGTGTTCAGGATTGTCCACCACTACTGACCAATGATGAAAAGGATAGAGGGTGGCTCACAAACTGTGTATGACAAGAGCATTCAACACTCAATGTTGTGACATTGTGAGACATGCGAATGATTCAAGTGTCATGCTCGGCCGTCACATACACAGTGATGGGCCCTATCGCTGTACCTGAGTGACCCAACAGCCACAAATGAGGACATTCAGTGAGCAGTGATGCCCTCCATGAGTCATCCTGTTAGTGCCAGCACCATTGGCAGACGGCTGCATGACACAGGACTACATGCACACAGACTGTTGCGATGACTGTCCTTAACACCCCATCAACGTCACCAAAGACTGGAATGGCGTCGTGCCAGACTGTCCGTGACTGCCTCAAAATGGCAGCGGGTCATCTTCAGTGACGAGTCTTAGTGGAGATGACCAACGAGTTCATGTGTGGAGGCACCGCGGTCTGTACCAAGATGAACGGTTTGTAGTCACATGTCCAGAAGACCTGGTGTCGCTCCGCCTCCACCTCTACCGCACCAACTGCAGGAACTGTGTAAGGATATTCAAGCTGCATGGGATGGATTATCATAGGACACCATTAGGAACCTCTACAGCTCCATACCGAGACGTCTGGCATGTTGTGCTAGCAAACATGGTGGTGCGACACCATACTTCCCACCTATATCAGTCTAATTTATCATCATCTATTGTTCCTGGTAACCTTTATCTTCCTTCCCAAAAGCCATGCAGCACAAACAAATGCTTCTGGGTGCAGCTATTCTGTTGATGATAAGTATAATATTTTCAGGATACAGCTGGAATACTTTTCAGGACAGAAACCTGCAGAGACGTTTCTCCACATTGTGGCCAGTGAGTGGAGGTACAAGGTAGGTGTTTCCAATAAAGTGGGCAGTGCATAAGCCTGTTGCAGTGCAGACAACAGTGAGACAAATCACTGATACCAGTTCTGTTTACTCTGCGTCTGTTTTAAGACAACTCCTAGGTCTCTAGGTTTAGCATTAAGAGATGAACTGTAAGAGTGGACTCCAGGCTGCAGGTACCTGATGGATGGAGGCTGATGATATCCTTTAGAGTGAAGTCCCGAGACAGCACGACTATCAGCCAATCAGAAAGGAGTGTCACCAGAAGAAGCCAACCCAGGCTCAGCCAGACCACCATGACTGGACGATTCCACAATTACCCAGCATTCCGTCTGGTGTCTCACATCATGCCCCACCCATCGCCTGGAGACAGAGTGCATTAGAGTTATACTGTGATCACCTAATCAATTATACTCTCAATCATTATTAATAATTAATATTAATACTGTTATTCAAAAACGATATTTAATATACTGGCATGTCTTATTAAAGGCTTAAGCAAATTAGACTGAATTCACACACGGCTCCTAATAACACTGAAGTGGTGCTAATGCAGAACAGGGCTCATCGGAATAGATCAGCGCTATATGAATTATTAAATAGAACAAACAGATTATAGAGACAGAGAGAGAGAGAAGGAGGGAGAGGGACTTCACACTGTCAGTAAAGGCAACATCGATTGCATGTGCCCTTTCATACTGAGCTCATAATAAGCCCATCTGCCACACGCATAAACACACACACACACACAAACACGTACACACACACACACACACACACACGCACACGCACACGCACACGCACACGCACACACACGGAGTGACTAAAACACAGAATGACCAAAACACAGAGTGACCAAAACACAGAGTGACTAAAACACAGAGTGACTAAAACACAGAGTGACCAAAACACAGAGTGACCAAAACACAGGGTGACTAAAGCACAGAGTGACTAAAACACAGAATGACCAAAACACAGAGTGACCAAAACACAGGGTGACCAAAACACAGAGTGACTAAAACACAGAGTGACTAAAGCACAGAGTGACTAAAACACAGAGTGACCAAAACACAGAGTGACCAAAACACAGAGTGACCAAAGCACAGAGTGACCAAATCACAGAATGACTAAAACACAGAGTGACTAAAACACAGAGTGACCAAAACACAGAATGACCAAAACACAGAGTGACTAAAACACAGAGTGACCAAAACACAGAGTGACCAAAACACAGAGTGACTAAAACACAGAGTGACCAAAACACAGAGTGACCAAAACACAGGGTGACCAAAACACAGAGTGACTAAAACACAGAGTGACTAAAACACAGAGTGACCAAAACACAGAGTGACCAAAACACAGAGTGACTAAAACACAGAGTGACCAAAACACAGAGTGACCAAAGCACAGAGTGACCAAATTACAGAATGACTAAAACACAGAGTGACTAAAACACAGAGTGACCAAAACACAGAATGACCAAAACACAGAGTGACCAAAACACAGAGTGACCAAAACACAGAGTGACTAAAACACAGTGACCAAAACACAGAATGACCAAAACACAGAGTGACCAAAACACAGAGTGACCAAAACATAGAGTGACCAAAACACAGAGTGAACAAAACACAGAGTGACCAAATCACAGAATGACCAAAACACAGAGTGACCAAAACACAGAGTGACCAAAACACAGAGTGACTAAAACACAGAGTGACTAAAACACAGAATGACCAAAACACAGAGTGACTAAAACACAGAGTGACCAAAACACAGGGTGACCAAAACACAGAGTGACTAAAACACAGAGTGACTAAAACACAGAGTGACCAAAACACAGAGTGACCAAAACACAGAGTGACTAAAGCACAGAGTGACTAAAACACAGAATGACCAAAACACAGGGTGACCAAAACACAGAGTGACCAAAACACAGAGTGACCAAAACACAGAGTGACCAAAGCACAGAATGACCAAAACACAGAGTGACCAAAACACAGAATGACCAAAACACAGAGTGACCAAAACACAGAGTGACTAAAACACAGAGTGACCAAAACACAGAATGACCAAAACACAGAGTGACCAAAACACAGAGTGACCAAAACACAGAGTGACCAAAACACAGAGTGACTAAAACACAGAGTGACCAAAACACAGAGTGACTAAAACACAGTGACCAAAACACAGAGTGACCAAAACACAGAGTGACTAAAACACAGAGTGACTAAAACACAGAGTGACTAAAGCACAGAGTGACTAAAACACAGAGTGACCAAAACACAGAGTGACCAAAACACAGAGTGACCAAAACACAGGGTGACCAAAACACAGAGTGACTAAAACACAGAGTGACCAAAACACAGGGTGACCAAAACACAGAGTGACTAAAACACAGAGTGACCAAAACACAGAGTGACTAAAACACAGAGTGACTAAAACACAGAGTGACCAAAACACAGAGTGACTAAAACACAGAGTGACCAAAACACAGAGTGACCAAAACACAGAGTGACTAAAACACAGAGTGACTAAAACACAGAGTGACCAAAACACAGAGTGACTAAAACACAGTGACCAAAACACAGAGTGACCAAAACACAGAGTGACTAAAACACAGAGTGACCAAAACACAGAGTGACTAAAACACAGAGTGACCAAAACACAGAGTGACTAAAACACAGAGTGACTAAAACACAGAGTGACCAAAACACAGGGTGACCAAAACACAGAGTGACTAAAACACAGAGTGACTAAAACACAGAGTGACCAAAACACAGGGTGACCAAAACACAGAGTGACTAAAACACAGAGTGACTAAAACACAGAGTGACCAAAACACAGAGTGACTAAAACACAGAGTGACCAAAACACAGAGTGACTAAAACACAGAGTGACTAAAACACAGAGTGACCAAAACACAGAGTGACTAAAACACAGAGTGACTAAAACACAGAGTGACTAAAACACAGAGTGACCAAAACACAGAGTGGCTAAAACACAGAGTGACCAAAACACAGAGTGACCAAAACACAGAGTGACTAAAACACAGAGTGACCAAAACACAGAGTGACTAAAACACAGAGTGAATTTTAGTACCTTCATTTGAGTTTGGATTCCTGCATTTATATTCAGCAAGTGTTCAGACGATCCACGAGTGAAAATCAGAAACACTTCATGTCCTTCCTCTGAGACACACACACATGCACGCACACACACACACACGCACGCACACACACGCACACACACACACAATACATTTCCGCCATCCTGTCGGGCAGTTATCTGAAGTGACTGTTTGAGCAGGGACTAGACATGAAAGGATAAGAGGAGCTGAGAGAGATGGATATGCGTCCACGGGTTCTGGTCAATGCTTCACTTCAGCAGTAATGTCACTGGTTATACAGAGGAATCTATACCAATATAGTCACTACAGTGGACCAACATGAAGCGCAACACATACATGTCATTACTTTTCCACAGAGTCAATCAGAATATGTGCCAAAATCAAAAACATGCACTGTTTTCAGTTCTGTTCACTGTTTAAGGTAAATAAATACCTTATTTATTATTTAAAATATTCTAAACTATTTCATCAGTATAACCAGTGAATAAATTAAACATTCCCATTTGGTTTATACATCATATTTTAATAAAATCCAACATGTACTCAGTTTTAAGGCATACATGTCTTAAGATTCAACGTTTTCTTTAAAACTAAAATGCTGAATTAACGACAGAGTTGAATACAATGCACTGCTGTACTGCTTTCCACCATGCAGCATTTTAAACAGGTTTCATAGACATGCAGTCCTAACAGTGAAAACATGCACATGACATTTCTTTTCATTCTGACATGCAGAATATGTGCCAGAAATGAAAAGCAAAACCTCCACTACACTGTTTTCATGTGGCTTGACCCATTTTCTGTATTTGCCTTGCTGAGACACCACCCAACAATGCACTACAGTACAATGCGCATATGGCGTCACATTTAAACAGTAACATGCAGAAAATATTCCAAAATAAAAAGCTAAATATTATACTGATGTAATGTTGTTTGAAGTACTGTAAGGTGGAAACAATAGTGGTGCCATCATGACATTTCAGACGAGCTGTATTAAATTTTGACACGAATTCAGCATTTTTTGCACATGTTCGGTACGTGTCCTGCATGTCTCAGTAGAAAAGTTATATCATGTGTACATTGCATATCATATTTTTCCACTGTAGGGATTCGTCTTCAGTTCAGGCATGAATTCTTCTATGTGGCTACGTTCTAGAGATGGCCATTGCAGTCAAATTGGACGATCATATCTTTAAGGCATTATTTGAACGATATTCAGATAACACCTCAATCCCAGCTGGAGGAAACTACAGGCTACAGGCTACTGGACCTCATCAGGTCACAGTGAGGTCACACAGTATCCATGTATGAATATCAGCTACTGGAGATTTGTACTGTCAGTCAGTTATACAAATCTCCAGTAGCTGATATGACATACAGTGGTCCTACTATAATTAATTAATACAAAACTTCCAGTTGAATTCATTCATTCATTCATTTATCATTCATTCATTCACTCATTCACTCACTCACTCATTCATTCATTCACTCACTCACTCACTCACTCACTCATTCATTCACTAACTCGCTCACTCACTCAGTCATTCATTCATTCATTCATTCATTCATTCATTCATTCACTCATTTGTTCATTCATTCATCTTCTAAGCCGATTGTTCTTCTGGGTTGCAGCAGGGGGCTTGAGTCTATCCCAGTGCTGACTGGTGGATAGGAAACACCCTGGACAGGCTGGCAGCAGTAGCTGACATGCGGGTTGATATTTAAACTTAAATGAGTGGCTGTTCTGAAAACGTATGACGTTAGCGACGGTATGTTTGCCTTTCAAAAATGTACCTTAAAAAAATCTAACTTTAAACTTTCATGACTATTCACATATACCAGCATTACCGCTCATCCCCTCTACATTCACAGTAACAGTGTGACAGAGTGTGTAATAGTCAAAGTCATGCTGTGACCTTAAGACAAGATCCTTGTATTGACCTGTATCTCCTTCTTATAATTGGATTCACCTGTGTATGTAGGTCAAGGGTCAATGAACTTACAAAACAAATTTTGTGTTGCAGTAAGTAGTGCTATTCAAATCAATAAAACGACAAGGGTGCCCAAATTTATGCACCTGCCTAATTTTGCAAACTTTCTGTAAATCCTATAAACTTCAATTCACTTCTCAAATATCACTGTGTTCGTCTGCTATATGATATATTTCACTGAAATTGCTGATCCGACCAACCAATGACTTATAAGGGAAAATCATCAAAATGATCAGGGGTGCCCAAACTTTTTCATACCACTGTATTCTTGTGTGACCCCACTCTCCAGAGGAAGAGAGCAGAGTGGACAAGAAGAGTGGGGCTTTGCTCTAATCCTACCTTTGCTTATACCCTTCTGCACTCTCAGTAATACTAACATACAGCATAACTACCGTGTCTAACTCGTGTATAAGTGGACCGCTGTAGACGTTAGAGGTTTAGTTGGTAGCAGTTCATAAATGAGAGTCTCAGAGTACCCTCACCAATGTCTGTGTGGCTCAAGTCCTTGTCCTAACTCCTCTCCTCATGGCTACCCCGAAGGCTCTCACTCTCTCTCCCTCCAGGGAGAAGCGGTACAAGTGCACTCATTTATTACCTGAAGGTAAGTTCAGTGTCATTTAATAAACCAACATTTCAACACATTCGGGATTTGTTCTATAACACTTATTCTATTCTTATTCTACACTTATTCATCTATACTCAATCTGACAAGAGAATGGATGAACACAGCGCTCTCCACAAATATTCAAATATTAGCAGCTCCGGAAAAAACTATCAATACAGGCTTGTGACCGGAGGGTTGCGGGTTCGATTCCCTGAACCGACAGTAACAACTGAGGTGCCCTTGAGCAAGGCACCTAACCCCCAACTGCTCCCCGGGTGCCGTAGATAGGGCTGCCCACTGCTCCGGGTAAGTGTGCTCACTGCCCCCTAGTGTGTGTGTTCACTAGTGAGTGTGTAGGATGGTGTTTTACTTCAGGGATGGGTAAGTGTGAAGCTTGAATCATTTGCATGCCTCACAACGTCAGACCCACTCACCAAGTTTCAGTCCTGATAGTTCATTCCTTCTGGGTGCAGCTACTTTTTTGATGATTAGTATATATAAATATATATTATATAAACACATCATAATTAGAAGTACATTTGACCTCAGTATAGTACTTCTGTGTACTTAATATACATACACTAAGTATATAAGTATGCTAAATTGCATATACTTTAATATGTACTTAAGTATATCTAGGGTTAGGGTTAGGGTTAGCCACTTACAAGTGAATCATAGTGGTAACTCAATAGTACAGTTAGTTTTATTGAAGTAGGTTTTTTAATAGCACTAATGTTTATATTTATCATAAGTAAATACTTAGTATATAATATTTGAATTGTAAATAAATTGCAAATAAAAGTGCAAAGAATTATATTAAGTATCTTTAAATTAAGTATACCTCACTGGACTTTTCTATCTCCAGCTCCTGGGTGAGCAAGACCACAGGAACAGTTAAAATACACGTAGCATAAATTATCTACATAGAATAAGCCGGTATGAATATTATGCAGTGCCTCCTGAGAGCACCGACCATACTGGACATTCTCGGCACGCACCATCACTCAGCACACACTCTCACATTGTCACACTCACATAAATAGTTTTCCTGCTCCTCTTAAAGCGTTCATATTGCGGCCCGGATGAGATTACGCCACCTAATGGGCAACTGTGTGCAGTCAGGTGCATGTAGTTAAACCAGTTGTTCGTAGACGTCATGAATGAATGCACTGGTGAAAGGTCAGACAGATGTCTGTACCCCTCCCCCTTGCAGGGGAACAGACCGACTAGCAGACAGACAGGTGTAGACCGCTCTGATTAATGCATGCTGTTATGTAGGGCCGTACAATAACAATGATAAACTACTTTGTTATTACAGTGATACGCCCTGCGTTTTCAGCATGCCCTGCAATAAGGCAAAGCACGACTGAACCCTTGAGACAAAATAACATGCCCTGTGTAATTTTTTGACCATTGCTGTAACCAAAATAAAAGCGTCATGGTTGGTGCATGGAAGATGCCTTCACCTACTGAAACTTATCAGATGCATTGTTTGACTAGGCATTTAAAGAAGTGACTGCCAGCAACAGCTACTCGACACGGCAGAACGATAATGGAAACTTATCATGAATAAATAGTAGTTGGTGTAGCTCAGCGGATAACACCACTGCCCACCAAGGAGCCACCACCCCATGTGGGAGACTGGGGTTCGAATCCCGGTCTGGGTGACTACGCTGTGCTACACCAATAAGAGTCCTTGGGCAAGACTCCTAACACTACACTGGCCTACCTGTAATACGATTAACCTTGTAAGTCACTCTGGATAAGAGCGTCAGCTAAATGCCATCAATGCAACTGTAACTAAAGCATTGTTTCTTCCAAACTAGGCGGATTGAGGTAGGATGGTTGGCATTGTGTTTTATTTAGTAGGAGAAACTAAAATGCAGCATAATGGAAGACTGGAACATACACCAACCAACCCCATGGCATACGTTTCAGCCTGCCAGGCTGTAGAGCCACTATATGAGAGAACGTATCTTATACCATACTAAACAACCACAATTCAGTGGTGCACTGTATCACAGGTTGCACTCTATGACACATGAGGCTGACCCTGCTCGAGAGTTTCTTTGCATGGCCACTCATAGCCTGCCCTTGCTTCCTGTGCTCCTACAGAAGTGCAGGCACATAGCTCAACACCTTCAAAGGTCAGCCATGCCAGTAACCTCATAGAGTTCCAGCAGAGTCTCTGCGGTGATGCGCCCCCAAGTCCCTCTGGGCCACGTCCTCTCTGCAGTGGAGAGAAACTCACCGCTGCTTGTTAGTGCTGGAGCTCTGACTCACCCTAGAAGGCTGGCTGGTGGCAGCATGCTCAGGAAGCACCCCAGTGTCAACTCCTCCTGTGCCTCCTACTTGAATGATGGATAAGCCTGCTGAACCATCACTCCCGGCTCGCTTATCCACTCCCCAGG
>JAMWET010007156.1:40000-150000 GCA_024036415.1 Prochilodus magdalenae
ACACAGGTCCTCACCTAGGGGGCAATTTATCCTCTCCAGGTTACCTGACTGTAGGACTTCGGACTGTGGGAGGTAAACGGAGCACCCAGAGAAAACCCACGCACACCCATCCGTACCTCAGTTCTAGTCTTGGGAAGGCTACAAATCAGATTTCCTCACTCAATCCAAACATCTACAGCAGTGTTTCCTAAGGGCTCTGTTGGACCACACACCAGCTCTGTACCCGAACATTTCCTGTCGCTCTTAGTTAAACTCCATCGCAGAGTTATGGCTTGGAAATTGAGGGCATGTCCTGTGTGACAATGCAGTTGGTGTGTTTCTTCAGAAAGCATATAAATCTACCTCTATAGGTCCCCCTGCACTCCGTTACACATATGGGGAGGGAAGGAAGTATGTGCACCGCCGATTAGTGGTATGCAGCAGACGAGAGGAAATACGGGGTTGAAGGGGGTGATTACTACATCATTCGAAGTGACATTTTGCCCTGTACTGGAAGCCTTAGCTTTAATTTAGGAGTAAAAGCACCTGCAGCTCCAGTCTCAGGCTCAGTGTTTGAAGAACGAAGAATTTAAACTTTTGCTCTGGTCGTATATTGCAGTCACTAAATCAGCCTGAGCCATCGGCCCTCTGTGACTGATCTCTCAATGGGGCTATTGAGCCAACACTTGTCGTTTTTCCCCAGTCATCATGCCCTGAACACTTTGTGGATCAAAGCGAGAAGCAGATTAAAACGTAACTTTCAAAGAGGGGCTTGCTTTCATCTCTACCAACATACACACGCAATCCTTTTCTAGAGGCCTTTTGACCTTTGGATTAGACCCAAAAGCAAAGTCTGGATTTCAGGATTTAATCCAATTCCCAAACACTGAAGCCACTGCTGTAAAAAATGCTGAAAGCCCTGATGGAACGAACACTGAAACTGATGGGCGAACAAACTCTGAAATCCCTGGTGGAGCTAGCACTGAAACCGCTTGTGAAACCAACACCTAAGCTCCTTGTGGAACTAACACTAAAAGCGCTGGTGGAACTAACACTGAGACGGCTGGTGGAACTAACACTAAAAGCGCTGGTGGAACTAACACTGAAACCACTGGTGGAACTAACACTGAAACCACTGGTGGAACCAACACTAAAAGCGCTGGTGGAACTAACACTGAAACCGCTGGTGGAACTAACACTAAAAGCGCTGGTGGAACTAACACTGAAACCGCTGGTGGAACTAACACTAAAAGCGCTGGTGGAACCAACACCGAAACCGCTGGAGGAACCAACACCGAAACCGCTGGTGGAACCAACACTGAAACCGCTGGTGGAACCAACACTGAAACCGCTGGTGGAACCAACACTAAACGCGCTGGTGGAACCAACACTGAAACCGCTGGTGGAACCAACACTGAAACCGCTGGTGGAACCAACACTGAAACCACTGGTGGAACCAACACTGAAAGCCCTGATGGAACGAACACTGAAACTGCTGGTGGAACCAACACTGAAAGCGCTGGTGGAACTAACACTGAAAGCCCTGATGGAACGAACACTGAAAGCCCTGATGGAACGAACACTGAAACTGCTGGTGGAACGAACACTGAAACCGCTGGTGGAACCAACACTGAAACCGCTGGTGTAACCAACACTAAAACCGCTGGTGGAACCAACACTGAAACCGCTGGTGGAACCAACACTGAAACCACTGGTGGAACCAACACTGAAAGTTGAATCAACCCTGTGGTCTGTGTTTCATTGACGTCCTGACACTAAAGGTGCTCCGGCTGTGCACTGTCTTGTGAGCGAGTTGGCTCTTTGTGTTGGCTCGTTTGGGTGAACGGTGGGAGCCAAATCTCATTAAAAAAAAAAATAAAAAAAATCACAGGCCTCCTGAACGTTCACGGAATATTCAGCCTCCACTCCCCTATTACCTCCAGCACCTGCTGTGTTTTATGTTTGTTTGATTTTCTTCTCGGTGCTTTTCTGAGCCAGGAGCCTTCTGATCTTTGACTTTGTGTGGTGACTGGGTGATGGATTTACCTGCAGTTGGTCTATCTTGTGATCACGTTATTTCGAACGTCATCCAATAAAACGATGGATATCTGATTAAATTACAGACAGAGGAATTTATATTCCACATTTAACCCATTCATGAAGTGACACACCCACATGCACACACACTAGTGAATAGACACACTAGGGGGCAGTGAGCACACTTGCCCGGAGCAGTGGGCAGTCCTATCCATGGCCCCCAGGACCAGTTGGGGGTTAGGTGCCTTGTTCAAGGGCCCCTCAGTCAGTACCGTCAGTTCAGTAAATCGAACCGGCGAGCCTCTGTTCACAAGGCTGGCTTCATAACCTCCAGCCAACGACTGCCCCAGAAAACTCAGGGGAGAGTGCGTACGCAGTCCCCCACTACCCGAAATTATGCAGAGTCAGCACAACCGGAGTGCAATGGCTAAACCTCACCCTGGGTGGACCACCTTCCTGATCATGGTATCGCCCCTACCAGGTAAGTAAGAAGGTCTTACTGAAAATAAATCACAGATACCATCTATAACATGGATGACTTGGGGAACTAAACATTGGAACAGTGGTACATAAGAACGAGATGTTTGGGAGCCAAAAGAGCTGAGTCTTCATTTGAAACCTGAGCCAAATTAATGGGGGGGAAAAAAAAAAGACACCCATCACTACTTGGTATCCCTGTTATAAATCCAGCCTCAATTTAATCCGGCCTTACATTTTATAGTTTTTGATTTAAAATGAAAAAAATAAAACATAAAAGCCATATCTTTTTCCAAACATCTGCGCAAACATTCTGTCAAAATTACAAATGAAATTAAATACTTAATTTGCAATTGAATTTTTCACAAAATTTGACAAAAATTAAAATAAATTAAATCAGCTCTTTATTATTGTGGTATTTCATGGCCAAATCTAAAATCTAGTGAAAAGGAAATCCAAACTTCATATCGGCTTTGGCTTTTCTTCATGAAAATTAAATTGCAAATGAAGGTTTCTTATTTCACTTTTATTTTCCACTAGGGTTTTTCATTTTGACATGTGCAGCCAAGTCTGAAACTTGAATCATTCCCATGTCTCACAAAAGATGTGGGGAAGATGAACCCTGCTAGCATAGCAGGTCACCAGCAAAGCAGGCATATGTTGTGTTTTGGATGGGGGTCAGCAGCAATGGAAGCTGATATGCTGATGTCAGTCGAAGCCAGTATTCTCTTGGGCTTTGGATGCTGGTACACAGGTTAACCAGTATGCCCAAGCTAGGCGACCTGCTAAAGCAGCCCCAGACCAGCACTAGGCAATATAATTAAATTCAGGGTAAATATATAATAGTGCAAAGACAATAAGACAGAGGCACAATATGATATGTGCATGCATAGCAAATACACAGACGTGGAGGAGCAGTATCTGTACATCAGAATGAGGAGTTAGCATATTCCGTAAAGTGGAAGGCAGTGGTTGTTTACCACGTGGTGAGAAAGCGCCAATATTAGCGAAGACTGCCATCACTCACTCACTCATCATCTTCTAGCGCACTTTCTGGGTTGTGGGTGGTGCTAGATCATGGCGTTCAATGAGCAGAAGGCAGGAAACATCCTGCACAGGCCTCCAGCCCATCACAGGGCAGACAGGCACACATTTAGACACACACTCACACCTAGAGGGCAATTCAGCATCTCCAAGTCACCTGGGTACATGTGTTTGGACTGTGGAGGAAACCAGAGCACCCAGAGGAAAGCTACACAGACCCAAGGAGAACATCCTAACTCCACTCCACAGCACCACGCAAATCAAACCCAGGCCCTTCTGTCTGTGAGGTGACAGCGCTACCCATTGGGCCACCATGCAACCAATTGCTATCAATATTCCTTAACACCTAATAGACTTAGACGTCCTAATATGGGCATGAGCACAGCTATGACTTCCGTTTCCACTTGTCTATCCCGTGCTCCCTAAGCAGTACTGTTATATTCCCTACCTACTTGAGCAGAGGATGCCCGTTATTGGAACCGCAGAGGATGAATACCTCCATTCGGAATGTCCCACAACATCATCAACAATCAAACATGAAAGATCTGGAAGAGATATGCAATGGCTGATGGGTAAAGCTTTTTTTCCCTGCAGCTTTGTGGAAAGTGATTAACCCTTGTTCACTACTTCCTGTACAGTGTGCAGCTCTCTTCCAATGGAGCGGTTTTTACTTCCTATGGTTTGGAATCACATGTAAAATCCTGGAAATGCCTGTGTAATCCACTTAGAAGGGAACTACGACGGTGATTGGAATGCACCAGTTAGCATCATGAAAGAAATCATGTGACCACCATGTAACCTCTAGAGAACCCCGCCTACTTTCACAGATACGAGTTACCTGACCTGGGTACAGATGGTTCTGGGTCTGTACCATATTGTGGCATGGTGCAGGGCCCGCGGAAAACATTGCTATGAATTATGGGAAACATGACGGTGACCATATGAAAACCTTCATAAGCCTTTTTAACCCTTTATAAAACTGGCAGCTGTAATATACATGAACATAAGATATGGAGACACAACGTTTTACCACATCACTGATTACCATTGTGCCTGTGCACGCTATTTAACACACACTTGATTTGTTTGTTAGTGACATCACACTGACATTTGCATAATTACAATAACAACAGAGAAATCAGGGATTACACACAGTTGGCTCGTTCAGTTGTGGAAGCGGATTTGGCGGATTGTGTAGCATTTGGAGAGAGCTTTGATAACTCAGAGCTGAGGAATGTGTGTCTGCAGTGTTCGGTTACCGCAGGGCTTTAGGGAGTATCGGAGCAGGCTTAAGAACCCTGAGTATGGGGCCTTCCAGATCTCAGATCTAGCTACCGTGTCTGTCTGTGATATGCTAGCTTTAAATCCCATGTGACACTATATTGCTTGGATCCGTAGACCAGCAGCTGTAGGACCAGTCTTCCTTTGTGCTGGCCAGTCACGGCCTTGTTAGTGATCAAGGCAGGGATACAAAATGTCTCGATTTTAAACAAACGGGATTCAAATATCCCAATGGGAAAAACGAATGACGTTTTTAAAAACTACCACATGTTCACGTTTAGTCAGAAGCAATATGTTTCAAAGCATCTATATTTATCCCGTGGACATTCCTGTGGGAATAATGCAGTAAGCCCGGAAATTATTTATACGCAAATATTATATACACTCATTATCATAGGAATAGCTGCACCCTGAAGGAGGTGTGGGATTGCGGTGCTGTTGAGGAGGAAGATAGAGGTTACCAGGAACAATAGATGATGATAGATTTAGACTGATGTAGGTAATATTCACTGAGCTACACATACAGAAGTAGTGTCTCTCAGTATGGCGTCAGGCCGCCATGTTTGCTAACACAATATGCCGGCATGGAGTTGTAGAGGTTGCTAATGGTGTTAGATAATGGTGGAGATAATCCATCCCATGCATCTTAAATATTCTCCTGCAGTTCCTACAGATACACAGATTCATTACCCATGTCAGTCTAAATGTATCATCATTTATTGTTCCTGGTGACCTTTATCTTCCTTCTCAACAGCACTGCAATCCTATGCTTCCTTCTGGGTGCAGCTATGTTTATGTTTATGATGATGATGCATCTTATGATATTTGTGTATAATTTTTTGGGTTTACTGCATTGTTCCCACACATAAAAATCAACATCTGCCACTGCAGAAGATTCTCAGATGGTAGCTTTTAGCTAGATGCAAGCTCCTCAGTTCCTGGTGGTTGTTTACAGCTTACTCTTCAGCTCTTATGGAAATGTACACTGGCATATCAAAAGTCATGGGACAGCAGTATGTAATGATTATGAAGCGCCGCTATCTTAGGAAACGGGTTGGGAACACCCATACCTGTATAAGTCCTGAGGTGTTATCTCGTGAGTGAGGCTGAATACTGGCCAGCGTGCTCATGACCAGGCAATGCGAATTACTGGGTTTGAATGCAACACGATAGTGGAATGCCTTAAATGGGCTCATGTCAGGTGAAAAATAAAAAGCACAAGATTTATCGGAACTCTCCGGAATGGTCCGCGAATCAACACTGGAAAACTTGGACCCAATGGCACTGCATTATACGGCTGGAATATCCCATCATTGTGTGGGTACATGAAGGGCGAATGGTCACACTGGTATAGACCCTCTGAATAGACCCTTATTCAACTTTTAAAACCAAATCTGTGAAAATTTAAACATTCCAACTCATCCCGAAACATCCTGGTTACCAACCGGATGTAGTTTGTTTTGATTACTGTTGTTCTGGTCTACCTAGTGTCATTGATGTGAGGCACCATTCTTTTAAAGCACACTGTGGAGAATGTTTAGCCTGCTGAATGTGAGTGGGTGGGTGAGGTAGTTCAAGCAAGGTCCATGAGGTGCTCCACATCTACAGGGGACACCAAAAAGAACATTGCACAGTACTCCAGACATTCAAAGGAGGGTTTAATTTATTTTATCTACATATTATTTTAACCGTATATAAAACAGTCCAAAAAAGCCAGACATACAGTCATAAGCCTAAGTTTGGGCACCCTTGGTCATTTCAATGTTTTCTTAACTTGTCTAAGTGACACAACCTCTGTAGAAACTCACTTCTGGACACTTTAAATGCACAATTACAGTTTAATTGCCAAAAAAAAAAAACAAAAAAAAAAAAACACACAAAACCCTAAAACCATAAAAACAAAGCATGTCACATGACCAGGGTGTATACACATACAGCTACACTGCAGTGCAGTTTTTATTACAGTGTATTTTTGTTATCCTGCAATGCCACTAAATCTAAAAATAAATATCACTGTATGATACTAGTACCTGTATACTGGCATAGAAGATATCAGCAGTGTAAGCTGTTGCGACTTTATCAGAGAGAGAGAAGTGGCTTCTAAAGCATGGAGAGCAGGTGGCAGGTGGTGCCGTGACCCGAACAGGAATGCTAATCCGTGGGCTGTGCTGCATTAACACTGCCAAGCGATTAAAGCGGGAGTCACACAGATCAGTGTGTTGTTGCAGTCTCTGACTGAGAGCGCAGCAGACAGAGGTGGTTGCTGTTACAGGCTGTTGTAAGTGATCTGAGTTTTTCCTCCTAGTACATCCAAGAAGCAAATCCTGGCTTATGCATACCACAGGGCAGGCCAGCAAGTGCAGAGATCACATAAACCCTGTATGCTGGGGCTTCCCTGCCTCTTCAGCACACGTAAAAACATGGTCTTTAACCATTCACATCTCATTATGGTACGAGTCATATTTGTATACTTATGGTATTATGATCTATAAAAGGTTTGCTTTTACTTCACAGCACTTCACTCCAAAACAAGCATAAAGCAGTATGTCAGAACTCTGGCATGGTAATCATATTCATGTCATGTAATATCTTTTTTGTGAGGGAGTTGTGGGGAGTCTGTATGGTTTTCCCATCAACAACTCTGATTGATTAACCATTTTAAGGAATCCTATCAAATTACAATAATGAAAAAGATTACAGCTTAACCATTTAATTAATATAAAGTGGACCTCTGTCAGTGAGTTTACTGCAATGAGTGTGGTAATGAGCAGTGGTAGATAGAGATGAAGTTGGAAAATGCTAGCGTAGTCATTAACATTTCACATTTATGGCACTTAGCTGACGCTCTTATCCAGAGCAACTTACAGGGGTAATCATATTACAGGTAGGCCAATGTAGTGTTAGGAGTCTCGCTCAAGGACCATTATTGGTGTAGGACAGCCTAGTCACCCAGGCCGGGAATCGAACCCCCATTTATCCCCATTTGGGTAGTGGTCTTATCCATTGAGCCACACCAACCATTTAACATTCCTCTCTGCACAAACACACACATACAAATCAGCCATTCAAGCAGATTCTAACGTTTCAGTCGATCACAAAGAAATCTTTCAAGCAATGAGCAGAATCACAATAGCACTCACCTCTCTTTTCTATCAGAACGGCCCTCATTCTGCATCATCTTCCAGATCTGAATAGAGCTGTCAAGCCTCAGCACGGCATGTTTACACAGCATCATTTAAACCTCAGCAGAAGCGCTCTCCGACAGCAGTGTTTACAGAGTCAGTGATGCCGATGGAGAGGCTCCAGGGCTTCAGAATGAAACGTCCTCGAGACTAGCGGCCTGGGAAAGTAAATACAAATCACACAACATGCCAACCTGAGACACGCACAGCCAGAATGCACCTCATCCTCTCCTTCAGCTATACAGACTTCCTCAATAACAGGGCTCATCACACAGGCTCATCAACCCCCAAACACACACACCCACCCACCCACACACACACCCCACCGTCTTAATTTGCAGTCGAGAGGAAACAAAAACAAAGCCGTCACACAGAAACAAGATAGGAAATAAAGAAATTAAGCAAAATATGAGCAAGAACACTGAAGGCTAAAGTGTGGAGCATTACAGAAGCTCATTTAAATAATTAGCAGCAGCTTCTAATGAATCGAACAGTCATATTTAAAAGTTGGAACAGTATCAGCACAACTAGAGTTTGGCAATACAACAGTTCATTATAACTAGACCATAATTAGTCTCATGTAATTGGATTTAATGAAGCACAGCATGTGAAATTATGAATTCAAATATTCAAGTAATTCAAGTAATAGTTTTTGATTTTTTTTCTTTCTAAAGATGTGTTTACTTTATCTGGCTTAAAAGACATCAGGAAAAAATACAAACTGTAGCACGTGCATCATAAAAACTTTTAATATTGTGATTTGTTATTCTGCCATGTCACCTACCACAAAGCACTGGAGAGAGAGAGCTATGAAAACAAATCCTCTTTATTTGATTCAGTTCAACATTTACAATGACTCTTTTAATAAACTAGTCCTAGGTGTTCCAGCCCTGCCAGCATTTTACCTATATGTAACAGTCATTCTTAAAAATACCTTCAAATTCTCATCTACAAAACTAATCACCCATTTTCTCATATAAATACAAAGTGCACTGAAGATAATACAGTTTGATCAAAACAAACAAACAAACAAACAAACAAACAAACAAACAAACAAACAGCTGCAGTGCCGAAGCCTCCAGTGTCTACTATGAAACGTCATTTACACTTTTCTATTATGAATCAGGCATGTCCTATGAATTTAACCTGAAAGTGAGGGAGTAAAGATTCACCAGCTGACTTGAATGCCTGTTGTGTTGCTCACCTTTACTACTTCTAGCTACCGTAACTACAGAACCAAAAATCGTGAAGCAAGAGACTTGGATGAGCTGGGAAGACCGTCCACCCTCAAATTATAATCCAGCAAAACATTTTTCAAAACACACTGTTAAATCAAGCCAATCTGAGCAGTTTGACACGAGGCGCTCAGTTGTAGAGAAACTGAGGAGTTACAGTATTTCATGGTGGTGGTGATCGGAATCAGATCTTTCTGTAAACTCTTCCTCAAGTTATTAAATGTAATAGTTATGGCTACACTGTCCGATTCAGTGTTTTATAGAAGCCTTTTTAGTCTAAAAGCTGCGCAAAAAGATGGCTACTACACCACATGTCAAATTCCACATACAGAGAACAAACCTTAATCTGCCATATTCTGCTGTTTTCAGTGCATAGTATCTTTTAATTTGCTGAGTTTCACATATTGAAGAAAAAAAAAAAAAAAAGTAAAAAAAAAAAAAAAAATAGATAAATGTGCCGTAAAACACACAGATTATATTTTATGCTTACATTTTTCCTCCCAATTCGTTCAATTCAGCAAATAAACAACAATTGTACATTAAAATGTGCAGATGGGTATCAACTTATTTTCAACAAAACATCTAGTTTAAGCAGGGACCACCACACTTCATACAAATACAGATATTTCCCACTAATTCATCAGCACTACATGTAAAACTAATAATTAATAATTTGTCTGTTTGTGTTGTGGACACTAACACCCTCGTTCCCATCATCACCACTGTAAAGAAATCTGTTAACTACTTCAGACTACATCAAACGCCAAACTGCCCTGAATGACTCTGTTTACGTCTCAACGATGGACTTAAACAGACGTTTACAGATTTTACTTTAACAGACTTTCTCTCTTTTCACCAGCTAGCTTTTAAGTACCTACAGAACAACTGGTCTGCTTCAGGCATTACTGGTACTACGCAATACAGCATACCAGCAGCTATACCCTGTAGCGTGCACACATTCCCGTGAGGAAGGCCAATGATAGGAGATTCCTAGGTCGTGCCTCGCAGTGACAGATGAGAAATAACATGCATCTGAACAAGATCATATCTGAGAACTATCATAACTTCAAACAGTGCAGTGATGGACAAAGCCACAAACACCCTCCAAAAATCTGCAGATAAAGTGCCATAATTTACAGTGCATGAAGCAATCAAACAGTGAAGCGATAGCGCCCTCTAGTGTTCCAGAAAAGTACTAATCGCACTCTATTGAGGTCTGACAGCACAGGGAAAGTCGTGACAGGGCTTGTGTTCAGGTGTGCGTTAAAAGGATAAACTCCGCAGGCTGGTAGAGATGACTGCAGTGTAGTTACAGCTGTTGGAGGTCGACTATACATGATGATAGCTGTAGACTGTCGGGCCTCCTCTCCAAGCAACTGGACAGAATGTGTGATGGTGGCCGGAGCGAATAGGCTTGGCTGCAACACAAACACACAAATTATGATATTTGTCGGGCGTGAAGTCTTAATACAACCAGAACAACCCCAGCCATGTAATATTAGTGTGGCCACCTTACACTGATGTACATATGTCATATTCATTTGTACCCAGTCTACTGTACAAGCTAGAAATCCACCAGAGAAACCTTTTCCTGTCCTTATAGTGTAAAGGAATGAGTGTAAACACTGCTAAACATGTTTTAAAAGATTACATACACTCTATATATGGAAACCTGAATTCACGTCGCATTCAGGTCTACAACTCTCAGGCTACTCAGCGCATACTTTACCTCAGCCCATCAGCTCACAGCAGTTCAGCTTCACCCATTCACAGTGAGGTTATACGGAGTGTGAATGAATGACTGCTGTTTTTTTTTTTTTTTTTACACGAGACAAGCGCAGGATATGGGCTCATTAAAGTAACACATATTGATTACTGTCTGTTTCTCTGGGTTTACTCGTTTGGTTTACTTTTAAAAGTCACATCTTATGGCAATGGTGAAGAGTCGAGCTGTACCTCGAGCCCTTCACGCTTCAAGTACAGCTCGACTCGAACCACCATCCCTGAGGATACATGGAAAAGACTCTTCTCTGTCCTGGCTCCCTGATGGTGGAATGAACTCCCACAGGGCGTCAGAACAGCGGAGTCTCTCGCGGTCTTCAAACGCAGACTGAAGACCCATCTCTTCGTAAGCACTTAAGTGAGTGAGCTCTAGTAGACGTGTAAATTGTGTGTATCGTGTTGCACTTTAATAACCTTTGTGTTGCACTTATTACGACCTTTTCTCCTCTATAGGAATGAGCACTGGGCTGGGGTTGCCAGGTAATGGCTTACTTGCTCTATGTCTGTGTATTAATCTCTAGGTACCAGCACTGGCCCCCTGTTCGGGCAGTGTCTGAGCTCTAAACTTTAACTAGCTGGAATATCATCCAACAGAACACTAAGCACTATTGTAAGTCGCTCTGGATAAAAGCGTCTGCTGAAAGCCTTGTAAATGTAAAGACACGATTCAACAAATTCCAACATGACTTCTTTACACTAAACAAACTGGGAAAGTGTACAGTTTCATTAATAAAAAACAAAAGCTGGACAGATCATTTGCTTGTCCTAAAGGAAAGAGAAAAGGGTCCCACTGGGTGGGCTACTTTATGTTGAAGCATGAAAAGATTCACCCCCACATTTCAGAGCGGAAACTGGGGGTATTTGCATGGAGCTCAGGTTGAGGTGCTCTTGAATGTTGAATGTGCACTTTATGGTTCTCATCGCTGAGACGTAACTGTCTGGCCATCTGAGCGCTTACAAACAGGGAGCAAACAACAGTCACATTTCCTCTTTCGGAAAAAGTGCATTTGTTGTGCAAAGACTTTTGATCTTTAGTACTGTCTGTGATGATATATCTTAAACAATAGGTTTTAAGGATGTGCGAGCAGACATTATTGAATGTCACTAATTTTGGAAAAAACAAAAAAAACAAACATACAATGACAACACTTCCTCCATACACTAACTATAGTGAGCCTATTCTGTGAGCCGAGAGTGGATGCAGTGTGCTAGTACAGGCGTACTTGGTCACCCGACTTTTATCACAGCTGGCTGTAAAGCATGGCTGAAGTTAAAAAAGATAAATAGACACAACCAGCGTCGTATTCGTTAGATTTAATTGGCAAACACGAGTGATTCTTGGTCACATGGTTTGACTTAGAGAAAACATAGAGGTTGCTCAGAAGATGGAAAAACGCCAACTGTGCAGGACATTGTTTGACCTGGGCCGAAATCAGCCAAGGTACCAGAACAAAACCCACCCAGGACACATCGCATTCTGTAAATAATTCATAATTTCAGTGTTTTTGTTTTGTTTTTATTCAAATACTTATTTTTTTTAAAAGTAAATCAATATGACCTTCCCCCCTTACAGAAATGCTGTTTCCATTAAAACCATTAGCAACAATTAATATCCTATCAACAAATCCCAGTTAGCACAACATACAAGCACATCCAAAATGTCATCTACTCATCATTACTGCCCAAATCTCTGAAAACATCATGATCATGTCATTATCGCACCTGTTAGTGATCACTCTAACACTGTGATCTCCCAGTGATCTGAACTGTAACAGAATACCTATATCAAGTCCCCACCCATCTCTGCCAATGGACCATCTTAAATAAGGACGGTCAGTATTTGGACATCTGTACACTCAACTGTGTGCATTCCCTGTGTCTGAACTCACCGATGAGAGCCGAGTGTCCACGGCGTGCCATGTTCTTCGCTCTGACCGCGTCTTTTATGCGGTCCACCTCCTGCTGGTAAAATTTGCGGTCACGGGCTGCGCCTTCTTTAGCCTCTCTGAGGGCGGCCTCCAGAGCCTTCACCCTCTCCGCAGTCGCACGCAGACGCTTCTCCAGCTTCGGCAGCTCACAGCGCAGGTCTGCGTTATCTCGAGTCAGCTGCAGGTTTGGCGGAGAAGGTTGAACTATTGAGTCTGGAGGTGTGCCTTTATCTTATTAGTGACTTGACAAGGTGTGCGATTACCTGTTTATGGACTTTGGTGAGCTGTTCTAGATTGTTCTCCAGGAAGCAGATCTTTTGTTTCAGGAGAAAACTGCTCCCACCTTCCTCGCAGTCCAGCTCAGTGCTCTGTCAACCATAGAAACCGGCATAGTAAGAGCTCCATCAATAAATCATCATCCTCATCATCCTCCTCATCACTCTGTCAGGAAGCTGATTACGTTCTACTGCGGAGTATGTGAGTGAGAACCGTACTGGAATGACAAAAAGGTTTTAATTCATATTAATGGTTCTCCTAGGACCACCCTCAAAACAACATTCGGTTGTGATTTGTTATTTAATCTTCTCGTAAAGATTAAAAGACCTGATCTAACTCATCCACTTAATAAGCTAAAATTATGAGATAGTAAGTCATAACTAAGAAGTCATAATTTGAGATAATTAAGAGTCAATGTATTGAGAGAGAAAGTAGTAAGTCAATTATGAGAATGTAAGTCATAACTAAGAAGTCATAATTGAGTTATTAAACTATAATTATGAGAGTCATTATGTGAGAGTCATAATTACGAGATAGTAAGTCAATTATGAGACACTAAGTCATGATTATGAGATATTCAAGTCATAATAATGACTTATAATGAATAACAGGTGGTTGGTGTAGCTCAGCTTATAACACCACTACCCGCTAGGGAGCCATCACTACATGTGGGAGACTGGGGTTCAAATCCCAGTCTGGATGACTATGCTGTGCTACACCAATAAGGGTCCTTGGGCAAGACTCCCAACACTACACTGGCCTCCCTGTAATATGAATAACCTTGTAAGTCGCTCTGGATAAGAGCGTCAGCTAAATGCCAGAAATGTAAATGTAATAATGAGGAAGTAGGTTGTAGTTATGAGAGTCATAACTGAGACACTAAGTCACAATTATGAGATACAGAATGCCCGTTTTTATTTCTGTAACTGGTGGAAACGGTCTTCCATAGCTCGCCCTTTTGGATGTGTGGATTGTTGGGAGGCTTCAATGAACCATTTGCTTCTAGACAGCAGGGAACCGTACAACGTTAAGTCCCCATAACAGTAAGTCTGCTACAGGCCGTCTGTATACACAACACTCATAACTTCTATATGATTTAAACTGCTGAATAAAGTGGTCATTTAGAGAAGCTTTATTAAAACTGGGCTGCTTTTTACAGATTAGTTCTTCCATATGTGAACTGCATCAACAACAACAACAACAACAACAACAACAACAACAACAACAACAACGTGTTATTATATTGTTAAGATGTAAACAAAGTCATTCAGAGTGGTCTGAAACGTCAGCATTGCTTACAGTGGTGGTGATAGGACCTAGACGTCAGATATCCACCAAGAAAAGCTACATCACAGGAAGTGAATTTATGAAATGATAAGGAATAGGAATATGGGAATTCTGGGCCAATGCAGATTTCTGTTTTTCACATGTACCTCTCTTTACATCCTAAGCATCCCTAGCTGGCTTCTGCAAAGGACACTACACACCGGTGTGCGGTGTTTGTGATTCAGAACCGTTGCCCATCTAACGCACGGCTAAATAGAATTCTCACATCAGATGTCCAAACGTCTGAGGTACAGCCAGTGGAAGTCACATGACTTATGAACATGACTCCCTACAAAATATTAGCAGTGAAGCTTCAGCAGAGCTACGTAGGTTGGGTGTAATATTGGTCAAGATGTTTAGGCAGCCAACAGACCCCAACATTGTCCACCACCGAGAACAGCTGGTCAACCAGAGTCATCAATTCCACCGCTGTTGCTGAAACAGTTTTAGCTTTTGGGCTGTTCTCGCAGATTTTATTTATGAAAGAGTTGATCAACCAGCTGCGGAATCGATGAGCTAAACATTAATGGTGCTTTTCTGGCATACGTTAGATGTGTCATCAAGTATCAGTTTGAAATATCAGCCAGCCTCGTGCAGATGACTTAAAAAAGCACACTATCCGGTGATATCGGTAAGATTTCAATATCATGCATCCCCAGTTAAGGATATGCTGTCCGTGCCAGAGACTGTGCTTGATTTATTCATGTGCTGTAGATATCACCACTCTGAATCAGACAGGGAACAAGATAAACAGCAGTAACGTGTTACCTTTTTCACACGCACGGTCAGATCCTGCACAAACAGCTTTCTCAAATTATGTAAGGTCTGCAGTTCTCGAGCCTGCAACAGAACACAAGACTAGAAACTCAGAACGTGGCTGTTTGCCCATCATGAGTTGCGTTAACCTGTAAGCAGCGCAGAAGCTCTTAATGTCATACATGCATACATACAGGGGTTGGACAATGAAACTGAAACACCTGTCATTTTAGTGTGGGAGGTTTCATGGCTAAATTGGACCAGCCTGGTGGCCAATCTTCATTAACTGCACATTGCACCAGTAAGAGCAGAGTGTGAAGGTTCAGTTAGCAGGTAAGAGCACAGTTCTGCTCAAAATACTGCAATGCACACAGCATTATGGGTGACATACCAGAGTTCAAAAGAGGACAGATTGTTGGTGCACGTCTTGCTGGCGCATCTGTGACCAAGACAGCAAGTCTTTGTGATGTATCAAGAGCCACGGTATCCAGGGTAATGTCAGCACACCACCAAGAAGGACGAACCTCCACCAGCATCACGTAGTGACCTGGCCACTATCCTGCAAGAAGAATGGCTTAAACTCCCTCTGACCACTGTGCAGGACGCAGTATATATCATTCCCAAGACCAACTGACGCTGTATTGGCCGCAAAAGGATGCCCTACACCATACTAATAAATGACTGTGGTCTAAAACCAGGTGTTTCAGTTTCATTGTCCAACCCCTGTACATACATACACACACATACACAGCAAATCCCATTTCAATCCATGAATTTCCCCTCACCACTGTCTCCTCAAGACCTTTCAGCTCTTGACTGGCCAGCTCTCTCTTCTCATTATGCAAGCTGTAGACAACAGCAAACAGTGGGACATTATATTGTGTAGAAATGTTTAATGGAAAATCAAATCATATCAACGTACAGAACGTTCTGGTAAAAAGCTTGAGGAATCCACAGGCGGGTTTAAGGCAAGTAGCATTTAGATTTCCTTTGGTTTGTCACCATTTACTCAGGGAACCTAAACCTGTGTTTGAGGTTAATGAGGTTAATCCTGCTCTCGCAGGTAAGACCATAAGTATATTAGGTTACAGATGAATTGAGCTGTTTAATCGCCAGCTTCATGATCAAATTCCCCTGTTCCACCTTAAAGGGTGCAGCAACCCCAGGTACCAGAATGTAACTGCAGAACCATTTAAGGTGGAACAGGGAAATTCCCTGAGGTAGTGGCCGAGACATCAGCGTATTACTAGTGATTTTTATGTGTGTATTTTTTTTAAGAATCTTCTAGCCTAAATTGCACACCAGACGAGGAATCCTGTGTGCGTGAGATGAGCGCGCAGGTCTATGTATGTGAACAGCAGGTGGGACTTACATCAGTTTCTGCAGTTTCAGATTTTTCTCCTGCTCCTGCATCTTCAGAGCCTCATTCTCTGAGCACAGTCTCCTCTGCTCCAACAGCAAGTTCTCATTACACCTGAAAGAGAGAGACAGACAGACAGAGAGAGAGAGAGAGAGACAGAGAGAGAGAGAGAGAGAGAGAGAGAGAGAGAGAGAGAGATAGAGAGAGAGAGAGACAGAGAGAGAGAGAGAGTGATTTATCTTTTAATGAATGTTTTATCAGCAGGTACTCATGTGCTCTCTTACTCCTGCAGTTCATCCAGCATCCTCCGTTTGCTGCACAGCTCATCTTGCAGGAGAGCCAGCTGCATCTGAGGGGTCTCCATGTGGTCCTCAATCAGAACACACTGTAAACACAACATACACAGACTCGTCTTCACTGGTCTTCAGAGACCTTTGGATCATAACCCAGAGTATTCCTTCAGTACATGCAGAGGTCTAGGCCCAAACACAAACCGCACCTTGCTTTCTTGGGTGTGGTTCACTTTCAGCTGATCTTTCTTCGTCTCGAGCTCACATGAGTCCTGATTGCTTCCTTCACAAAAAGGGAAACAGAAGAAACATCAGTATCACATACACAGCAGCCTTCATATACACCAACGTCACTGCCGCCTCTAACTCGGTGTAAAAGTGGGTGTGGTTTATAAAGCGTATGTATGTAACATGCAGCAGAACCAGAACAGTTCTGCAAGGACGAGTTGGAACAAACTCCTACTAAAGGTACAGAAAGACCTCCATCAGGCTACAGATATCAGAGCATGTGCAAGCCCTGGTATCTGCTAAATGCTGACCAAAAGTTTACAGGTGCCATATTTACTACTGACTGATTAATAATAAACAGTGCCCTGATATTCACACTGACTTCTTTCCGTTTTGACACAGTTTGCTGCAGATGTTTGTTAAAATCACTTTACAAACCAACAAAACATGTCATTTGGTCAGGGGTGCACAAACTTTTACAAACAAGGGCATATCGCAGTACTACAAGTATCTCCAAAATAGTAATTGCCAAATTTGATGCCTTTACAGGGGAAAACGATCTGCTTCCAGCGCAGGTTCCTGTAGAGAGGTTTTACTCCGAGTGATTTGGGAGAGTTTCTATCGGTCCAATAACCAGGAAACCACCCACAGTAATCAGAATTTAGAACCACTCGCCAACTGTGCTCACACACACACATAGACACACACACACACACACACACACAGAGACAGACACAGAGACACACACACAGAGACACACACACACACACACAGACACACACACACACACACACAGAGACACACACACACACACAGACACACACACACACACAGACACACACACACACACACACACACACACACACACACACACACAGACACACACACAGACACACACAGACAGACACACAGACAGACACACACACACACAGACAGGAGTCTCACACACACTACACACACATGGACAGACAGAGACAGAGACACACACACTACAGGACATCGAGACACACACAGAGACAGAGACACACACACACAGAGAGAGACACTGACACACACACACAGACAGATGACACATCGGAACACACACACACACAGACAGAGACATTCGACACAAACACACACAGAGAGACTGAACACACACACACAGACAGAGTCCCCCACACAGGGGGTCCACAGCAGACATTTCTACAGAGACACACACCACACAGACAGAGACACACACACAGAAACACCACAAACATGACTCCGAGATTGTTGGAGCGTTTCATCCACACAACCAACACACACAGGAGACACACACAGTAATCAGAATTTAGACACACATCACAACAGCACACACACACAGAGACACACACACACAGACAAACATAGACACACACACACAGACAGAGAGACACACAGAGACACACACAGGCACGCGAATTTAATCCGTCCATGCAGTGAAACAGCCATCCACACATAAAACACAAACATCCAGACCCCAACAACCACACCCACTCACCCCCCACCCCAACAACCACACCCACTCACCGACCTCCCAACACACCCATCTACCTACTCACTCATATATATTGAGTATACCCCACACACCCACTCAAACCCACTCACCCACCACTGACACACCCACCTCCACTCATGCATCCAACAATCCACACCCCCCCGCCAACACACACACACACACACTTACCCCCACCCCAACAACCACACCCACATCCACACACCCATGTGAACACACATACTAGGGAGCAGTGAGCCCTATTCATAGTGACGGGGAAGAAGTTGGGGAGTTGGGTGCCTTGCTCAAGTGCTACAGAACTGAACCGACATTTCTTTTACAAGGATGGCTCCCTAAACTCCAGCCCACCTCTGCCCCCTAACTGTCCAGGAGAACCACTGTACCCCCATGATATATTAAAGTGAAAATGAACATAAACTGGAGACACATCCTTTTCCTTTGGACTGTGCTGATAAAACTACAAGTTATCCTGAGTTACCCAGTGTGTGCACTTTGTCTAGCTCCTCCGTTAGCCTGTGCTGGCTGAGCTCCAGCTGTCTCCTCTTCTCCTCAGCGTTCTGCACGTAGTCCGTCAGAGACTTGATCTTCACCTGGTGCTGTCACCATGGTAACAGAAAGCAGAGACCACTTTAATAGCATTGTATTTTCTGTACAACGTCCAGCACTTCTGCCTAATAACCACAAAATCAAAGGGCAGCTTCCTCCATCATTCTCTCTGCTGAGGGAGGCGGGTATCAGCACTCACAGGGCATGAGCACGGTGTTTTTAGACGATTGGAAACAGCAAAGTATTAATCCATTTATTTATTTAATTTTTTATCTGCCTTAATATTTGATTGGCAACTTGTGAACACAAGCCATTTAGGGTTCATGGGAATTCCTAACATATAGATATATAAACATATGTTATACAGTATATGTAACAAAGGGCTGTGTAAATATAGGGTAACCAGGAAAAATAAATGATGATAAATTTAGACTGATATGGGGGATATTTATTGAGCTACACATACAGAAGTAGCGCCTCTTAGTATGGAGTCAGACGTGTCTGCATGGAGCTGTAGAGATTCCTAATGGTGCCCTATGATAATCCATCCCATGCAGTTTTAATATCCTCACACAGTTCCTGCAGACGGTGCAGTAGGGGTGGAGGTGGAGTGACACCAGGTCTTCTGGACGTGTGACAACAAAGCCTCCATCTTAACGCCGACCACGGTGCCTCCACACATGGACTCATTGGTCGTCTCCACCAAGACAAAAGCGGGACTCGTCACTGAAGATGACCCGCTGCCATTCTGAGTCACCCCATGACTGGCAGTCTGGCACCACACCACTGCAGTCTATAGTGATGCTGACATGGTGTTAAGGACAGTCGTCTTAACGGTCTGTGTGAACGTAGCCCTGCGTTGTACAGCTGTCTACCAGTGGTGCTGGCACTAACAGGATGACTCATGGCTGTTGGGTCAGTGCAACAGTGCAGGTGCAGTGATAAAGCCCGTCCTTGCTTACATCAAATGCACGGCCGAGTGTGAAACTGGAATCACTCGCATGTCACACAGTGTCAAACCTACCCACCTATGTTCATTGCCGTCAGCTGATTCCTTCTGGCTGCAACCATTTGCGCATCTACTCTCGACCAAAATATATTTGCATCCTGTACAGGATTCAGCAAAATGCTCCACAGCATTGTGTTTAACCTCATAGCAGAGAGCTGTCAGTTTTTCCCAGTTCGAGATTCCTGAACGTTTCCTCAACAGAGCTATGTCAATGATGTGTTAACATTCAAAGCACTGACCAAGATATGAATACATAAACGAAAAGGTCCTGAGGAATCGAATAATCATAACTGTAAAATTTTAAAGCATGTTACCTGGGAGATGAGTAACTGACAGGCCGCTAGTTCTCTCTCATTGGCCAGCATCTTGAGAGAGGCGTGGTCAAAGGCCGACTCCAGCTGTTTGCTGCGGTTGATGAGGCTTTTCAGTTCTGACTTAAGTTTAGTCAGGAAGAGTCGGGCCATCGTAAACTCCTCCTCTAGAGAACCACCGCCATCACACAACTACACACACACACACACACACACACACACACACACACACACACACACACACACACACACACACACACACACACACACACACACACACACACACACACACACACACACACACACACACACACACGGAGGAGGATGGCATACATGAACAGCACTGAATGTTCTTCATTTCATTTCCAGTCAAAACAGCCATGAAGCACAAGTTCGCTTTTTTTCAGCATCACAGAGGCAATCCTAAATAACAGAAAAGCCCCAGACGCCTGAACAACTAACTGTCCACTTTTTGCCTGGGGTAATAAACTTACAGCTTCCGTTCTTTTCAGGAAAAGTTTCAGTTTTTCAAAGTAATCTACAGGGGTATTTCTCCACCCCTCTACAGTTCAGTCTTAGAAACTGAATGTCCATACCATTGCGTCATCTCACAGTGGAAGGATGGACAGAAGCACCTGTGGATGTTCTCAGATCTGAAGGAAGAGTGGAGCTTGATGTTCTCCTCACTCTCAAAAACATGAAAGTTGCTGATGGTCTATCAGGCTTTCCAGGTGGTTGTTAGGAGTCCCATTTTTTCTGCTGCTTTTAGTCGGTTTTTGAAACCTCCAGTTATTTTAGTTTAACCTTCCTCCAGATTACGCAAGGTGATTACTTTGAATTTAATCTCACCAAGAAACATCTCCTGAGAATAACATCATTTGTATTTAATAACTGCTTTGTCTGGAAACGAAAGGGTGGTCTCTGACTTCTGCACAACACAGCATACCATTTTGATTTCCTTGGTTCCAATGATGGCCCCCATGTCACTGAGGTCTCTCAGCAGCAAATTGAGAATCTCTACTGCTCTCCTTCTCTGGGCGGCACTGACCTCCTGTTGCTCTGCCAGGTCCCTCTGAGCAGCCTCGAGGAGCTCCTACAACACACACAAACACTCCCCTCTGTTGGCTGCATGGTGAAACTCCTACTGCATATTTCTAAGGAAGAAGGGGAACACAGCTTGGCAGCAGCGTTAGTATAATCTACTGGGGGGCCAGCGCAAGAAAGAACAAGAGCCCCTCTTTAGGAAATTAGCTTAAACAGATAAACCTCTTGAACAAGTTTGTGTCTGAATGGCTAAAGCGCATTATTAACTCATCACCCAGTTATGAAACTGTCCTACCAACACGGCCGGCAGTTACGCCACTGATGGCCTGACCAGCCAGATGTCTTCTCCTACTCCAGCTTCTACTGTGTGTAAGTGCCCTCTGTCACTCAACATAAATAACCCCCCTGTATATTGAAATGAACTGGCTTTCTAGCTGACATGCAACATAAGCAGTTTTAGATTTTGGTGAGGCATGAAGGGGCAGGTCATTCTCGGGGCAAACAGGGCAACAGCAAAAAGCACACCGCCTGAAAACAGAACGGTATGAGAGTAAAGGTGTGATAATCTCTCACTTACAAGCTTCTTAGCGATCCTGTGAACTTGGCATGTGACTTTCTTCAAAACACTCAAAACTGGCACATGGATGTACATACACCCTAACCTACAAGGCACGAGTAAGTGAGTCGGTTAGCTGGTTTACTGGTGTGAATGATTAAAATCACCGTGTTGAGGCATGTATGCTGCCGTAGGCTTTGCACTGGAGGTACAAAGTTAAAACTGCCATTTAATAACTCACCCACCAATTTATAGTTCATAGTACGAGCTTCATACACCAGGTAATGCTTCCCATACTAGGCTGTAATAATTTGGCCGATTAATAATAGCCCTAGATATAACTGTGATAGTTTTAATCCTTAAGCATGAGCTCAAATAAACAAACAAACATGTCTCCCTGCTTCACAGGCACGGCCAAGGATGAAACTTGAATCGTACATCGGTCCTTCTGGACAGAGCCATTTGTGCAACTATTCTTTTGACCAAGTGCATTGAGATCGACACACACACACCTGATAACTAAATATGAATTTGATGAGCTACTATAGACAGAAAAACATTCATCGCATAGGTTTAATCTGAGTTTTAAGATGACTGATGCTGCTGCATTGTTATCGGAGTCTGAAACGTTGAGTTTTGGCTGATACGCACATTTAGTGTGAGGTGAAAACTGTAAATGAGGAGGTATCACTTTAACCGGTCGTATGAATGAGTGTAGTGAGTTTGGGGAATGGTGTGTGTGTGTGCGTCCTCACGTGCTTCAGCGTGAGCTGCTGGGTGAGCGCATGATTGGCGTGTGTGCAGGCAGAGGCCTCCTGGCTCTTTTGGTCATAGTTGTGCGCAAGCTCCTCCAGTGCAGACAGCACGTCTCTCACCTCCCTCCTCAGCTCCTCATTATCCATCTGCAGAGAGCTCAGCTCCTCCTGTACGCGCACGTCGTTCCTGCGAGACGACGCTAACAACTACAGAAACTCAGACAGTAAGTTTAGTGAGGATTCGGTTCATATACACAGGTCAGCCATATCAATTAAACCACCTCCTTGTGTCTACACTCAGCGTCCAGTTGTTCAGCGCCACTGACCATATAGGAGCGCTTTGTAGTCCTACACTTACAGAATGCAGTCCAGCTGTTTCTCTGTATACTTTATCACCCTGTTCTTCAGTGGTCAGGACCTCCACAGGACCACTACAGAGCAGGTGTCATGTGGGTGGTGGATCATTCTCAGTCCAGCAGTGACACTGATATGGTGGTGGTGTGTTAGTGTGTGTGCAGTGCTGCTGGACACCTCGGTGTCAATCCTGGACTAAGAATAGTCCACCAACCAAAATAGGTGTCCTGTGGGCCACTTGTACCTGCACAACACACACTTACACACCACCACCACCTCGTCAGTGTCACTGCATGGTTTAATGCAGTTTCTGCATGCTCTTGGCATTCCCTCCAGCATGTTCATGAGGAGCACTGGGGATGCTTCTCCAGCACACCTGAAGACTCTGCAGTTACGGGGCCCTTGCTGGCTAATGAATAGTACCTAACCTAACTTTTAAAAACCATTGATGCAAACAAATTGAAATAAAGTTGTGTTAGATTTGTCATAGAAATAAATAAATAAATAAACAAATAAATTTAAAAAAATGCTTAGTCCAATAGAAAATACACTGTATATATACAGGGGTTGGACAATGAAACTGAAACACCTGTCATTTTAGTGTGGGAGGTCTCATGGCTAAATTGGACCAGCCTGGTGGCCAATCTTCATTAATTGCACATTGCACCAGTAAGAGCAGAGTGTGAAGGTTCAGTTAGCAGGTAAGAGCACAGTTCTGCTCACAATACTGCAATGCACACAACATTATGGGTGACATACCAGAGTTCAAAAGAGGACAGATTGTTGGTGCACGTCTTGCTGGCGCATCTGTGACCAAGACAGCAAGTCTTTGTGATGTATCAAGAGCCACGGTATCCAGGGTAATGTCAGCATACCACCAAGAAGGACGAACCTCCACCAGCATCACGTAGTGACCTGGCCACTATCCTGCAAGAAGAGTGACTTAAAATCCCTCTGACCACTGTGCAGGACTTGTATATGTCATTCCCAAGACGAACTGACGCTGTATTGGCCGCAAAAGGAGGCCCTACACCATACTAATAAATGACTGTGGTCTAAAACCAGGTGTTTCAGTTTCATTGTCCAACCCCTGTATTTCTCTAAACAGGAAGCATTAGTCATATTACAGTACTAATGTATCTTGTATGTGTGAAGAACACTCCCAACAACGTACAGCAATGAGAAACAAACAAACAAACATTTTTGAAAACTGTCATTTGTGTTCTGTGTCTAAACCCTTCATGTCATACCTCTTCCTGCACCTCCACCTGCTGTTTTAGTTTCTCAGCCAGCTGAGTCTGCACGTTAATCTCATCATCCTGCACAGAGAGACAGAAAATGGCTGACTTAACATGAAGACAGGTATGGACTATTGTCCCTCTACCTCAAAGGGGAACACCACCAATTTTTCACATTTCCGGCAGAATGAAGTGATTAACATCTCAACCAAGTCTTTAAGAAGGGTTTGGTATAAAGTGCTTAATTCTAGTTTGTACCTTGTCAGACTTGTTCACAGTGGTGGTAATGGGAACCAGATGTCTGAAGAGTCCCCTTACAGAAAGCCGTTAGAAGTAGGGGTATACTCCTGACGTCTGAGACGTTGTTTGGCCTAAAACATATTTCAATAATTTTCCCCCGATCAATATATGGTGGAGATATGTACAAGGCTAACCAGTCTCCACAGAGATCTCTCCACTATTTCTCCATCAGCAACATGAGTAGGGCCACTGGTGGTTTTGGGCTGTGTATAAAATGCCGGTATTTGTGTTGTTGGCATGGTGACACCTGGTTCCCATCACCACCACTGTACAGACGTCTTGAGTGGATACGTTGCTCTACAATGAACCACTTCACAGCAAACCATTCTCAATGACTCTGTTTACATCAGAACCACTGAATTCTGCAGAAATTCTGATAAATCTTTGGGATTTTCCTTTAATGGTCCAGAAGACCAAGTCAAACCCAAGTAACCGCCAGACCCTGATTGGGGGCCGGCTTCAGCCTAAACCCGGATTTTGAATTTTGTGTAGAGGAAGAGAAGGAGGTTGTAGAACGCATGTTAACAACATTTATCAAATATCCTACGTTACATCTGACCTCACAGTCTACCTGAAACTCTCTAGTGCTGCATCTAGCCATACCTGATGGACTGACAAAAAGATAGAGACCCAACCGCACCTAAACAGAGCCAAGTTTCATTCAGCTTTCGACTTTATCCACCTTATTTCACACCAGTGGTTTCGTTTCTACTGGCTAGTTACTGGGCTTTCGTGTGCTGTTCAGACGCAGGGGTTACCGACCGACAGGTCTTCTAAATGAGGTTTACTGAAGACTGGCTGACGGGCTTTTACCAGATCTATCCAGCTGGTACAGATCTATAAGGGCTTCAGAGAGTAGCATGGAAGCAAGGGTATGACGCGAGTAGCCGTGTGTATGGAAGACACGCTCACCTTGTCGTCCAGTTGTTTGTACAGGTTTCTGAGGTTCTCCTCCTGCTGATTCTTCTCTAAGGCAGTAACTGTGGATAAGGAGGGCAGAGCGCTGCTGATGACTGGTGTACCGTCACACATCTCCTTCTCACCTTCACCGCTCAACTGCTCCTGCACAGGTACATACACACCTAAACCACACACACACAGACACACACACAGACACACACACACAGACAGACAGACACTTCCTTTAATCTGACGTATAACGGAGTGAAGAGGGGGGTTCAGGTGGGAATTGGTTGTGGCTGGTGATTTTATCCATCAGGACTTTAATGGATCCTGAAAAGTCTATGATCTGAAAGAACATGGGGTCACACCCGGATGCTAGTCTGCGCTCAAGCGTGGAGGACTGTCTTTGTGCATCAGCAGACGGGGTACAGTGAGCTAGTGGAACTACAGCACTGAAGCAAACAGGAGGAGGGAATGAAATTCACTTCCCCTACTAAACAAAGAGCCTGAAGCACTTTATAGAAATACTACAGGAAAATAAAAACAATCTGCACTGGAACACCGGCTCGTAGGCCAACTGGGCAGTGGCCACAGGTGGAGTTGGCAGGTGGCAAATGCAAGAAAAACATACTACCTATAGTTTCAGTCAACTTCAGGAACGTAAACAGAAGAGCTTCACTGCTTTCCGGTTCAGCAGCTCACATCCGACAGGCCTTTCTATAGAGATGCAGCTGCTTGGCTGCTCAGAAACTCGTACAGCCAAAGCCAGTTCAACTTCTCTGAGATTTGGTGAGAGCTGCTGTGGTTTTAGTGTGGAGTTTATATCAGATATTTGTCATTCGGTATAACCAATTTCAATGACTTTCTGAATTATGCAGACGTTAGAAATTTGAAGGAATTACCTTTTTAATGACCAAGAAAATGCACTGAAAGTTTAAAAATAAAAATAAAAGTTGACACTAATTCTTCTCTCTACAGGTATAAACGCTCTCTCTTGCGCTCTCACCGTTTCTCCACTGGTTGAGCTCGGTCTGCAGTTTCTCTATGACGCCTTTCAGACTCTCTCTTTTCTGTTTCTCCTTCTCATACTTCTTCTTCCACTCCTCTGCCGTCAGCTCCACGTTCACACACACCGTGTTCCTGATGCTCTTAGCTCTGTAGGGGAAACACACTTCCCTTCAGAACACAACAGAGCACTGCACGTTTATCAGGACTGCCGGTTTATCCCTCTGTGTGTATATCCACAGCCGTGACATTGGTCTGTCTGTCTGTGTGTGTGTGTGTGAGTGAGAGAGACCTCTGTCCGAACAGCAGTGTGGATTTAGTCTCAGCCTCGTTGAAGACAGATGGAGAGCAGCAGATGATGATGGTGGTCCTGCAGTTTCCACCCAAAGAATCCTGCAGAATCCGAGTCATCTTACTGTCACGATACGGCACATGAGTCTTCTACAACACACACACACACACACACACACACACACACACACACACACACACACACACACACACACACACACACACACACACACACACACACACACACACACACACACACAGACACACGTTTTACAATCAAACTGTCAGAAACGGCAAAAACTGTGCAATTATGACAGTTCAGCTAAGAGAGAGAGAGAGAGAGAGAGAGAGAGAGAGAGAGAGAGAGAGAGAGAGAGAGAGACAGAGAGAGAGAGAGAGAGAGAGAGAGAGAGAGAGAGAGACAGACAGACAGAGAGAGACAGAGAGAGAGACAGAGAGAGAGAAAAAGAGAGACAGAGAGAGAGAAAGAGAGACAGAGAGAGAGACAGAGACAGACTTACTGTGCCCTCTGCCAATGCGGAGATGACGTTGCCGAGGGCAGAGAGAGATTTGTTGATGTTTTTAGCCTCGTCCAGCACCGCACCAGCTGCTCCTGTCTTACTGACCTGCCAGACAGATTCATAAAAATAAATAAATGAATAAATGAAGAAATAAATAAATAAACAGCCACCGGCCCAATCATCTTCCTCAAGTCCTCTTGTCTTGTTAAAGAGGACGTACTGTGCTCATTTATTGATGTTCATCATTGTATTTTTGGGCTCTACTGGAAAAACACAAGTTGTCAGTTCACATATGAAACACTAGTGCTGCATCGCTGTGCACATGTTCACACACCTAACAGCGGTACACGCCAGTATAGCTGACGCCAGCATGAAGACACAAACGCTGACAGCGTTACTGGTGAACCGGATGGATATTAGAGGAGAGCTGTATCGGTGTAGACCGCTTATTTATGGTGGAGGAGCAGAATTATCTCTGGTGGGTAACACTGGAATTTAATGAAGGAGACCTCCGGTTTATTCCACCACTGCTGTTAATGCCCAGAGTTAAGGAACTTTGACACTTGATGGAGCGCTGCAGACTGCAGAATACAGATGCTCCAGAGGCTGAATTGCCCTTGCCTGTACATGTGACCGCAGCATACAGGACAACAGGTGCCCCCGACACACACACACCCTGACACACACACACACACACACCCACCACCCCGACACACACACACCCACACACACACACACCATCCCGACACACCCACACACCCCGACACACACACACACACCCCACCCCGACACACCCATCCCCCCCCAACACACACACACACACACACACACACACACACACACACACCCCGACACACACACACACACCCCACCCCGACACACCCATCCCCCCCCAACACACACACACACACACACACACACACACCCCCCGACACACACACACACACACACACACACACACACACACACACAGCCCCCAACACACACCTTCTCACTGCCAGCCAGGTCGACCAGGTACAGTTTGCCTGTGAGTTTGTGCTCCGTGTCCAGGTGCTCCTGTTTGATGTTGATCAGGAAGATGCTGTGGCTGCGGGAACTGTGCTCATTCATATCTTACACACAGCACAATCAACATACAGAATAAACACACAACAAACACAAAACACAAGCTGGAAAACGAGCTGGTCAGCAATCTACACAAACAGCCCAACAATACTGGAGTAAAGCTCATACCTCACACAGGTGCGGTATGTAATCATAGGTAAAGGACATAAAGACATTTATTAAAAGGTGCTCACTGGTTACGGCTACGTGCCGGTTAGATTTCCCCTCATCAATCACATCCATCATCTCTTCTGGACTGGAGACAAAGCGCTCGGTACAACCCTGACACACACACACACACACACACACACACACACACACACACACACACAGAGTTAGAGAGGTCTGATTCATTGCATTTCTGAATACATAAATAAATCTTTAGGGAGGTAAACTTCCGAATTACCTTCACATATGGAACTCGATTTTTATCCTCGTGCACCGCCAGGTTGGTCTTTGAGACTGCAAACACAAATACATGCCATTAAATGCATTAACACCTCTCTGTAGTTCTACACTTACCGACTGTAGTCCATCTGTTTCTTTCTATACTGTATTACCCCCACAGGACCACCACATAGCAGGTATTATGCGGTTGGTGGATCATTCTCAGTACTGCAGTGACACCGACATGGTGGTGGTGTGTTAGTGTGTGTGGTGCTGGTGTGAGTGGATCAGACACAGCAGTGCTGCTGGAGTGTTTAAACACCTCAGTGTCACAGCTGGACTGAGAATCATCCACCAGTTGAAACTATCCATTGGGCAGCGTCCTGTGAACAACGATGACAGACTAGAGGATGACCAACACTGCACTCTGCAGCAGCAGATGAGCCATCGTCTCAGACGGTACACATACAAGGTGGACCAGCAGGGTAGGAGTGTCTAATAGAGTGGACACAGTGTTTAAACACTCCAGCAGCACTGCTGTGTCTGATCCACTCACACCAGCACCACAAACACACCACCACCACATCAGTGTCACGGCAGTGCTGAGAATGATCCACCACCCACATAATACCTGCTCTGTGGTGGTCCTGCGGGGGTCCTGACCATTGAAGACCAGGATAGTAAAGTGTACAGAGAAGAGATGGACTACAGTCTGCAGCTGTAGCACTACAGAGTGCTCCTATATGGCCAGTGGAGCTGATAATATGGACAGGAGGTGCAGAAACAAGGAGACTGTTTTAAAGTAGTGGCTGGTTGGTGTATAAACCACGTTACCAGTATAGCATGCCGATCAGACTGGGTTTAATAAAAACCCACATCCTCTGATGTACCACAGTAAGCCACTGCTTCTGTGAAGTCACAGTAACCGACATGTTGACGTATGCCCATCTATTTACCAGTCAATGAGTTATCCCTGCCTATTCAAGGGGCAGCCGAGGGCTGGAGGTTAGGGAGTCAGCCTCGTGACCAAATAGCCACCGGTTTGATCCCCTGAACTGACAGGACATGACTAAAGCAAGATGACTTGAGCCTAACCTCCATCTCTTCCCCAGGCCCTGTGGATAGGGCTGCTCCATGCTGATTGTGCGCTCGATGCCCCCTAGTGGGCATGTGTGTTTCACTGCACGGAGTGGCTAACTAAAGCACAATGGCCAAAGAGTAATTAATTAGTTCATTCATCCTGAGGTCATAGAGAAGAACCAATCAGAACAGAGCTCATGTACAAACTCATGGCAGCCTCTTCCTTCACTAAACAGTGCACAAACTCTTACCATCCAGCAAATCCCTGATTTTCTCCAGATAGATTTCGAAGTAGGATACCTGTAAAAGATAAGAAGCAGAAGCACGCTAGCACACGAGCACAAAAGAGTCAGACATCACATGAACCACACACAGTCGTCCAGCAGCCTCACCTTAATATGGAACTCCAGGTTCTCCTCCATGGAGTAAATATGATCAAAAATATCACAAGCGATCCGAGGAATTATCCCCATCTTCTGAGGATCATGGAGTCTTCCCTGGGGGACAGGAAGTGTGGATGATGATCGAGCCCGCACGAACGCACAAACCCACAGCTGGTCACAGCACTCACCTCCATAGTGTGCGTCTTCCCTGATGAAGTTTGGCCGTAGGTGAATATGGTGCCGTTGTAGCCCTTCAGGACATCTAAAGAGTGAATCGGCTCAGTTAGACACCCCTGAGGAAAAGCTCAGCTATGGCTGACCTGGCTGGAGATGAAGGGATGCGTGTGGTAATAGGACTACCTCTCACAATGTCTTTCGCACATGACTCGTACACCTGCTCCTGCGTCGTGTTGGGTGGAATGACTCGGTCAAACATGTACGGCTTCCCCTGCACAGGATACACACAGCAGATACTGAAACCAGACGACAGCACTACAAACCAGTTAATCACAAAGCTCAATATCGTGACCCCCAGGGTCTCGATATCATCTTACACCTCTACAGTGAACCCTTTCACATCAAAGCATTCTGAATGGGTTTCTTTACAGTGATCTAGTCAATCAGAGAGTATTCAGCTTTAACATGCGCCGCTTATACGCTACGCACAGGTTTCCTATGTGGGCTCATACTCTGCTACTGAGCTCATAGGGACATGCACAAACCAGTCACATGCTTTTAATGCAGCACTGCCAAAAAACTGGAGCACAAAGCACCTTCATGGTTATAATGATTACACAAATGCATACGTACACACATACACAGGTGTATACACAGGCCTGCATACACACGTACACACACACACAGACACACACACACACACACACACACACACACACACACAATACACTATACACTATTCTAAATCCACCCAGTGAACCTACATCTGCATTCTGAGTTCATATTTTTTCAATGCTGGATAATTTCCTTCCTTAAATAAATAAAAGAATAACATTTTATATATATTATATATACACACACACACACAGGGGTTGGACAATGAAACTGAAACACCTGGTTTCAGACCACAGTCATTTATTAGTATGGTGTAGGGCCTCCTTTTGCGGCCAATACAGCGTCAGTTCGTCTTGGGAATGACATTTACTGCGTCCTGCACAGTGGTCAGAGGGACTTTAAGCCATTCTTCTTGCAGGATAGTGGCCAGGTCACTACGTGATGCTGGTGGAGGTTCGTCCTTCTTGGTGGTATGCTGACATTACCCTGGATACCGTGGCTCTTGATACATCACAAAGACTTGCTGTCTTGGTCACAGATGCGCCAGCAAGACGTGCACCAACAGTTTGTCCTCTTTTGAACTCTGGTATGTCACCCATAATGCTGTGTGCATTGCAGTATTTTGAGCAGAACTGTGCTCTTACCTGCTAACTGAACCTTCACACTCTGCTCTTACTGGTGCAATGTGCAATTAATGAAGATTGGCCACCAGGCTGGTCCAATTTAGCCATGAGACCTCCCACACTAAAATGACAGGTGTTTCAGTTTCATTGTCCAACCCCTGTACATACATACACACACACACTTTTTGCCATCTCATAACTATCACAAAACAATATCCCAGGTTTCAGGTATTAATAACTATTACAGAAAACTACTTAATCTAAACTATATCAAATATAATGGTTTTCCGTGATGGGGCTTGTAGGGGCATTCAACACCGGTGAACAATTCAGACACAATACTGTTACTCCCCTTCATGTTCTGATTTATTATCTTATATTTAACACTTCATTTTAAATCACTGTATATGAGGTGCTATATACATATTTATACACATACTTCCAAAAAAAACTTGGTCATTAATACCTCAATGATTATTTTTCAAACAAATTCTCATCATTCATATTATGATTATTATTAATATTAATGTTTGTAGTTGTCATTGTATGAAGTACTATGAACGCAAGCTTTAAATGAAAAATGCTACACCAAAAAAAAATTTTTTTTTTTAATTGATAACTGAACCACATCAGCCAGTACACTGCTGAACGTCCTTTGGGATTAATGAAGTAGCTATCTATGTGAAGCCCTGTAAACTAAACTAATCCTCCTGGAGTCTTACTGTAAACACCGTTTTAGAGTTTTAGCTCCTTAAAGATCAACACCAGTGACAGACGGTTAATATCGGATGGGCCTTCATTTCAGCGTTTTACATGCAGATGTGAAAGAGAGAGATAAGAAAGAGGAAAAGGGCCCAAAAGAAACGACAGCAAAGAGCGAGCAACAGACTGAACAGTGCTGAGGCTGCTGAGCTCGTCATCTGTTCATTACTTCTCCTCTGGTTCTTAATGAGAGTGCACCCTCACTGCAGCACCGGATCCTGATCCCACCTCCAGCCTCAGCCTTCCATCTCCCTGGTGAGTGATGTCCAACATACTGTACACGCGCACCCGCACACATGCCACCACAGGAAATTGCACTGTAGCAAAAGCATCACTCACAGAGCCAACCAACCAAACCACCGACAGGCCTGTAAATCTAGAGGACCTAGAACTCGCGTATCGGCTCCAGGACGTGACAGAGCCGGGACAGCATAGTTTATGAGGTAGGATTTACTGCGGCGTGGTGAGGATCTGGACCCAGCGCTACAGCGAAACCATCCAGACCGAGTTCTGCACATACATCACTAATTCCAGTAACGGTGCAGGCTGGGGTCTGGCGTTTGAAACTTGTGCAGTGCAGAACTATACTGTAATGCTCCAAGAGGAAAACGACTACCACCATCAACGCCTCGTTCGTTAACCAGATCAGAATCAAAGACTAGAACCATTTGCTGTTTGTGCTTACACACAGAGGAACCGAGTCTACCACACAGATACACACACTAGTGAACACACACGCTAGGGGGCAGTCAGCACACTTGCCCGCAGCGGTGGGCAGCCCTATCCATGACACCCAGGGAGCAGTAGGAGGTTAGGTCCTTTGCTCAAGGGCACATGAATCACAGCACTGAGGTAGCAAAGTGGAATGTATCAATACGATAGATAGGATGCCGACAGATTTAGGGGTCGTGGTTGTGGGGGACTTAGGGGTCGTGGTTGTGGGGGGCTTTGGGTTCAGTCACTGTTGTTTAAAAGTCTGACTGCTTGTGGGACAAAGCTGTTGCAGAACCGTGCAGTGACAGCACGGATGCTCCTGTACCTTCTGCCAGAAACACAGCCAAGAAGCACAGCCATGAATACCAGGACTGTCCCTACTGCTCCAGCCATATCCAGAAGAAGCCCAGCCATGAATACCAGGACTGTCCCTACTGCTCCAGCCATATCCAGAAGAAGCCCAGCCATGAATACCAGGACTGTCCCTACTGCTCCAGCCATATCCAGAAGAAGCACAGCCATGAATACCAGGACTGTCCATACTGCTCCAGCCATATCCAGAAGAAGCACAGCCATGAATACCAGGACTGTCCCTACTGCTCCAGCCATATCCAGAAGAAGTCCAGCCATGAATACCAGGACTGTCCCTACTGCTCCAGTCATATCCAGAAGAAGCCCAGCCATGAATACCAGGACTGTCCCTACTGCTCCAGCCATATCCAGAAGAAGCACCACCATGAATACCAGGACTGTCCCTACTGCTCCAGTCATTTCCAGAAGAAGCACAGCCATGAATACCAGGACTGTCCCTACTGCTCCAGTCATTTCCAGAAGAAGCACAGCCATGAATACCAGGACTGTCCCTACTGCTCCAGTCATATCCAGAAGAAGCACCACCATGAATACCAGGACTGTCCCTACTGCTCCAGCCATATCCAGAAGAAACACAGCCATGAATACCAGGACTGTCCCTACTGCTCCAGTCATATCCAGAAGAAACACAGCGATGAATACCAGGACTGTCCCTACTGCTCCAGCCATATCCAGAAGAAGCACAGCCATGAATACCAGGACTGTCCCTACCGCTCCAGCCATATCCAGAAGAAGCCCAGCCATGAATACCAGGACTGTCCCTACTGCTCCAGTCATATCCAGAAGAAACACAGCGATGAATACCAGGACTGTCCCTACTGCTCCAGCCATATCCAGAAGAAGCCCAGCCATGAATACCAGGACTGTCCCTACTGCTCCAGTCATATCCAGAAGAAGCCCAGCCATGAATACCAGGACTGTCCCTACTGCTCCAGTCATATCCAGAAGAAGCCCAGCCATGAATACCAGGACTGTCCCTACTGCTCCAGTCATATCCAGAAGAAACACAGCGATGAAGATCAGGACTGTCCCTACTGCTCCAGTCATATCCAGAAGAAGCCCAGCCATGAATACCAGGACTGTCCCTACTGCTCCAGCCATATCCAGAAGAAACACAGCCATGAATACCAGGACTGTCCCTACTGCTCCAGTCATATCCAGAAGAAGCCCAGCCATGAATACCAGGACTGTCCCTACTGCTCCAGCCTTATCCGGAAGAAGCACCACCATGAATACCAGGACTGTCCCTACTGCTCCAGCCATGTCCAGAAGAAGCACCACCATGAATACCAGGACTGTCCCTACTGCTCCAGCCATGTCCAGAAGAAGCACCACCATGAATACCAGGACTGTCCCTACTGCTCCAGCCATATCCAGAAGAAGCCCAGCCATGAATACCAGGACTGTCCCTACTGCTCCAGCCATATCCAGAAGAAGCCCAGCCATGAATACCAGGACTGTCCCTACTGCTCCAGCCATATCCAGAAGAAGCCCAGCCATGAATATCACTCATCATCATCAAGTAGGCTTCATAATCTAATAACCCCACTTATCTGTTACACACTTTATCCATTCTATCAGCTCCACTGACCATACAAACTGTAGTCCACCGGTTTCTCTATATACTTCATTACCGTGTTTACCAGTGGTCAGGACCCCACAGGACCACCACAGAGCAGGTATTATGTGGGTGGTGGATCATTCTCAGCACTGTACTGGCATTGACCTGGTGCTGGTGTGAGTGGATCAGACACAGCAGTGCTGCTGGAGTGTTTAAACACTGTGTCCACTCTATTAGACACTCCTACCTTGCTGGTCCACCTTGTAGATGTACAGTCAGAGACAACAGCTCATCTGCTGCTGTACAGTGCAGTGTCCTTCACTAATCAGTTGTCACAGGACGCTGCCCACAGGATGCCGCCCACAGGACGCTGCCGGCTGGATAGTTTTGGTTGGTGGACGATTCTCAGTCCAGCAGTGACACTAAGGTGTCCAGCAGCACCTGCTGTGTCTGATCCACTCACACCAGCACAACACACAGTAACACGCCACGTCAGTGTCACTGCAGTACTGAGAATGATCCACCACCCACACACGCAACAACAGAACACGGGTTCACCAGATTTACAGTCAGCTCCCTGCTCACCCCTGCTGCAGATCACGCCTGTAAGCTCTAACCAGTCTTTAATCTCCTCACACAGATCTTAACTACACAGAGACTTTTATTTTGGGAAATAAACTTCAACAGATATTACACACAACAGAGAGGCTGTAAGAATCTACTCCTAATACAGCAGGCTGCGGCTGAGGCCCGAAAGAAGGACACATCAGTGGGAACGCTTGCCGGCTCTTTCTCATGTCCAGTTTCTGGTCTCTGGTCCTTAAACCAATGATACGTCTCCTCATAGGACTGATGAAAAAAGACAGTGGTGAAGAGAAGGACGCAAAGACACCAAGCTCTGATTAGCCACAGTGCAGCTCTCGCTAACACACAGTTCAATCATTTAAAATAAATAAATATTAATTAATTAATTTAAAATAACAGACGGTGTTTACACAGGAGTACTGGCACAGATAGCCCCGCAGATACATAACCCCCATCTACTCAATCTCCCACCGATACGGGTTATAATGAGAAACGACAAACCAAACAGAACAAAACTCTCTTCTGTGGAGTCTGTGCTCTCATTAACTGACAAAACACCAGGTTAGGAGTTGGTGATAGTTTACTTGTTAGATGTAGCTTTGCACAGTACACAGACACGAAGCGTTATCATCACGTCCCTAGCATTCTCCGTTCTACACCTGCGACCTCTCTTCCGTGTCCTCTCGTGGTGCGTTCACTAACAGTCCAGCCAATGCTGCGTTCAATACTACTCAATGTGTTTTAAACATTACTGCAGACATCACATCTTCATTTATCAGTTTCTGACGTCTTTTGAAAATCAGTGTTTATACTGTCTACATTCAAAATGAACCGACCCAAAATCACTTGTTCAAATTAAAAACCTTTTGACTTTTTGACATGTGATTTAACTCTCCTGTAGAATTATCACTTGGGCGATTGAGGTTTTGATTCGCCAGCAGCAGTATTTTTTGGTGACCACTTTTTGGTTTATAATATACAATCAATAATTATAAACTTTATAAATGTGTATCGTTGATGTCTATAGAAATAAAGGTATCTCCAAAATGGCAACTTCACAGGAGAGGCCAAAAACTCATTTAATTTGAATGGAAGTCAATGGAACCAGACATCTTTCCAAGCTGTTTTGGGCCACTTCTGTCGGTCTATTCTTCATGAAATCTCTACACAGTGTAAACAGCAGCTCATGTGATCAAATGAGATATAAAAGTAAAAAAATCAACAAAAATGGAGATACATGTTTTTCTTTGGACAGCGTACATACATAACACTGTATGATTCAGTGGTTGAGATTTAAACAGTCATCCGGGGCTCTTTACAGTAGTGCTGATACATATAGCCAAATTGTATATTCACTCTGCACCTCAACACAGTTTTCCTGTGGGCACTATTTTGCCTTAGCACACACGCTGTGTATCCCTCCACCATAAGCAGATCATATAGGCTTGAAGCCAAACTGAGGCTGAGCTCTGTCAGAGGGAGCTCTTAGAGGTGGATGTCTGGTTCCCATCACCACCACTGCACACGGTTCTAACTCTGTAAGAGTATTGCACACCAGTCCTCTCTGGATGGCTTTGTTTGCAACCTGGCCGTATAATCAGAATTTTGGGAACTCGGTGAAGTTGCCCTTGACGCACATGAGTCAGCTGCTGAAAGTTGTGAGTGGGACTGCCTATTCCCGTTCCACCTTAAATGGCCCAGCAGTTACATTATGGATGTCCGCGCCATTTAAGGTGGATCGGAAAAATTAAAATAGCAAACCTCAGGTGTTTGGATGTAACTCATGCACCATTTAAGGTGGAACGGGAAAACTCCAATAGGAAACATCAGACACCAGATTGTAACTGCTGCTGCGATTAAGGTGGAACGGGAAAATTCCAATATGAAGCACCAGATGTCTGGATGTAACTGCTGCACCATTTAAGGTGGAACGTGAAACTTCCAATAGTAAGCCTCAGACGCCAGACTCTAACCGCAGATCCAGTTAAGGTGGAACGGGACAATTTGAATAGCAAACTTCAGGCTCTAGCATGCAACTACTGCACTATTTAAGGTGGAACGGAAGAATCCAACAGCAAGCCCCTAAGTGTCGGGATGTTAACTGCTGCAGCATTTAAGGTGGAACGGAAAAATCGGAACAAGAGGCTAGGCAAACCTGAAGGTGAGACCCAGAACACCTTCAGCAGAAGCTGCTCCTCAGCAGGGCTGACTGTGTTTCAGGTTAACCCTCTGACAGAGCCATGATCCAGGTCTTATCAGCCTTCTCACAGCTGCCAAAGCCCGGAGAAAGAGAGAGAGAGGGCGAGAGGGAGAGAGAGAAGACTCACAGTTATCACCACAGTGTCTTCATCTCTGAACTCAGGCACGTATTTGTCTCCTCTGTTGATTTCGGAGTCGTTCAGGGGTCTGAACCGACACACCACCCTGACTCCGCACTCGTCCGCCATCTGCCTGCCTGGAAACGAGACGACTGTTCTCTACTCGGTACAGTTCCAGATTTAAACATTTAATTAGAGGCGTGTTAATATCGCAGGCGGTGGGACGCAAACAGCCCTGAGCGCCCCCTGCTGGTGGGCTTAAAAGCTGCTACGCTGCTCCGGATTGGTCCGTTCCGGGCGTCGGTACAGCGCACGCACTAATGGGTGCACTATTGATACCCCTAAAGGGGAGTTCCGCCGTATTTTAAAATTCTCTGCAGAACTCATACAGTCGTACAGAGAGGGGTTTGAGGCAGAATGGTTTATTGTAGGGGAACTTACATACTCTGTACACCAGTCTTAACACTGAGACCACCTGCTTGTAGCTCCACTTACCGTTCATGTTATCAGCTCCACCTAGCATATAGGACCACTCTTTAGACTGTAGTCCATCTGTTTCTCTCTATACTTTATTACCCTGTTCTTCAATGGTCAGGACCCCCACAGGACCACCACAGACCAGGTATTATGTGGGTGGATCATTCTAAGCACTGCAGTGACACTGACGTGCTGGTGTGAGTGGATCAGACACAGCAGTGCTGCTGGACGCCTCAGTGCTGCTGGACACCTCAGTGCTGCTGGACACCTCAGTGCTGCTGGACACCTCAGTGCTGCTGGACACCTTAGTGCTGCTGGACACCTCAGTACTGCTGCTGGACCAAGAATCATCCACAAACCAAAACTATCCACTCAGCAGCGTCCGGTGGGCAGCGTCCGGTGGGCAGCGTCCGGTGGGAAGCGTCCGGTGGGCAGCGTCTGGTGGGCGGTGTCTGGTGGGCGGTGTCTGGTTGGCCAGCGTCCGGTGGGCAGTGTCCGGTGGGCAGCGTCTGGTGGGCGGTGTCTGGTTGGCCAGCTTCCGGTGGGCAGTGTCCTGTTACCACTGATGAAGGACTAGAAGATGACCAACACAAACTGTGCAGCAGCAGATGAGATATCGTTGTTGACCAGTAAGGTAGGAGTGTCTGATAGAGTGGACAGTGAGTGGACATCAGTGGACCTCATTTTCTGTGGGCTCTTACCCAGCATATGACAACCTGCTCTGGGTTTAGGAAAAGCTGAGAGTCTAAAGAAGGTACTTGTCCATATCTGTGGTGGACAGTTTAACACCTCTCCAGTTCAGTACAGCACAAACAGAGCAGAGCTGAGAACAGGGGTCCTCAAAGTTGAATCCAGTTCCCAGTCCTGGATTTATAATGACCAGTAGGTTCTATGGGAACTGGGATCAGGACGGGACTCCAGATTTAAGGTGGACCTATGCTTAAACTATGCAACCTTAAAACAGGGGCTCTCCAAGTGCTGCTTCATTACAGGCCAGGGGTTCTTTAAATCTAGACCTTTGAAGAACTCCGGTTCCCAGTCCTGGAATCTGTAATAATTGATCGGTTCAATGAACAGTGAAGGCCTACAAATGCCAGAATGGGGATTTGGATTTAAGGTGGACAAATCCTGAAACCATGCAACCTTAAAACAGGGGTTTCTTCTTTATAGGCCAGGGTGGTCTTTAAATCCAGACCTTTGGAGAACGCCACGATTTCATAACAATTGATAGCTCCAATTACCCATGAGTGTCTACAAAGGCCAGGGCCAGAATCTGGATCTACGGTCGAAATGAAAAGCCCTCTGGCTTAGAACACACATGCGGCATAGATCCTAAACCAGGGGCCGACCACAAGCCGTGTTGGTAGTTATCAGGTTTATGATGAACCTTTGTGCAAAGATGGCACAGAGTCCTGGGATGGACATGGACATGTGGTCTTTTCAGAGATGTCCTGGGATGAACATGGACATGTGGTCTTTTCAGAGATGTCCTGGGATGAACATGGACATGTGGGCTTTTCAGAGATGTCCTGGGATGTACATGAACATGTGGGCTTTTCAGAGATGTCCTGGGATGAACATGGACATGTGGTCTTTTCAGAGATGTCCTGGGATGTACATGAACATGTGGGCTTTTCAGAGATGTCCTGGGATGAACATGGACATGTGGTCTTTTCAGAGATGTCCTGGGATGAACATGGACATGTGCTTCCCCTTTGAAGTGATGATCCTGGTTACTGGGCTGCTTGGCAGAGGCTCACATTGAGAGATTTCGTTTCCGCAGCCGAGCTACAACAAAGGCTACTTACCTCAAGGAGGTGTGCCATGGCTGCTGACTTCTGCTCTAAGCTTTTGAACCCCACTCTCTGGAGTCCCTTTGATATTGGTGTGTTTATTTCCCCACCAGTAAGACTTTCTATGTTGGCACTTTCTGATGATTTGGATGACTATGGCTTATGTGAACCACTAGAGGGCAGAATTTCATAAAGTACTGGATCATATAAGGGATGACTACGCCTGGCCTCCTTACCCTAATGATGCTAACGATGTCCAGTAGGGTTTGTAGAGCACTCTGATCTTTATATTGGCCCTGCATCACAGAGGGATGGGTGTGCACATCACTCATTCTAACCATACAACATGCAGCCTGTATACCTGGCTTATGGGACAATACAAAACCAATACGAATATCGCTATCTGATTCCATTCAGTTCAGTTGACCAGGCTAGGTGATCTCTAAATCCAGATTTTGGAGGAACTCCAGTTCCTATCTCCTGGAACTTATAATAATTGGTAGGTTGAAGTATCTATGGATTCTTACAAATGCCAGAATCTGGATTCTAGCTGGACAGATGCTGAAACCATGCAACCTTAAAACATAGCTTCTTCATTGGTCTCCTAGTACAGGCCCCCATAGGCCAGGGAGGTCTTTAAATCAAGATCTTTGAAGAACATAGCTCAGGCCAGCGCTTCTCAAAGCACAGTACCTCGTGTATAGCCAAATGACATTGGTGGAGATGGTTTGTGCCAACATTGTACATCCACAACACTCACTCTTTATGCTAAACCTTTAATCCCCAGCTTATTTTAACTATACATTAACCAAGGATGAAATCCGAAACAGCCGTAAACTCCAGCACATCATTTAATACAGAATTAGGATTATATATGCTTGTCCTGTTCTTATGGTTCTTTGAGGACTGTGACGGGCTGGACCTCCCAAATACATTTGCTTGTCAGGCTTTAGGTCATCTGACCTGTTCACGACTATCACGCACTGTTTTGTTTTATAGGGCGAGGTCATTGTAACCATGACAGTAGACCACAATGGATCGTCCGCATCAAGCAGCTAGCAAACATGGCCAGCTTGTGGTTTTAAAGCTCCCTGATTATATCACTAAAATTGAAACGTGCCAGAAGTAGGAAGGCTCTCAGTCTGGAAGGACGTGTTGGGAAGTGTTGAGACCTGCTTGTGTAGTTGCTCAGCAGACAGCACCAAGGCATAAAGCCACATGAGACTGTAGAAAAGCTCCAGCCCTTTAAAATCTGGTGCTACAAAAGTTTGTCCATACGTGTTAGATTATGACCAGCCCTAATTGGGATTCAACTCAGGCTTGGAAGTCTGGGCTGGGGTTGCCAGGTTGTTCACTTTTGCTTTATATATGTCTGTGTATTGATCTCTCTAGGTATCAGCACTGGCCCTTGTTCGGGCAGTGTCTGAGCTCATGGCGAGATTAGACTCTACCCTTCCTGTACTAGCTGGGAACATTATCCAACAGAACCCTAAGCACGGCTGTAAGTCCCTTTGGATAAGAGCATCTGCTAAATGCCTTAAATGTAAACACATGTCAGAGATGTCACCTGAGAGGGTTTGCTGCACATACAAATAACCGAGCACGTGTCGGCATTAGTAGAGTGCAAAATGAACACCATGAGCACAGAACATGACAGACATCTAAAAGGACATGCATGTAACTTGTACTCACTACATGTGCTAGACTATTCTGTATCTGTATGTATACACAGCTCTGGAAAAATTTAAGAGCCCACCTGTAACTGATCAGTTGTACAGGGTTTGTGTTGGACCAGAATCCCTCAGTTCTGTTTGATTCTCTACTCTACTGGAACCATGTCTCCCGAACTCCAGATCAGATATTGTATTAGATCTGTTTATTTAGAAAATCACTAATGACCTCCAGAAGCCTGTTTTTAGAACCATGCTCGCTGTGCGTCTCACCCCAGCCACCGCTCGCCAGTCTCTCTGTAGGTCACTTGAGGTCATCTTACGGTGGGTAAGGGACATTCGAATGAGGTGGCGCTCATCACGGTCAGTAGAGAGTGGGTTTGGCCCTCTGCCAGTCTGTAGCTGTGTTGTCCTGTGTGTTGGCTGCTTGACCTTGTTCTTATGAACCAGACGCTCACTGTATCTGCCAGTGAAGCTAGAACCCGGCCTTCTGTGCCTCACTAAGAACCTGCTGTACATGTGGAGATGCTGGTTTATGAAGAAACTGGTCTCTTATTTATTTCCAGATCTTTATATACAGAATAGCATGGAAATGTTGGCCTGATTTTCAGTTTTTATTTCAATCATTTAGTTTAAAAAAAAAAAGTATCCAGTTGTACCCAGTTAAAGGTCTCTCAAATCTTGTTGGTGGGATTTTTGCTCATTCTCCATAAGAAAGGTTTCCAGTTCTAAGATTGTTGGGCCATCTTGCATTATCTTTTGAGATCTATCCAGCGATTTCCAATGAGGTTTAAGCTGAGGGACTATGAGAGCCATGGGAAAACCTTCAGCCTGTGCCTCCTGAGGTAGTCCATTGTTGATTTTGAGGTGTGTTTAGGATCATTATCCTGTTACAGAAGCCATCCACTTTCATATCCAGCTTTGTACCGCTGGTGTGATGTTGGCTTGCAGAATTTGCAGGTATTTAATTGAATCCATTCTAAATGGTCCCTTTGCTAGTGGCTGCAACATAAGCCCATAGGATGATCCATTTCTCCCTATGAGAGGGAATATCCCAAACAGTTGGAAAGCTGTTCTTTTCATGGAATTCTGCACTCTCTTTTCTCCAAATTTACTTGTTATATGTTCTATAACTTCTGCTCACTAATATACTGAGGGAAAGGCCTGTAAGAATCGGAAACAATAGAAAGTAGGGATAAAAAAAAAAAAAACGCATTTAACATCAACAAGAAGTTCAAGTATGAGTGATCAGTTTTTAATTGAAACATCGGTGCAACATTATTTCAATGTTACATCACAGTATGACCTGTAATGTCCACAATATTTACAAAACTGCTGTTCAGGACAACCCATAAAAATCTAAAAAAACAAAAACAAACAAACAAACGGAAATCAAAAACAAACAAAACAAACAAAAAGCAATAAGAAATGATGGACTTCAAACTATTCCTAACCTCCGCATCAAAGCTATCCGAAATCAAGTGCACGACATACTTTACCAAGTCAACGGCTGTAAAGTATATACTGGTGAGAAAATATATACTTAGTTACATGTTTCTGAGGGGAGGGAGATAAATCCTCTGATACTGGTGATGCAAAGGTTGGTCATACCAATCAGATAAAGAGCAAGCGAACAGGCCGGAAAGGAAAGAAAAAGAAAGGAAAAGAACGGAAGAAAGAAAGAAAAGGAAAAGACATGAGCAAACGTACATAAGCCGAAAGTTCTGGACGACACTGACCATATGAACACAAAAGGAAAAAATGGTTTGACCTTGAAACATTGCGAGCCAGAGTGTAGAGGAGCGGAACAGGGCGTGTGTTCGGAGCTCTATGCCACCGCACTGAGCGCCGAGTGGACTTCACCAGAACCTGGGGACATGCGCAGTACAGACTTGAGCAGTTAGCAAAGCATGTAAAACAAGAGTGGACCGGGCTAAGAGAAAGCAGGGCACTGACCCTCGAACTGTGCCACAGACTGCGTCAACAGACGTCGAGAAGGTTCCAACTTGCGTGACGTTCGTGTACATTTGCATGAGGAAAACGTAAAAAGGACATTCAGATGACACAACATGGCTGCTTTTCAGATCCATATCTGTTATATATATATTGCACTCAATACTTTAGTAGTGAATTTCCTATAAAGAAAGATAAAACAATGGTGGAAAACAAATATGGGGAGCAACGGAATATAATTAACTGTGGAGGCTTAAAACGCTCAGGCGTCTGATCACAGATCAGCAGCAAAAAAAAAAAGGCTAATGATACACGTATCATTATCAGCTTATAAAGGATGTGTATTCTTAAATGAAAAGCGTGCTATTAGTGCTAATGGCTAAAGGCAGCGGCAGAAAGTCCGTTTACATGCACTTAATAATCCGATAACTTCAGAAAACCCGATCTGATCTGTTCACCGCGTCAACATGCACTTCAGTAACCAGTTAACAGGAAACTGCACCTACATGAGTAATGAGTTTTCTTTGGAACCAGCCATGTGTAGCCATGACTTAAACACAATATAAGACTGCAACTTCCTGCCACAGTTTCAAGTCAGTTCAACTCTGAAATTATAAATACTGCTGCTGTCAGAACAAACCCTCTACCTCAAAAATCATCACTTTACAGGAGAAGGAAAAAAACTACTGTACGTTTAATGTAGGTCAATGAAACCAGAATTTTTTTCAGGTCATTTTGGGTCATGTCTTTTGGATCATTCATGATAAATTTGACACGCAATGTAAAGGGCAACAGGTAGTTTCAAATTATGTCAAAAACGGACATAATTTAGGTTTTTCTCCAACAGCAGCGATATACACCACCTAGAAGATTAATAACATTTAAATTCATTTCGCTAAGCACGTAGCTGATTTAAGTGTCGCCCTGAACTGTGTTTAATGTGGCTTACTTATTTCCAGAACTGTGCTTCCTTTTCCGACATGAGCAGACTGAGAAATCGGAAAGAAATCAGAGTAAGGGAACTGAAAACCTGACTGTTAGGCTAAAATCTAGCTCTCTTTATCATATAATCAGATTTCTAGGCCTTAGTCTAATTACTGAGTATGCGACTGAAATGAGCACTTGAACTGCCGATGTCTGATTATGATCAGATTATTAAGTGCATATAAGTACACTCAGTGTTCACTGGTAGATATTCAATTTTCCTTCACTGTCAGCAACATTAGGCTGGACTCTTCCCCCTAAACCCGCCTAATTAACCATCATTAGTCTGTTCGTATGTCAACGCTATGCAGACAGCTGAGTTAGCCTGTTACCAGGAACACAGCTCCTCTTTAGTGTTTTGAGTGAGATTTCTTTTCTCTGTAGTGTTAAAGGTTCTCAGGTCGGACACTCCCACATTCCTACAGTGTTGGCCAACTTGCCCTACTACCACCATGCCTTTCTGATTAGAACCTACAGTATAAAAAGGCTAACTTAAGGTAAAATAGGTCAATCCTACAGGCCTCTCTAGCATCTTAGGCTAATAATCTCTTGTGTACATTGACCCCTGGTCAAATATGATACTCCATACATAAAAAAAACAAAAAGAAAACAACAGCCAGAAAACCAAAAACCTCATAATAGCCCTCTCGTTGTAGAACTGAAATCTGAACGGATGACAGGTCTCCCTGAGTCTGTACGAGATTTCAGTATTCCGTTAGACCATTTGACCGTTTGTCCGTTTCCTCCGCCGACTTGCTTGCCGCAACAGAAAACCGTAACACTGTTATACAATAACAAGCCACCACAGACATTAAATAAACAGGGCAGGAAATATAGGTATCTGTTAGATGAATAATACTGAATATCAAGGCTGTATCTCTTGAGCAAGAGCGATACATAGAAGATATAGGCTTTATACATACACATGTAAGGCTTTACCGAGCATTCGCTCAGGGTTGTATTATTGCCAAGTACAATTGAACAGCTAAAATAAATACAGAATACTGTACATAAATAATTTATAACCAAAAAAACCCAAAACAAAACCAAAAAAACAACAATATATAGATATATATAAGGCCCCTAACTGCAAATGGAACCTCTCGCTCTCCCTTGATGACAGAGTCAGTCTGTTCTGGGTCAAACGTGAAATAAAGAGGTGCTGACAGGAGTTTCTGTTCGAGATCGGACTTTTTCCCATGATTCAATGCGACGACTAAAGCTATGCTCCACCCACAAAATGCAGTTTTTCGTAGCCATCCTAAAGTTTACAGAGCGTTAAGCCAACACTTAACGCTCACGTGATGCTGCTCACATGACGTAGGTAATTGGAACCCAGTTGGAGATGACGATGAATAGCGTGTTAATGCAGGTCTGATTAAATGGGGCTTTCTTTAGGGGACTTCAATAATGCACAAATCATAAATCAGTCTGCATAACTCTGTCGCTGGTTAACTGTGGTGCTGATAGGAACCAGGGGTACATAATGCAAATATTGCTATAGTGTGTGTGTAAATGGTAATAATGGTAAATATTTTAAAAAGATATAACTATACTAAACAGTGAGTGGGTTTATACGCATTTAACAATCTGATAACTGAAAAAAAAAATCTGATTTTGTCAGTAAATTATTTAGTAATCTGAATAATCAGATAACAGGGAATCTCCAGATCTACATGAGTCAGGCAGTGATTGGACTTCTGCTTTGCAATCGCACAATAAAATGACTGTGTGTGAAAACTTCATGTAGTGTCTTAACAGAAAATTTGAAGATGTACTAGATGAAGAGTTTTGAAATCCGTAATTTCGTGAAGCATGCTTTCGTTTGGTTTCAGCGTCACTATCAGCGTTGCCATCTTGCGGCTACTTCCTTTTTCCGGGAAGCACTTCCCGCAGATGTGCAAAAGAAAGGAAAAGGGTAGAAACTGTACGGATGGAAGGATAACACGTGCTGAGAAATCTGATTACTGAGGTCAAAGCTCCAGCTCTTTACATGCTGTGTACATTACTAACAGTCAGGTAACTGCCGGAATAATCAGATAACTGCTAAAATCCGAGTTTGACTGGATTATTAAGTGCATGCATGTAACACACTTACTTTGATGTAATGTACCAGCCAGTGTATCTGTAACCATATGGTGTAATCACTTTCTTTGCTTCAGACATCTGGTTCCTATCACCACCAACACTGTTAACAATTCTGATTCAGTATCTCTACCACAGAGCATTTCCCATCAAACCATTTGATGAGTTCATGATTTTTAAATTAATTATGCTAAAAGAGTGACAAGAATACTACACCTAATCTTCACCTCTCACTTGGGATTAAAGGGCCCATATTCTACAAATTTTATACCCACCCATAGACATAAAGGTCCAAGTCTAAGGTCTTATCGATCATTTTCCAACCTCGTGCTAACTCTTACCTTCAAGGCTGGGATATGTAAATGATTTATGTCTGGCTGCCTGTCCTGTGTTGTGCCTCAAGCTGCCCAGCCCAGGCTAAAACATCCCTAAACCTAATGAATGGGCGGGGCTGAACTGTTGGAGGCGGTACAGAGGTATTTGTTTAAGTTACATCACAAAACAATGAATTCATCAATGGCTAGCTAACTCTCCACATATTCGCCAGCAGGGGAACCGTGCATTTTGAAGCCCTAAAATGTGTTTACATATGATATTAAACTCCAATTTCCAAATGTGCATATGATGTGGAGTGCTACAGTTCCTCACTGCAGCTACGAAAGAGCACGACTGTGGCCTGGAGCATGGTCAGGTAAAAATCGGATCGGCGGCATGTTACAAATCTCACAGATCACTAGAAATCAAGCGACATCAGAAGACTACAGAAGAAGTGCCCTCCTCCAGCACTAAATAGGAGTATGGCAAAGGATGAGAAACGGATATCAGCCACACCTGGTCTGGTAGTGTTCAGTGGAAGAAGACTGGAGCTAGAAAAGTGAGACCTGCAGTGTTTCATGCCCCCTTTGAACTGGTGAAGTCCACTCTTCTACACACATACAGAGCTGCTAATGTCTGCTCTCTCACACGCACCCTTGCTGTTGTGGTGTGAGATGATGACATCGATTAGGGTTTCAACTCCATGCCCCTCCGCCACAGCTACACACACACACGCGCACGCACACACACACACAAACACACACACACTCCAACAGAAGCACATAAAAGTATCTGACCGACTCTTATTCATTCTATTCACACGTGGCCTTATGGGCCAAGAACCGAATAGAAAGCAACACGTCGGTAGACGTTTTCTGCTTTGATTTGTTGTCGTTGTTGTTGTCGTTTTTTTTGTACAACTGAAGATAAAGTATGCATTGAGTCTGCTTGTACATGGCATTATCGTACAATATTTACATTTTCTTCCCAAGATTTCACCATGAAATTTCTGTATTGTCTATATACACATTGAAAATGTATCAGAAATATTTGGACTGTCTATTCTCTTAAATGCAGTATTTTTTTCTTTTTTTTTTCTTTTTTTTTTTGTTCTTTTCTTTGTATTCTAGAAAAAAATAGTTCTTCAGTGAGTTGTAGTCAAATCGCCACCATTTCTGATTGGCTTATCCAGCACCTGTCAGTTCACTTTGTGAGGGCGGGGCCTTGATGAGCCGTCTGCTAGAGCATAGCACCAGGTCGGAGTTGAACAGAGAGAAAGAGAGAGAGAGAGAGAGAGAGAGAGAGAGAGAGAGGCAGAGGCAGAGAGAGAGACGAAGAGAGAGAGAGAGAGACGAAGAGAGAGAGAGAGCAAGAGAGGATGCGCATGTGGTTGAGTAGCTCTGAGGCTGGATACTGCTCTGGTCACTGGTTTCTCTCTCTGTTATCTGGAGATTTTCCTCCTCTTGGGTTTGGGCAGCTTGACCTGCCGTTCCCGCTCTCTCGAGGACATCGGATGTACCTAAAAGAAAAACAAATAAAAATGAGGACCTGACTGCTGGTTTCATTTTACATGCATACAAACTGACAGATTTCAACAACAAGTTTAATTTTGTAGCTCGTTCAAACATTACTACTAATAGTCAGGTAACTGCTAGAATAATCAGATAAGTGCTAAAATTAGATTTTGATTGGATTATTGCATTCCACTGGAGCATTACACGCTAACGCACTTATGACTGCGCTCACTAGGCAAAAGGCAGAAACCTCCCTAAAGCTAGCTAATCCATCACATGGCAGATGTACACATTCAGACATGCTTGTTCACACTTAGGGCTTATATAGTAATTCCTGCCAGCCAGACTACACCTCTTCGGACTGGGGGAAAACGGAGCACCTGACGAAACCCACAAAATGCTGGACAAAATGCCGCTCGGGGAATCGAACCCAAACCTTCTTTTGTAAACGAACACAGACACCAAAAACAGCAGCTACAAAATAGTTTCATTATGAAATCTGTGGGGTTTCTTTAGTAAGCTGGGACATGCCTACAACTGCGAATGGTAATCAGCGGGGTCCAAGCACTCAATATGCCATTGTAATGACGTAAACCAGTATAGGCCTTTCAGCAGCTACAGCACTAAAGACAGGCATTATGAGTTTTTAGAAGGACTTCCTTTTATAATGGCTTTATATATGGTCTTAAAACCATGCCAAATAGACCAACCTCCTGACCTTAATAGGCTGATATCGATATCGATTGTATTTTAAGTCGAGCCTAGACAACAGTTTTTTAGGTTTTAAACATAAAAGAAATAGATTCTGGAGGGCGATGCTTCCAGATCCACTTTCAACTGGAGGGACTGATTCTTTTCTACACTTGTCATCCCTCGTTTGCATCTCTGTATACAGCTGAAAGGTAAAAAGATACCAACAGCTGCAACAGTGCTATAATGGCTGATGTGCCTGTCACTTGTCAGTTGTGAATGGCCAGATAGCATCATTTCTCTGTTACCAAGCATCGGATTTCTTCATACTGTCATACATTTATCTCTATCAATGTTTAAATTGTAAATATACCAAAAATGAAACTCAGTTTTAATTAATGCTTAGCTCACCCACATAATATCATGTCACAGAAAAGCTCATTTCCTGTTTCTAACTTTATGAGATTATCAATATTTCATTGGTGCAACATTCACTCCAATTAGGGTTTTGCAGGATTTCTGAGATCTGTCTGGGTAATGGACATCTAAGGCCCATCCTTAAAACTGTTTCTAAAAATCAGATTGTCTTTATGTCCAGAAACAAAAATCACAGCGTCTAGAATATGTGCATTCTTAAAATTATAGACGTTCAATCCTATTGGGAAGGACATTATAGAAGGATCTTCTAACATAGTGCTCATAGCTGGACTTATTCTAGATTTTGTATAACGGAATGCAACTAAAAAAAAGAGTGACATAAAACAACAGAAAAATGTCACAATTATAAAAAAACCCTTGGGAGAATTTCAGTAGTGACTATAATATCTACTGCTTTAAAAAACTGACCATAATCTCACGTAATGCCTCACCAACAGAAATACTGTACTGCTGATGACGGCCCATCCCAAAATGCTGGGCTTTATTATAAGTTTAAATTCGTTTCATTATCTCTTAATTCGTCTTTTTTAGTACCTAAGGTTAAGGTTAACCAGCACACATTACGGCAGGGTTCATATTTGGTGTTCATGTTTCTCAGTCCAGCTTGCCGTAATAAAAGTGACCAGCGTATGACCACTAGTGAAGCAGTCACTACTACAGGGGTTGGACAATGAAACTGAAACACCTGGTTTTAGACCACAATCATTTATTAGTATGGTGTAGGGCCTCCTTTTGCGGCCAATACAGCGTCAGTTCGTCTTGGGAATGACATATACAAGTCCTGCACAGTGGTCAGAGGGATTCTAAGCCATTCTTCTTGCAGGATAGTGGCCAGGTCACTACTTGATGCTGGTGGAGGTTCGTCCTTCTTGGTGGTATGCTGACATTACCCTGGATACCGTGGCTCTTGATACATCACAAAGACTTGCTGTCTTGGTCACAGATGCGCCAGCAAGACGTGCACCAACAGTTTGTCCTCTTTTGAACTCTGGTATGTCACCCATAATGCTGTGTGCATTGCAGTATTTTGAGCAGAACTGTGCTCTTACCTGCTAACTGAACCTTCACACTCTGCTCTTACTGGTGCAATGTGCAATTAATGAAGATTGGCCACCAGGCTGGTCCAATTTAGCCATGAGACCTCCCACACTAAAATGACAGGTGTTTCAGTTTCATTGTCCAACCCCTGTAAGTACTGTATGTTGTCAAACACATGGAACCTCAATATCAGCCTTTTTGTGTGTGGGCTGACTGATACACGGGTACAGCAGTCCGGCCCTAACATGAATACGCCACTGATCAGAATTCAGCATCTTGAGTGTGACAGAGCATTTAGGTTACTCACAGTGCCTGACATCTTGTCCAGCTCACTCATGGCTTCCTGGATAGCAGCTTCTAAATGATTATTCAACTTCCCAGCTCTGTGAGAGAACAGAGACACAACCTTAACATTCACACACCTGGCTGCAAAAAGACTGGCGCGCCAAGCACAGGCAAACCTGCCGAAACAAGAATGATTTCATGCTGGGTGCTGGAGAAGAATCTGCAGACCACTGAGGTGGTGCAGTTCCACTCTTCACCAGCAGGTGGCCCCTGATTCAAACAGTCGCTGTGCAACAGCCCACAGAAATCTTTCTCTAGCAAACTAGCAGCAGTATTTAGAGCTTGGAACGCAGGCCAAGAACTGGCTTTGCTGCAGGTTGGTCTGAGCTCTCTGCCAGGCATTTAGGTTAACTTCAGGGGGCTTGATTACAGCAGACTTGGGGTCATATTACAGAGAAATCCCGACATTGCCATGCAGACATGCCACACTGAGACGCTTACTTGCGGTTCCTTTTGGCGGCTCTGTCCAGCGCCTCCAGGTCCTGCGTTAGTGTTTTCAGCTTCTCAGGCTCCACCTGAGTGACACAACGGTACATTCAGTCAGACCTCCTCCAGTGTACCAGAGGCTCAAACCATCATTGTAGCAATATCACTAATCCTATGAAGTAAAGTTCACCCAAGGGTGAACTTACCAGTCACATTAACCTACTACATTAACAAGTCAGCTCTTATATAGCCAGCTTGTCCATGTGTAGAGCATGGCGGCACCAAGACTTGATATAATATGCATTAAATAATGATGATAAATGTGGATTTCATAATCCCATGTTAATGCTAATAAAGAACAGAGCAAATAACTCATCTTTTTCTGATTAGCATTCCCTGAAAAGGACGCTAATAATAAAGAATGAAGCTATCTGGATAACTGATTTATAAAAAGCCAATCATGCTAGCTTGCTTTATAATTAACTCTGCTTAATAACAATACTTCAATCTGTAATGCTAACAATGCTAATAAATTACAAAGGCATTAAAGCTAGTATATGGGCTGCTACGCAAACCAGATCATTCAAATTTGCATCATCATTAGCTTCCCTACATGCAATTACAGTTCTGTTCATCTTACCTTGGCCTGGTCGGACAGCTGCATGCTGGGATTGTGCCCGTGCTCCTCCCCCACCAGTTTATTGGGCCAGGGAGGGAAACCTTTAATGGGCCAAACGAGCTCCCCCATGTTGAAGCCTCTGGACCGGTAGTGCAGCAGGTCGGCAGAGGGCGAGTCTGGGTGCCGCAGCTCCTCCTCACTGCTCAGGCTCTTTGTGTCAGAGGGACTCGGCGCGCAGTGCCCATTAAAGTGCCCATTGAAGTGAGCGTAGTCCTTCAGCAGTGGCCCCTCTAAACTAGTGGAGGAGCCTGGTGACTGGTCGTCCCCAGTCAGCGGCTCACCATAGCCACCGCCACGGCCAGATGGAGGCAGTCCACCGTTGACGTGGGCACAGCGCTCCACCGTCTGCTCCAGACGCTCCTTGAAGTTGACTGGCGTGCGGTTGCAATGGTTGTATCGGAAGTTTCCGGCATCGTCCCCCTGTGGCTCAGGTGGGTCACGGGACTGCGGAGTCGTTGCCATGGTGCCTACTCGATCTCCTCCATCGCCACATGGGCTACTGCGCACCTGCGTGGAACATTCCAGAAACTCGTCCCCCCTCCACTGGGCATGACCCGGCTCCTCCCACTGCTGGCGGGGCGAGCGGAAGTACTCGTGTGTTTCCGTGCTGTCCGGCGTGCTCTTGCCCTGCTCAGAACTCCTACGGGTTCGGCCGGCTCGTGACGGAGGCGGCGGGGGTCTGGCTAGTGCCTCCGGACCCTCTGACCCCCTGGGACCATGGATGACTGCATTGACAGCATGTGGCAAGCTGTGCGGCTCACCGATGGAGGCTGTGAAGGCGGTCATGGCACTGAGTGCAGGAACGGGGCTGGCCTGCGTGCTGCTGCTCACCGTCGTGGTGATGGTCACTTGCATGCCTTTGCTTGCAGCATCCACCACCGCCCGATAGATCGCATCTACAGCCTCAGCGCCGCCACCCCCCGGTAACCTCTCTGACCCTTGGCTTCCTGCGGCTCCTGTCATAGTGACCTCGTTCTGACCCTGGAGCTCCTGCTGACCGTCCTGGAACATTCCCGTCTCAGTAGGAAGCGACGTCATGCCAGGCTGAGAGCTCATCTGGGTGTGACAAACAGGAGTGCTGTCAGGCATGCATCCCTAGTACACAGAGGTAGGGAGATTAAAGGTCATTAGGATTTATGGAATTTGCGGAATGATGCTCTGGGAATGTTTAATGCTTTATATGTTCTTACATCTGATGAAAAGTTATATGTACAACATACGGAATTCATGTGACCCTTGTTCTGATTGGAGCCTGTGTTGAAAACTAAAAGCCAAATCATCCACTCCTCTAGCTTCAATCAATAACAGCCAGGGATGCACTGAAATCTTTTTTTGGCTAAAGGCAAAACCGAACAACATGAAACATTCGGTCGTAGATCAAATACCGAACACGGTTTTTCAGTGTTCCACCCATTTTGCCAGTTTTTCACCATTACATAAAGGAATATCAGATAGCAAGCAGATGTGGGCCACATCTGGCAAGGACATGGCACTGCTGGCCCACTGTCGGCACTGTCAGTCTGCTCTGAGCCAAGACTGGTCCACATATCCACAACATGTATTTGGCCCACCTGTCCCAAAACGGGTCTGGTCCACTTCTGATACAGATACAGTAAGGTTGCCTACGTTTGGCTGAGGTGTGGCCCTAGTGTGGTGAATATGTGGCCCACACCTCTTGCTACCCAGTGCCGTCAAATTGGTGTATGCAGACACGACAGAGCAAGAGAGAAACAGAGTGAGTGAAAGTGGTTTTACCCCTATAGCACATGCCACTAGCCATTGGGACAAGAAAAAATTCCGCCCTGGTTCCCGTCTACATCTGGGAATTAGATAAAAGGGAACTCGTCTGAACAACCAAAGTTTTTTTTTAATAATTAATTTCGGTTGCCAAACATTCGGTGCGTCCTTAGTAACGGCACAGCGTCAACGTCTTATAATCTCTCCTCCAATATCTGTTCAGACTTTTACAAACACGCTGCAGCAACAACTCTCCTTACTACTCGAGTCTAAAGAGGTGGGCTAAACTGCTTTAAGGTCATGTGTGTACATGTTCATGTATATGATAATGACCAGGGCTGCAAAAAATTAGCATCAGTTAAGTGGTTCATTATGACTAAATTATTCATCATAATGAATCGATTAATCAGGAGAAGAGAAAGTGTGGTAAGCAGTCTGTCATTAAATATTTACCCATGGGGTTTAGGTGAAGTTCCTGTGCTTAGGTTGCCAGTGTGAAAGAGAGTTTGCTGAATAGCAGACGACTTTCGACTTCAGTGGTAGCGGTTCCTCATCACGATGAGCTATTTCTGCCATTACCGTGTTTCTCTAGGTCCTCATGCCTGACAGTCACGCTCTGAAACCTTCATCATTTTAGATTATGCTCCAGTATTTCACAACTTTTCTAGATGTGCACAACTCTGTACTGTAGACTCCACCATGTGTTTCCCCTCTTCATGACAAGTACTCGATAACGTAATGCACTGCCAGCAATTATTTATCATTAGCATTATTGATAATGTTGATTATGGCCCTATATGTTATATCACAGCCACGATGCATTACAACAGGGCTGGGTTTTGCAGCATGGCTCCCATATATGGAATGTAAGGAATAGGGAGAAACAGCATTAACATAGTACAGCCCATAATTACATTTTCCAGGTTACCATTACTTATGGGTATATTATTATCCACAGTATTTTCGTCTTTGTCCACTAACTAGGAATGGTCCACTAACTAAACGGGAATGGTGTGCCTGTATACAGCTTTTGGATCGGACTTCAGTTTTTGGAAAAACCTGATGCGATGAACTGTACTTCCACTTGACCAACAGATGCGGTTTCACCATCTCAGGGCAGACCCACAAACGCAAATTCAACAGTGCTATGGCCTGCACTCGTCTGTTTGCCCTTTCCTCCAATACTGTGCCATTCATTTCCACCCCCACTCAAACCCTACTGTCTCTGTTGACCTATAAACGGCACATACTCCAAGCAGGTCTCCAAGCTCTCTACAGACATCCTGACCCGTACTCCTCTATGTGTCGTTTATTCATCCCTCATTTTTTCAATATAATCCCATTCATTTCCAGCAACACCTATCAACCGGCTAGCAACAACCTAAAGTTGCGCAATCGCCCTGTGTTTTCTTCCACTAGTTCTAACACTGCTGTGAAGTGGGCCAAAAGAAACCACAGACCCCTGTCCAGGCTCCCCCTTTAATGTCTAATTGGATATTAATGGCAATGCTGATGCTGCATCGCCACACTCGTACTCTTACACTGGTGTACTGGCTCACCTGGTAGTCCTGGTAGAGACAGGTCATGTTGTTGGAGTTGGGGGCGTTGTTTTCAGGAAAGGGCGTTTCTGAATACGGGTGCCCCTGGCCCTGGTATGGGGAGACCCCATGTACGCCCTGTAGTGCTGGGTGCAGCTGATGCTGCTGGTACATTTGTCCTGCGCTGCCCATCATAGCACTCATTCCGCAGTTCAGCGATGAAGCGTCACCTGTGAGGAAGACGAGAAGACAGCACTGAGTAAGCTCGCAGTTTAAGATTTATTTCTTCACAATCTGTCTTCTCAGTTAACAGTGTAGCAGCAGACTATTTACTCAGGTGAAGATGCGTCAGTGAGCGCTATTACATGACCAATGAGAGAACTATAAGGTAAACCAGAACACTCCTATAGCGTGTTATTTATATCTATTCAATCAGAGTGTGCCCAACATCTGTGCCCTGTCGATGTGAGCGACAAGGTGTGCGACAGCCCAGCAGACACAAAGTTTGTCTCTTTGATGCCACTTTTGGTCAAGCAACACTTGCTGCCCGGCCTATAAACTGGCCATGATCACAATATCACACTGGCCTATGCCGACATGACCAGGCAGATGGCAAAATGCCAACTTTACAAGAGAAGCAAAAACCTTGTTTAATTTGAATAGAGGTCAATGGAACCAGACGTCTTTCAGAGAGGTTTCGGCCCATTTCTGATAGTCCATTCATCATGAAACGTTCACACAGTGTGAACAGCAGCTGCTGTGTTCAAATGATGCATGAAAGTGAAAAAAGACAAAAATGGAGATACATGTTTTTCTTTGGACAGTGACAATATCAGATTTGTAGGCATGTGATATGAATGTTCCATCACAATACAGAATCCTTTTGGAATAACACGTACTGGAAAACCTGTGAATGAACGCCAAAGAACCAGTAGCCTGAACCACTGATTAGCCGATTTCTGTTCCTAGATTTATTACCGTGTTACTAGCTCAGGTGACGCAAGTTAGCATTTAGCATGCATGCAGAACAAGTGTTGGCACCAGAGCTAGGTTAGCCTACCAGCCAGATCTAAAGCAATATAAACTGATCTAGAGTAGGACTGAAAGATAAATCGATTTTCATGATTTCGTGATTTTAGTTCCAGACACTTTATCAACAATCTTCATTTCAGAGCTTGCAATTTACCGTGTAGACCAATCAGAAGCAATCGATTATATGTTGCGACTGCAAAACCCATGACTAACTAGTAGTCTAGCCAAATCTCAAGCCTGAGAAAATGAATGCTTTGCTCTAATGAGCCAAAATATGAAGTGTGGACTTTAAATCTCTATCTGAGCAATCACAATCACATACACTGCCTCAATCGTTCAGCCCTAATCTAGAGCAGCTAGATTAAATTATTAATCCCAGTTGTTATGATGGCTTCAGTGGTCTCTCAAGCAGGTGGAAAATAAACTAGAACTGGACTTAGAACCAGGAGTTCTGTGTTCACCACTTGGGGTTAGATTTACACTGATTTACAAAGGTAAGCTAGAACACCACCACAATGGAAAACCTAAAAGGCTCACACTGTTTGCTTACTTTACTCATCATACAACTCTCAGACAACAAACGTCTGATGGGGAAACAATATGTCAGTCAATTAGATCATGTTTTGCTGTCATCCACGAGTCTGTTTCATGGCAACCGCATGATGCTTCCCGCTCGTCACTCTGGGCGCGCTTTATGACCGGTATTCTGTATAAACAGCCGCTTACCTTCAATATTATCATGCTAGCGGATCTGCTTAGTAGAAAGGAGCAACATGAAAAGTACACAGGCCTAACCGGCTATCAGCACAGACAAGCAGTCGCTATAAAAGACTCTGGAAGATGTGTGACCAGGAAGACACTCCAACAATGCCTCAATGCTCTCGATCTGTGGATACTGTGCATGCGTGGCCATTCTGTTAGACTCACCGACATTGAACCTGCATTCACTGGCCATTATTCAGACACACCTGCCATATACAGCCATATGCAGGTGTTTGGATACTCTGGGTCAAGTTACATGATGCTGATTTTTCAAGTGAAACTACATTCACACATCTTCTACCGTAAGCAAACTCAAATAAGATCATTTCCTGCATATTTCAGTGCTGAGTTTCTAAATATTTGCTGAATCTGACAGGTTAGAAATAGGTAACCCCCATTAAATGTGTCATAATCTCTGTACAATCTACGTTATTATTCTTTACCTCTTTTTCTTTTTTAAATAAACAATAACTGTCCATTAAATGTGCAGAAGTGTGTGTTATGTAGGGAACATGTACTTATAAAGGTCACTTTGACTGAAGGTTCACTTTAAAAGGTTCACAGCTACTTAACTGACTGTAGCTCTTCTGATGGTGCAGTTTTATCAGCCCCGCTGTAGCCCAAACATTAATGGGCAGGAAGCACCACAGGACCAGCGATGTGATTTGGGTTGTGGACCATGCTTGGACATCAGCCAAAGCAGCCGTAAAAAATTATTATATATTTTTTTTGATGGATTTTTCATATTACTTTTCCTAATATGTTTGTATGTGAATCCCCATTAACTGCGCCGGACCCATAGAGGGCGCTCTCAGTGCTTTATGGCCAGGGCTGGTGTGATTGGCTCTCTGCTCTCCAGATGGCACAGGGTCTGCTGTGTTCTCTCTGGTTTTCTCTCAGCATGTGTCTTCCTTTCTCTGCCTCTGTCTTCCTCTCTCTGGCTGGCTGGCTGGCTGGCTGGCTGAGGCTTGCTGTCTCTCCCTTTCCCTTTCTCTCTCTCTCTCTCCCTCCCTCTCTCTTCCTCTCTCTGAATAAAGAAAATAAGGCCGCCAGACATCATGGCAGGTGAATATTTCTGAATATTTGGATGTATGACTAATACTCAGCTGTGCTCCCTTGAACTCCACCCATAAATTTCCAAAGCTTCAAACAATGAAAGAAAAGCCCAATCAGACCAACCAGCACACATGCTACTCTGTCCTCACTAGTATTCCTTCCCTGGTAGCCAAGCAGTTTAGGGTGACAGTTTGTACGTTTTCAAGGCAATCAACTACAACACACAAGCTTCCTCAGTTTTGTACTTCACCAAAGAATAGACCAAGTTCAGCTCTGAACACTAAAGGTACTACTGCTTTTAGCTATGGGACAGGTGGGACATCCTCTAGTCCTTCAGCAGTGCCCACAGGACCCTGCCCACAGGACGCTGCCCACAGGACCCTGCCCACAGGACCCTGCCCACAGGACCCTGCCCACAGGACCCTGCCCACAGGACGCTGCCCACAGGACCCTGCCCACAGGACCCTGCCCACAGGACGCTGCCCACAGGACGCTGCCCACAGGACCCTGCCCACAGGACCCTGCCCACAGGACCCTGCCCACAGGACGCTACTGGCTGGATGGTTTTGGTACTTTTGGGACAGCACTGCTGTCTCGGGACCACTCACACCAGCACAGCACACACTAACACACCACTACCATGTCAGTGTCACTGCAGTGCTGAGAATAACCCACCACCCCAATAATTCTTCCTCTGTGGCTCTGTGGTGGTCCTGTGGGGGTCCTGACCAGTGAAGAACAGGCTAACAAAGTATACAGATTATCTGATGGACTACAGTCTGTAACTGTAGAGCTAGAAATGGACATACATATTATGTATATATGTTTAAGTGTGTGTGTATACATATACACACACACACACACACACACATATACATACACATATACATACATATACATATATATATATACATACACATATATATATATATATATATATATATATATATATATACATACACACACACACACTCACACACACCACACAAACACACACAACACACAGACACACACACATATATATATATATATATATACTATATAATATATATATATATATATATATATATATAATATATATATATAAACATATAAACATATAAACAAGTATAAACATGTATATTTTACCTATAAAACACATTAACAGTGACTTCTTTAGTAAACAGCCCCATCATACTGCTGTTCCCTTTCTAACAACCTGGTTAGACCAGGGTATGGAAATCTCACACAGTCTGACATGTAAGGCCTTAGGTTCTGCTCCTGAAGATTTAATCAAACGAAACGAGTGGTGATGCTGCTTTTGTGATGTGCTTCAAAGAAGTTTTGTTTTGCCAAAAAACAAAAAAAAAACCCACATGCAAATCTAATTATGTAACTAACTTCTTAACAGTAAGAAACCTACGACATAAAGTAGATCAAAACAAAAGCAGAGACATCTAGACCCATCTAGAGCCATTCCCTATAGCAGTGCAGTCTCACCTGGCTCAAAAGGTTTGCTAGTGCTGTACACCACCGAGTGGTACAGCAGAAAGACAGCATTTGAAAATATTGTGCACATGACTCAGCACTTTCGCTCCCATCCCCTCGATAACAAAGAATGCTGACTCAGCATTACGGCCGCCGTCTTAATAGGCTTTGACGTCTCAAAGAGCAGGACGCCACAGAGGGAAAGGCAGTATTGTGTGGTAGACTTGAGCAAATATCATTCCTCACCCTGACATTAGCCAAATGAAAGGCTCTAACGAACAACTCTAAAATTAAAAATCTCATTAATTTTGGTCCGATGCCTGACTGACTCGTGGTGAGTGGGCAGTGAATCAGATCCTATTGCTTTTAGCTGAGGGCCTTTACACGCTCAATAATGAGAACACACCGCAAGCCCTAAAGACGTTTACTCCCACAAACGCTCACGTATGACGTTCTGTTGGAAACCAAGTATCTGCTCTACATGTTTGATCGGACCCTCAACAAGTCAGTCAGAACTCCTCAGTTTCCATTTCCATGAAGAGCAGATACTCCATTCAGGACAGGGCTGCAACAAGGAACTCCTGTAACAGTTAATAACCAAAACAGATAATCGATTATTCTAATTGCGAATCACAATTACCAAGCACCTTATGTAGCTATCAGCTCTTAAATTTAGCTCGAGCTTAGCTTGTATACATTTGCTAACCAACAATTAAGTTTGAGTTTCTTATTCTTAATATTAATTGTTTTAATGACCTTACCTGCTAATAATTAAAGACAAAAAGTGTATGAAATCTTTATTTACAATCAAAAAGTTTTTAACAAAGGATATGCAAAGTAGCAGCATTAAAATATAACAACACTGAATCAGTTTTCCCCTAAACTAATCTACCTAAATTAAAATTTTAGATTGCCACAATGGACTCACTAAACTCTACAATCACAGGTCTTTACTGAAATGGAGGAAAGTCAGCATCTTGTTAGTCGACAATTGAATTAGCTGCCAACTAATCTGATTACCGATTTTGGTTGACGAATTTGATTAATCGTTGCACCCGATTCCGGATATACTTCATATAGACAATAAGAAATGGAGTGACAGAAAAACATGTAGTCATGCTATTCCAGAGCGAAATGACCCCAAGTTATCGCAGCAGTACTGTAATATTACCTGAAAACGTAAAAAAATTAATAAATAAACTGCTGCAGTTACGGACGCAACAAATTCTGGCCAATTCTTTTTTTGACCAATAACTGACCAACCAATACGACAGGAACCTACTACAGTTACACTGACCAGTAGTGGACAAGGTACAAAACCCAGGTAGTATAGTTAAAGTAGAGACAACCAAAGTAAAATATTAGACTGGAGTAACACTGGAGTAACAGTACTAAAGTATGTACCTTCAGATGTACTTCAGTATAGAGAGTAACAGGAGCATGATTTATTATGGCTCTAATGTCCTATTATCATTTCTGGAACAGGACTCTTCATCAGTTCAGTGTAGGTGAGGAGACTCTAGTGTCTCTCAGTCCACCAGTCTCTAATAGAAGCTCATTTATTAGTCTGACACTGACGTCTATTCAAATCATCATCAGCACAGAACCCTGAAGAAGAACAGTTCTTATTAGCTAGAACCCAGCTCTCTCCAACAGCTCAACACAAGCTCAAAACAAAGTGACTGCTGTACCTGATTGGTGGACTCACTTCACACTTCTTTCGTTTGGACACGTTATGTTTTTATGTGCACATGAACCGAAAGGAAGGACAGATTTGTCCATAATGTGGTGGAGGAAACAGTAAGACAGAGTCCAATGTAGTGGAGATAAAGTAAAAAGCAAAAAAAACCAAAATACTTGATACATGATGATCCTACTCAGGTAGAGTAATGAAGTACATGTACTCGATACTGTCCACCACTGCCATTTACCACAAACTATTAGCCTAGGTCAACAAACATTCCCACCTAACCACCTAGATGAAGTCTATGTCCATAAACTGCAATCGACAGAAGCACTGCGTCTCGCAGCGTTTAGGCTTTTTTGTTTTGTGACGGGACTAACTACATAGGCTAAACATTAGCTAAGCAACACCTCCGTAGGCTACAGCTTAAGGCTACACTCAACCATCCCCCACCCCCATCTTGGCACTGCACCATATGGCTAAATATCCAAGTCATTGTTATTTAGTCTGTTTACAGTCAGACCAGCGGCTACTCTGCAGGTACTGAAGCGGCCGGTATGCAAAAGCAGCGCCTAGCCAAACTTGCTAGCTTCAGAAATTGTGCACTGTTGACCTATGCAGAGAATTTATGTCCAGGGCTGGCTGTATATTGTTGAAATGGCTGTTTCAGAGTTATCAACTTGAGACAAGCAGTGTTCTCCCAGGATAAACATCATGGCATTTTTCTTTCCAGCTTTTTCCGACTACCTCTTTGTTGATGGAGCGCGTTGAGCTCACGAGTCCGCATTTGGACAAATCCGAAGTTGAAAGAATAGCCCACCTATTCAAATATCGACTGTTCGACAGTGATTACCTTTTTAACCCAACCCAGGTGTTAATATGTGAGTATGTAAGTGGGTACTAACTTAGTATGCTAAGTAAGTGTTAGCATGCTTAAAGTCCAAAGCTGGCTCGGAATTTTTCCATTTACCACAAGTTGCAATAGCAGCAGTTTTCCAACAAGCCATTCATTTTCGCCACAGAGAAACCAGCTTAGACCCGGAGTTCCAAATATGGGCATGGCGAAGACCGAGACCAAATCTCAACCGAGACCAAGTCTGTAGCGAACCTGCGGTATCCTGCCCACACTGACGGCAGAGTACACTGTAGAACCTGGTTTGGTTTAACCTGAGGAGCAGTCAACAGAACAGAGGTCTGCAGGCGCCTGATTATATTAATGCCTGCACCTGCCTGATTCAGCCGCTAATCACATCCACCTGCACCCGCACGCTCTGGAGTGATTCCTGCCCGCTCCCAGCTGCAAAACCCAGCACCATGTTTGCCCACACCCGTTCACTTCAACCATATGACATGCCCATCCACCTTCCCTGGGCTATGCATGTGGTCACCCCTGGTAACCCCTGCCTGGGTTTGCTGGGACATGTCTGCGCAAACCCCCCGACACGGCGGAGTAGCCTCTAGACGAGGTTTGGGGGGTGTATGGACTTTTTAAGGTGTATTAATTGTTATGGTTTGATGTTGCATTAACATGTGACCAGTTTCTTCCGTAAAGCCGTGCCAGTGCATTTCCGCTTTCTGCACAACTACACCCTCCACATTGCCGAGAGACAAGCGTGTAGAACTACAGCCAAGTGAACTACAATCGAAACATTGTGTGGTGTGTGTGGCTCTTAGCAGTCACTGAGTACCGCCATCCTTAGTACTTAGTATTGTCGAGCATTGGTAAGTATTATCTGGCTCTGAATTCCACACATCATCCCATCAATGCCATCTATCGATGGGCTCCCACACCACCAATCAGTGAGCCCCTCTAAAACAGAAATGGGTTGTGATATTCGACACCTCATCGTTTTGAAACGCCATGCCCAACCCTAATAATCAGAGGTTGTTATAATCGTGTGATGTTTTTATATTTTGACTAAATCCGTTATCATTAAAACCCTCCTCCAGTATCAATAACCAACATGTACATTAGAGCAGATAGGAGGAAGGAGGGGGCAACTTGAACTAGGCCTTGTGCTGCGTTTCCAGCATGTCTTTCAGCTTGTGGATGACTCAACACCAACTCCAGTGCCTAGCGCACACCCACTCATTGTTGGGGGTGGGGTGACACAAGCTACACTCCCTCAACATGTGTATGTGGCCAACAACTGCCACATATCCATCCCTGTTGGAGGAAAAGCTGCAGCGCACCGTGTGTATGTGCGCATGTATGTGCGCATGTATATGACACCCACTCACCACATATCTATGTGGGTGGAGAGGCTGCGATTCACACTGTGCGTGCGTGTGTGTAGGACAGATGCATCAAAGCGGTCTAGTGGCCCATCGGGCTCTACGTATGAGAGCGAACAGCACAGACAGCAGTCCGAAGAGCTACGGACCGGAGAGCTTACAGCTGAGAAGAGGAACTGCCCGTCACATGTCTCGTACAGTAAGGGACTGTATGGTGTAGAGAAGTGAGGGATTGATAGGCAAACACCAGAAAGCAGTTCAGTCTAATACAGTACACTGCGCTATGAACGGTGAGGAAATGTCTAACGCAGTGCAGCCGGGGACTGAGGGAGGCAGAACTGGAATTCAGACACTTAAAGCATTACACAGAAAGTCTCTGTGTGCACTTACGAATATGAATTTAAGAACACATTCCTAATCAGCAACAACGACTGGTTAAAAGATGAAACTGATGGGGGCAAGAGTTCAGACACTGGAGGAATAAAAATAAAAATAAATCAAGAGCTGCGTGTTTGTTCTTGTGCACAATACACCAGCTGTCCTTATACAAGAAGCTGCTAAGATTCCATACAGCAAGTAGAGGGGGCTTTCCATTCTTCACTGGCAGAATATCACTTCATTCCTTTCCATCCATCCATCCATTCCTCTATTCCTTTCCATCCATCTCCATCCCTATCCATCCATTTCTTTCTATCCATCCATCCATCCATTCATCCATCCAATTCTTTCCTTCCATCCATCCATCCAATTTATTCCATCCATCCAATTCTTTCCATCCATCCATCCATTCCTTTCCATCCATCCATCCATCCATCCATCCCTCCATCCAATTCTTTCCTTCCATCCAATTCTTTCCTTCCGTCCATCCATCCATCCAATTCTTTCCATCCATCCATTCCTTTCCATCCATCCATCCATCCCTTTCCATCCATCTCTATCCCTATCAATCCATTTCTTTCCATTCATCTATTCCTTTCCATTCATCCATTTCTATTCATTCCTTTCCATCCATCCATCCATCAATCCATCCCTTTCCATTCATCCATTTTTATTCATTCCTTTCCATCCATCTATCCATCCATCCATCCATCCATCTCCATCCCTCTCCATCCATTTCTTTCTATCCAACCATCCATCCATCCATCCATCCAATTCTTTTCTTCAATCAAATTCTTTCCATTCATCCAATTTATTCCATCCATCCAATTCTTTTCATCCATCCATCCATTCAATTCTTTCCATCCATCCAATTCTTTCCATCCATCCATCCATAGCTGGGAACAGGTCGGGAATGCGGGCAGGACAGTTAAGTACCTGTGCTCTCTTCTCCGCAGCTATTCCTTTGTAACATGCACACCATGTTTTGCATTGTCTCGTTGGGAAATGCATGGCCGTCCCTGAAAAAGGCATCTACTGGAAGGCAGCACATGTTGCTCTGAGATCTCCACATTAATGATAAATCGCAGAAGTGTAAATGACATCTGATTAGGGCACTGACACACTGACACATACCATGACAGACCCCGGAACTGAAAGACCCCGACACTGACACACTGACCCATACCATGACAGACCCCGGAACTGACACACTGACCCATACCATGACAGACCCCGGAACTGACACACTGACCCATACCATGACAGACCCCGGAACTGACACACTGACCCATACCATGTGAGACCCCGGCACTGACACACTGACCCATACCATGACAGACCCCGGAACTGACACACTGACCCATACCATGACAGACCCCGGAACTGACACACTGACCCATACCATGTTAGACCCCTTAACTGACACACTGACCCATACCATGTCAGACCCCGGAACTGACGACAGACACCGGACACGACACACTGACCCATACCATGATATGCAGACCCCGGAACTGAGCCCCACACTGACACACTGACCCATACCATGACAGACCCCGGAACTGACACACTGACCCATTCCATGTCAGACCCCGGAACTGACACACTGACCCATTCCATGTCAGACCCTGGAACTGACACACTGACCCATACCATGTCAGACCCCGGAACTGACACACTGACCCATACCATGTCAGACCCCGGAACTGACACACTGACCCATACCGTGTCAGACCCCGGAACTGACACACTGACCCATACCGTGACAGACCCCGGAACTGACACACTGACCCATACCATGTCAGACCCCGGAACTGACACACTGACCCATACCATGACAGACCCCGGAACTGACACACTGACCCATACCATGTTAGACCCCTTAACTGACACACTGACCCATACCATGTCAGACCCCGGAACTGACAGACCCCGGCACTGACACACTGACCCATACCATGACAGACCCCGGAACTGACACACTGACCCATTCCATGTCAGACCCTGGAACTGACACACTGACCCCATACCATGTCAGACCCCTTAACTGTGTCATTTGTAAATGTAACTCTCTAGTGCCCGGCAAAGACCAGAACAGCCCTGTCAGTGCAACAGATTCAATAACATGTACTTGGAAAGTTCATCCGACTTCATAGACATGCCAGGTTCCTTTCACACTAATGATGAGAAGGGTAAGAGTGAGGCCAGCATTCACTTAAAGAGTTGCAGGACATTTACATGTACTGAGCTCAGACCAAACTCTTGGGCAGCTGGTAATGTTCGGAGAAAAAAAAGGGTACTGCCCATACGGTCCTAATCACACTGCGCCCACGGTGAAGGCTGCAGCATCACGATAAGGGGCTGCGTCTTTGCAAACGGTCCTGGGGTATTGTGTGTCATTCAAGACATCAGGAATGATGCAATGTATCAGGACACTGTAGAGGAGAATTAAATCTCATCTGCCAGGAAAATAAAGGAGATGGCTGTTTGAATAAGACCATGACCGTAAACACGCAGCCAAAATTGCTCAAGGCCGGACTCTGAAAAAGGTGAAAGTGCTTCAATGACCAGAACCAAATCCCACAGAATATTTATGGAGCACTGTGAATTTGGGAGTCCCATAAAGGGGATCCTCCTAACGAAAGATAAGTGAGGACAGTCTGCCAAGAGGAACAGGACAGAACTGAACCACAAAAGTGATTTACTTGTTACCTTTACATCTCCTTGTACTAACAAGTTTTCCCTTATGAACTGCCTCCCTATCGCACATTTATGCTTATGAATACATACGGTTTTGTTCATACTTGGGTTCCAAAGCCTGGTACCATACTGAAGGGATGGAACCCCTTTCTTCCAAACGCCCTGCGTAGTTGGTCACCAAGTTGCTCCCCTGCACAAGGATCAAGCTTCTTACATCTGTGCTTTCGATCGCAACTTCTTCTTCCCCACACATCTGGAGATGACATGCTCGACAGTCACCGTTTGTGCACTAACCAGTTAAGTATTCTTCGTGGCTGAAGCATCTGCCATCCTTCTTGATCAAAACCTGAGATCTGTTGGTTCAGAGCTTAATCGTATCATGACGTACATCTGTCGGGGAACTTCTGCATTGGGTGCGTTTTTCCGAGTCATTTATTGATGGCTTTACTGGAAATAGTATTCTATTCTATACTATTTATTCTATACTAGAATAAATATCTAAAGATTTTCACTGTAGGCATAAAAACTGCTACAGTGTGACAGTACAATGTACTGATACTCTGCTTTTGCCACACTCTATGCAATATATACGCATATTAAATAACATGCATCATATATAGCATATAGCTGAGACCACTGAAGGAACGTGCTATTATGGAGTTCCTGTTATGCCCATATGGGGAATGAATTCTCTATGGCAAAAATGACTGGGGGTTTTTGGGGGGAAATACAATTTATTTTTTTTTTACCTATATGGGACTCTGTTCTACCCACCACTTCCCCCAGGGAGCCATCACCACATGTGGGAGACTAGGGTTCGAATCCCAGTCTGGGTGACTAGATAGATAGATAGATACTTTATTGATCCCAGAGGGAAATTCAAGAACTGGAGGGAAATTCAAGACTCTGCTGTGGCACTCCAATAAGAGTCCTTGGGCAAGACTCCTAACACTACATTGGCCTACCTGCAATATGATTAAGCTTGTAGGGTGCTCTGGATAAGAGCATCAGATAAATGCCATAAATGGAAACGGTCTTATTACTAATACTGCTACATGCAAGCTAGTGCTACCTTGCTACCTCTTGCAACCGTGTTGAAACGTGCTACCGTACAACATATCTATAAGTGGCTATATATAAAATCTTTAGGCAGGACATATTGATAGCTTAAATTACCTTATCAAAAACATACGATCCGCATTAAAACTACTAGTGCAAGCCGGTTTCTATTTTGCCAGCCTTTTGTTCCAATTTTCTAGTTTCAGCTTAAACGGTGTAGCAGTTATCAGAACGCCTCAGGCACCAGAACGTAACTGCTGCACCAATTAAGGTGGAACTGGAAAACGTTCAAGAATAATTTGATTATTACACCCAAGTCGGCTTATTCAGGGTGACATTAGGCCTTAATTATATCCGCACTGATCTACCATTAAAAACACAAAACGTTGAGTTACTACACTGAGCTGAGCTACTACACTGTACCAAAGAAATATGCATGCTCAGCAGTGCACGAGAAAGTGTTGCCACATGGGTTAGGTTGGCTGTATCACTTTGTGGTTTGTAAGCCTTCTTCAAGTATGACCAGAAGAGTATCAGAAAGGCTAAATGCACTTTCAGTCCGGTCATGCTGAGCAGTGAAGCCTGAGAGAAGGTCAGCTTGTAGGGCTACCACACTGGTAAAGCGTGCTGTTGGTACACTGTAGCTTAGAAGTAACAATGTGCATATATTTAACCTTCTTAATAACCACAATAATTCAGAGGATCTAGTGATATTCACGAGGACAATGTCCACAGGGCAAAACGTATCCCACTATTAAACATTTCCCGCTTTGATTGCTACACAATGCGACACGGACAGTTTTAGAAAACACATTTTTCCTTTTACACCTGGAGTTTCCAGGAATAAGGGTACAGGAGAATAACAGCTTGGCACTAGCGACAGAATAGACTAGAGTAACCTAGCCTATGAAGTGGACGAGTGCAGCACTAACAGAACATAGACCCCTTAAGAGAAAAGGCTGAGTGAGGAGAATCGCCACCACATGAGGTCTTCTGGGTTTCTCTAGGGGATGCTCCAAAACAAGCAGGTTCACAAGGAGTGTTAGTGCAAAACCATGGTTTGAAAATGGCTTATTTTATATCTAGATAAAAGCTCACTCACGTTCTCAACACAGAACAGTGTCAAACATGTCAACACCGCTCCTCTCAGTGCTGCTGAACTTCAGTTACAGAACTTTCCAACAGGGTCTTATACACATTTATGACAACAGTGAGCATGGACCACTTCAGGCAATGAGCTGATAAGTTCCCAAAACACTCGAGTAGCAGTAATGCCTACCAATCAGCATTCAACAGCAGAAACGCCGCCCTCCAACTGTCCAACACTTTTTTGCTTACAAAAATAAAAATATCAGTGAGCCTTTTTTTATTCAGTAAATCCACCCGTCTACCTTTCAGAATGAAAGAGGCTTGCACAATACTCACACCGCAGGATCTACAATGTCACCCTACAACTTCGATGGTTGCTGGACCCTGATTTTGGGATTTTTGGATACACAGGAAATAGTGTCACGATTCTCACCAGCATTGCGTGAAACCGATGATAGAAGAAATTCCAATAAAACATGGTTTACACAAACACAAGTGTTAGTCATTTCTCAGCTGTTCTATTATATTTATTCTCACCCCCACCCCAATCATTTTACAACGACTAGTGATTTTAAATAATGCTGTCATTTGATGACATTTCCTGAATATCATATTGCTATATGAAAATAGCATACAGTGTCAAGCAAGGCACCTTCAATCAAACTCATTAGGCTACAATGTTGTTTTGCCCCATGGTTCCCATTTTTCATGGTTTGTCTAGAAAAGAAGTCTGTCTGATACAATTTCATCTGATTTCAACAGGATCAAAAGTTAGCAAATCCTAAACTACACGATCAAATCACAAAGTTCAAGAAGAAACAGTTTGCCTTGAAAAATAAAGTCTTCTTAATAAAAACCAATTCATACAGCTTTTTAAACGTATTAGTTTTATTTTCTATGCAGATGCACTATGCTATTAAATCACGTCATTCATTCTAGAGCGATAAATGTAAGTCATCTGGTGGAGGTTCTTGTAGCTTGTCATATTGCAATAGGCATCACCTACGTGATTCAGCCCAAGTGGACAGATGTTTTGGCTTTACTTTTACCATCGAGTTCTCAGTTTTGCACTCCTCTTCCCTATATAACGAAGAAATAGGAATTGGCCATGCTCCTTTGAAAAAAGGCTCTGCCTGTACTTTGAGCCCCGCCTTCAAGAGGCACTGGGCCGGTCACTAAACCTCCGCCTGCAGGTTTCACCTCCAATCTTTCCTTCAGCTAATCAAGCACTTCGGAAGGCAGCAATTAGCTGGTGTAGGTGGGGTTGATTGGGGTTGATGAAAACTGGTTCGAATTTTCACACTCCTCAGTTTGTTCCCACCCTAACGAGTCTACTTTCCCACCTACATTTAGGCCAACCATTCCTAATGGCTGTCCCAGACGTTACGAGCTCACGTCTGGCCCCGGGAGACACACGCGGTACGAAGTAGGACAAAGCAATGTGAAGAGGCATGCAGGCAGCTAGCAGAGCAGAGTTCCGGTAATGTGTGCTCTGGTAGTGTGCGTGCAGGTAGCAGTACAGCAGTGGAGTACAGTAGCGGGATGGAGTTGCAGTGGAGCGAAGGAGCGAGTGAATAAGAATGAGAACAGCTGCAGCTGCAGCAGGGTCAGGTGGCCCGCTGGGCTCCACTCGTCTCTGCCGTGACGGCCGTCAGCGAGGGCTCGCCCAGTGCGGACAGCATGTATGATCTACTGATGCTGGTGGTTGCCGGGGAAGTTGCCATGGGAACGGTGGCGGGATGATTGGTGGTGCTGTCCGCGGTTTGATTCAGACAGCAGTCCCCCCCCCCTCTTCCCGTCACCCCACAACACACACACACACACACTTGCACATGCAAGCTTTAAAAAGGAGGAGCGTGATTTAACAGGACTGGGGGGATTGGGGTGGGGGTGTGTGGAGCAAAGCTATGCAGGGCTGTCAAGAGTGTTGAGAAAGAGAGAGAGAGAGAAAGAAAGAAAGAGAGAGAGTGTGTGTGTGTGTGTGCTCTCCACACCAGAAAAGAGGCAGAAAGATCTCAAGCCAGTAGCATAGTGAGATCTGGAATCATCAGCGCAGCTTAAAACGTTCAGTCAGACTCCAAAGCCAAGCAGCCACTCCTTTGGAGTTCCACCAGAATTAAGGTAAAAACAAATCCACACTTAATATGAAGCTGAAGCCATAGCCCCGCACTGTCCTGGGCCAGGGGCACATAGTACCTCTAAGTGCAGTGGGTATGTGCAGCCTAGCACATTCGGACACATGTCAGCACAGGCAGCGACCTGATCCCATGTTAGTAATCCTACACAACAATTTTTTATGGTTCCTGCATTAGGAAGGATCTACCTGGCTATTCGGAACCAGTCTCACAAGAATTTACAGCTCTTTGGTACCATCCTATTGAATCAACAAGTGACAGGAACCATTTTGCACTGAAATGCTCATCATATATAGCCAATTCCTAGTAACTACCTGGAATGTGACTGAACAGTCTAGTGCTGAGAATAATATAGGCATTACTGCTACTGGTAGTAACATGATGTTCATTACTAAGGGAAAGAAATTTAGTCTGAGAGAGATTTGTCATTTCCTGTCAACAAGGCTAATAAAGCAACATTGTTTCAAAATCATTAAAATGGTACACTGACTTGGCGTCTGTCATTGCCACTGCGGGTCCATAACGCATGTTATAGCGAAATATAATTTTGGAAAAGCAGCCTCGAGACCTGTCACAATAACTATCCAACTCTTTACAGCACCTTGTCATATACCTTCAACTATAGGTCTTCACTTCGCTATAAGAAGCAGCTACAGGGGTTGGACAATGAAACTGAAACACCTGTCATTTTAGTGTAGGAGGTCTCATGGCTAAATTGGACCAGCCTGGTGGCCAATCTTCATTAACTGCACATTGCACCAGTAAGAGCAGAGTGTGAAGGTTCAGTTAGCAGGTAAGAGCACAGTTCTGCTCAAAATACTGCAATGCACACAACATTATGGGTGACATACCAGAGTTCAAAAGAGGACAAACTGTTGATGCACGTCTTGCTGGCGCATCTGTGACCAAGACAGCAAGTCTTTGTGATGTATCAAGAGCCACGGTATCCAGGGTAATGTCAGCATACCACCAAGAAGGACGAACCTCCACCAGCATCACGTAGTGACCTGGCCACTATCCTGCAAGTAGAATGGCTTAAACTCCCTCTGACCACAGTGCAGGACGCAGTATATGTCATTCCCAAGACCAACTGACGCTGTATTGGCCGCAGAAGGAGGCCCTACACCATACTAATAAATGATTGTGGTCTAAAACCAGGTGTTTCAGTTTCATTGTTCAACCCCTGTATGTATTCCCAGCATTACCGAAGATGGTGATGGTGGTGATGATGAAGTTGAAGGAAGCAAAGACGAGAAACAGAGAAAGTGACAGAGCAAGAGACCGGAGTAGCCCAATCTCAGACTGGCTTTTACTTGTTGGCAAGAGCTCAAAGAGATGACAGGGTGCCAGAAGACAGTCTCACGGCTAACGGGAAAACAACGAAAATCTGACAGCAGAGTGTTCATCCCTGCCAATGTTATTTATGAAAGATTGCAATGTAGGCTGTAACTTTATCTCTGCCATCCCTGTCTGTGTTTTTTCAAGACACAAACTCATCTAACCTCAGTCCGTCACCAGAATTAGAACGCAGAACCATTAACCAATTGCGTTTGCACACAGAGGAATTTGTCTAATGCATTTAAGCTATCCATGAAGTGAATCACCCACACAGACACACATTAGTGAACACACACAGGGGGCAGTGAGCACACTTGCCCGGAGTGGTGGGCAGCCTTCTCCATGGCACTCTGGGGTTAGGTAGCTTGTACAAGGGCACTTCAGTCGTGTCCTATCAGTTCAAGGAATCAAACCGGCAACCCAACCCAACAGTTGGGTCAGTCTTTGTCTCCCACCAAATTAGCCTTCGTAGTTTGAACCTCCTGCAACACAATCCGGTAATATCGCTCTACCCTGTAAGCTGACGTGCTTTTTCCTCTTTGGATGTTGTTTTTGCCGGGGTTGTTACCAGTAGAAACCGATTTCCCTTGTGTGCACTGTGTCACGAAGGCATATGGATTATTTGTACGTTTACACATAGAACCAAAAGCACTAGTGTAATCTGTAGCGCTGATATGTCTGCATAGCTCAGCGTCAAGATAATCTGGATTCTGTGTCCATCAGCTTGTCAACAAATGCACAAGTACATCTGTCTATTCATTCATTCCTGAATAAACATTATCTTAGCTGCATATCCTTCTGGGTTGGGGGTGTTGCAGCCTATCCCAGCACTAAGTGGGCAGAGGACAGGAAATACCGTGGACAGGTCACCAGTCCATTGCAGGGCAGATCTACAGTTACTTACACTAACTTCTGGGGGGCAATGTAGCGTCTCCTATTCGTCTGACTGCCTGGGATTGGAATGTAGGACCAACAGTGTGCGTCCACTTGACTTTTAGCCTCGATGCCTTCTGTTTATTTGAATGTAGAGCGCTGCCGCATATTTGTAGTGCATGAGGGGTCGCACTGAGAGCAGTCTCGCTGTATGGCAAAAAAGTTCAGATATTAACTTTATGCAAATTAAATACAGCAATCGTGTGTTAGACGAGCACACACAGAACAAACCCCACTTCAAACACAAAGAAAATGCTAGCTTATGCTAACTATGCTAACTGGTACACATAATATTCCGCTTCAGCTCAAAGCTTAGAGGTATAGCTTCATTTGACATTTAAAAAAAAAAAAAAATTGGTCTTTGCATACGGAAACATCTGAGCCACCCTCACGTGGTGACCAGGGAGTTCAGGCACGGCGTAACGTGTCGAAAGAACGCGCAAGTGGACACGTACCGCGAACCAGAGCACTCACAGAAAACCAACACAGTTATGAGAAGAACATGCAAACTCCCAGAGCCTTCTTGATGTGAGGTGACACCACTATCCAGCGCACCACTGTGCTGCCACCAAGGCTGTTTATAAGGGGGCTAAAAGTGCAGTCTGTATTTATGACCGTGGTGTAAAAGTAAAATACAACCCTACAACCCCAGGAGCAAAAAACCCAATTCAGTTATATACACACATATTTAACACAACACAAGAAACATCAACAACTACATCTCATATCTTCCACACCTCCAAAGTTCCAGAGTGCAGGAGTGGAGCTTAGGTTTCTTCACTCTCTCAAACACAAAAGTGTTGAGTACTAACCGTCTGATGGTTTTGGTGGTCCACCAGATCCTGTGCATAGTCTTCAGGAGTTTATAATGGTCTTATAATGGCCTTTATTCACTGGAAGTTAAATGAAGGGAGAGCAGTCTCCAGGTGTTGCACAGCATAGAATGTTCTTTCGGCAGTACTGACAGTTTAACGAGTATGTAAGACGGGGCGGCGTATAGAGCCTTTATGATGATCTTTGGCGACATAAATTTGGCAACATCACAGGGATCTTAGCATGCCTCATTATGCGGACCTCATTCACAAAGTTGACTTTCCAAGAGACTGTCGCAGTTAAGCATGAACGTGATAAGCTATCGCTTTAGGTTTTGCTAATGAGGCTTAACTTGTAAAGCAGCCGTGGATGAAATAGCACCCTGCACACTGGAGAACAGGGTTCGATCCTCATGAAAGTTCAAGACTCAACACGCTGCATCGGTTTTAAATGTTTCGCTGCTCTGGATAACAGTTGCGGCTACGAAGACACCGAAATACGGAACGTTAGAAACTGGCTACAATCTGCACACATTCTTATAATCATGCCGCTCCTTTTTTTGCACAGGCCACATTTTATTTTTCATAAGTTAAATTTAAAAAATAAGTGGTAACTTTCCAACAGGCAGAAGACGGTTCTCCAAATAGACAGTGCCGTGTTGATTTTTCACTAAGAAAATCAACAAGACGTCTTTTGACATGGAGTACCCAAACTTCGGCACGAACCTTGATTTGTGATTTACCAGGTGCTTCTCATAGTACAGCTACAAAGACCAGAAACCCTGTAACAGCACATGTCCTTTCTGGAAAGATACCCTGCAGTGAAACTGTACATCAGAAAAGTCAGCCTGAGTTAAGTGTGCACATTCCTCTGGCACTGATATATTAGTGTTCAGGACTTTATTAACTCATATTTAAATATGATCGAATACCATCAGACCGTGATAGGCACTATATGTCCAAAAGCATCCAGGCACCCCTTCTGAAGAGTGAATACAGTTACACTGCCATGTATGCTCAATCGTTTATGCACAACTCGTATAACCTCCATAGATAAAGCTTTAGGAATAGTCTGGGACGATCAGCAAAGGCCATTTACACTTCGGTGAAACACTGGATGAGCAGGTGCCAACATACTGTACAGATCGGAGAATTTCTACACAGAGACCCATCCCCCTGTCCCCCCGTCCCCCATCTCTGTACTTTCAGTTTTTTGCGTATTTTTAATGTATTTTATATTTATTTAATATATCTCTTTATTATAGATGCCTCACCACAATAAATGTCGAGACATGTTGTGCAAATGACAAATAAACCTAAACCTGAAACATGCTTTGTAGACATAGTCATTTTTCACAACACCATCCCGCACCACGACAAACCATCAGAGAAACTAAAAGGTGATATTCCATGAACTGCAGACCATCTAGACCCTAGTCAACACCAAGCCGTAGAGTAATAAGTATAACAATCAATAACTGAACTAACCAAACTGAACTAAAGCTCACTATAGTGCTGACTGGTGGATCTAACACTTCATCTTCCTGGGCTTTTGGTTGACAGTCTTCTGGACTCTCCTGTAGGGAGATTTGCTTAGACGTGGCCCACTGATTGACAACTGCCAGCTGCAAAATGTAACCCACAGTAACCCATTTCTATGTTTATCTGCCTGCCTCGCTCCTCCTGCTGTCCTTTCTTCAATGTCCTGGCGTCACCTTGTCACGTTCTGTCTTCTCATTCACCTGCTCCCCTCTCTCTCCGGCTCTGCTGGATTTCTCTCCCTTCCTTGTACAACACTGCTGGACTTCATTTCCTATTCTCACAGACCTTTAACTGAACAGTGCGTTAAACAACCAAACACAAATGTGATCAGCCAAGACAGGTTTGAAGTTGTTGCTTATTTGGCTTTTCACTGGAGCTACGAGGCTAATTCAGCAGCATCAAGCAAACACTGAGCCTAAAGATGGTGTACAGCTAAAAAGAGCAGCAGCTATATATCTTATATCTGCTAATAGAATATACAATTTCTAACATTCGGAGCCTCTGACGAGTTGTGCTGGCACACCGAGTAACTTGCATTCAACCCATCCCTGTAGTGGAACACCTACATACACACTAGGTGGCAGTGAGCACAAGCGGTGAGCCAGAGCAGTGGGAAGTAAGGTGACTTGCTCAAGGGGACGTCAGCCATGTGCTGTCAGCTCAGGGAATCAAGCCAGCGACCTTCCGGGCACAAGACTGGTTTTCTAACCTCCAGCCCATGACTGCCCCCCTTCTACTACACAGGCTAATGCTAATACTAATATTGATACGTCATGCATCAGAGTTCAAAAGCTACTCAACTACAACTAAGAGGAGCGGGAAGGATGCGAGGAAATGGCTGCAGTTAATTAAGGTACAAATCTAAAATGAACGAAGAACAGCAAAGTGCGGTGCTAGTGGACCCTAACATTAGCTAGCAAGCAATGCTAACGTTAGCATCCACTGGCAAGCGCCAAACTGACTCGTTGCTGGCCTACCTTTGATAAAGGCTTGGGGCGTTTCTTGCTGTAAACCCGCATATTTGTGTTTCTGTTGTTGAGTCATTCTCTGTGCTGCAAAGCTACGGCTAAGAAAGCTAGCCGAAACACAGATACGTGGGTTCATAGCGAGGCCTATTCAACGGCCCCAGGATAGCAGCATGTTGAAAATATGACCCGCTCAGCCAATGCAGGACAGGTTTGGACACAGACGTGGTAGAGGAGCAGTTGTGGGCTTTGTGATCTGAGGGTCGCAGGTTCGATTCCCTGAACCCATAGGTTATGACTCCAGTGCCTTTGAGCAAGTCACCTAACCCCCAACTGCTCCTCGGGAGCCATGGATAGAGCTGCTCCTGGCAAGTGTCCTTACTGCCAACTAGTGTGTGTGTGTCATCACAGGGTTAAATGTGGTAGGCCAGTTCCTCTGTATGTAAGCCAATGGTTCTAACAGCAAATTCTAACAAACAGGCCAGAGTCTAAAGAGTTCAGATCCTTTTAACCCTTAATGGTTCCTTAATGATGCATTAACAGGGGAGGTGACTGTGAAAAGGTAAACTTAGTTTTGATATGTGATGGAGTGTTTGGAGCCAGAATTGGCAGACTTGAGTGGTTAAGGTTAGCTACATTAGCCTCACTTCTTCAAAGCAAAACTAAAGGCAACGCCAAATACGTCTCAGCCGTTCGGTGACATCTGTGGGTAAAGGCAAAACTGCAAAAATGAGTTTACCAGCTTTAAAAATTAACACAACCTTCTGTACTGAACTACCCCCCAAAACAAGCCTGTTAGACATTAGTCCGCATACCTGGCGCTCCTCCATTGCACTCTGCTCCTCACTCGTATGCTTCGTCACCACAGCACGGCTCATTAGAATCCTATGAGTCATGCGACGAGTTAAAAGCTTTGCTGTGCAGGACCCAAGGAGATTATTTAATTTCACCTCATTTGCGTGCACGCGTAAACCTACACATGTGGCTTCAAAAGTTGGAAATGGAGGACGGCAGCTCGCTCCTGCTTAATGAGAAGAGAAGAAATGCTAAATCACGCCGTGCAGGAGTGCACACCGAGTGCAGCTGCTTGGGCCTCGAAACACATTTGGCATATGTGGTGGTCTTTCACTGAGCTTTATCTGAAAAGCTAATCTTCAGTGCAAGTTCTTGCAACTGCACATTTCATATGCATAAAGCCTCGCAGCGTTAAGACGCTGCTGTGACTCAAGGCTAAAGAGAGAAATGATTTTACTATCAAAACCAAATGTCTAACTGGGCCCTAAATCCTTGCATCTAGAAAGGAGCAGACAGTCTCGCAGTTTTTAATAAAACGCGCTGAAATAATCCCTCGGACCGAATTTGAGAGAGGTCTTTATATGCTACAAGGAGAGGTAAAGACTACTGTTCATCAGTAAAATTACTGAGCTGTTGATAAGAGATGTTTGAAAAAATGACTTTAATATCAACGTAGCGATGATAAAAAGCAGGACAACCTGAAAATAACCAGAAGAACTAAGAAGAACTGCGTTATCACGGTTACATATAATGAAGTGACTATACACATCACTGTATTTCACAACCATGGCTGCCACCAGTATATGAGGTATTGAAAATGGTTGGTGGTTGGTGTAGCTCAGCCGATAGCACTGCTATCCACCAGGGAACCAGCACCACATGTGGGAGACTGGGGTTCGAATCCCGGTCCGGGTGACTATACTGTGCTACACCAAGAGGAGTCCTTGGGCAGGACTCCTAACACTACATTGGCCTCCCTGTAATATGATTACCCTTGTAAGTCGCTCTGGATAAGATAATGTAAAAAAAATAAAAAAAAAATAAAAAAAAAAAACACACACCAGAGGACAAACTCTCTCCGAAACCACCTTCCTCAGTGGCCCGAAACGCATCAATGGAATTCCAGCCCTTGTCTCTGTTACAAGGCGATGTCATCCAGTAATGCTTCTTCCTATTGGCCGCCTAACGACAAGCTTGGCACTCCCCTCACACAACACACTGAGAGCTAAAACTGGCCACTCTGAAATGTCCTGCTCCAGCCTAATACGTGAAGGTTGGCTGAAATGATCCACTTTCAGGATCGGACTTGCACTCAAGCTGATGCAGCAGAAACGAGACTTTTGTAGGAATGACCACAATGACATGGAGGCAGAACATATAGCAGGATGCCACTCTGGTGGCTGTGCAAGAGTGGGTAAACTGACCCATCAGAGTTTGCTGGGACGGTCGGGAAGCTCATTTTGGAGAAAAGGAGCATAATACAGGAGTCCTAAAGTTCTGAAACTATCAAGACAGTAGCATTATCTCTTGTCTTCATAACATCCAATAAACAGAATCGGCTGGCTTAGATTTGTTTGGTGCATGCAACTCAAGGTACGTGACGCCATTTCTGTTTTGTTCAAAGCACATTGGCTGTTGTGGTTCTAAGCCTGCAGCAGCACTATTCACCAAGCTGAATTTCTGGTGTGCTTGCCAAAATCCAAATAAGACCTGTGGATGGGTGGTATCCACATGTTTCATCCCTTCAAACAGTCCACTATTATCGTGGGGGAAATTTTCAAGCCATCATTCAACAAATGTCAAGCCATCTATCTAACAATTGCTAAATGTCAAACAGTGCTGCGTAGAATTAGCTTAACTAGCAAAACAACAGCTCTGCTCACCACAGAACCTGTTCCATTCTGACCAACCAAACCACAGACACAAGTTCACATGACAGTGATTCAAATCTGACAAAATGAAGTCCAACCACTGAAGGACAAAAAAAAAAACAGGTAAAGATAAACCAGCTTTATTGGATTGGATACTGGATGGTGTTTGGATTGAACGACTGACTTAGCATTAGCTTAGCATGGATGCTTCAGTGCCACCCACTGCAATACAGGTTTGATTCTGATTCGTTACGTTGTGCGTTTTGGGTATCAGGATTATATCTAGACAAGGCCAAGTCACTTAAACATGCTGGTGAAACGCTTCAGAAGGTGCGACGCATTTGAACCAAGCTATAGCAGTGTAAATACATCCATCTATCCAGCACACAAACACAACCCCTGTCAGTAAAACCACACCCCTCCTTGCAACCCAAATTCCTACCAGTACAACTCGAACTCTATGCAGTACAACCAAAACCCCTCCCAATACAACCAGTGCAACCAAAACCCCTCCCAGTGAAATTTAAATTCCTCCGAATACAATCCACTCTTTTCAGTTCAACCACAACCCCGCCCATTGCAACCTAAACCCCGCCCAGTGCAACCTAAACCCCACCTAGTGCAACCTAAACCCCGCCCAGTGCAACCTAAACCCCGCCCAGTGCAACCTAAACTCTTTCCAGTACAGCAAAACCCCTCCCAGTTATATACAAATTCTTTCCAACACAAGCAAAGCCCTCCTAGGGCAACCCAATCCTCATACTGTTAGTCACTGGGCATATGATCCATGTCTGTAAGGAAGATGATCCTGGAGGATGCACGTGGTTGGGGACCAAACAAAACAAAATGCAGGCTAATATGAGCTCAACAGTCCTGAGAAACAAACTGGAGTCAATAGAGGCTAAACGGATTAACAACTGGTAATAACAAGCAGATCTGCATATTCCGTCCCACAGCAATCAGACTTCAGTCTAAATAATCAAACAAGCATTTGTGTACCAAGCTGAAACGTCTTTGGCTAAAATCTTGGATTGAATTTCTGGATCGCAACCTGATCCCAGTCAAATGATGTGATGAGTGCAGAGTTAACTTACTGGTGTGAAAGTCAAAACTGAATGCCCTCTGTTGTGTGTACCTCGGAGCTATCGCCAATGCAGTGCCCGAGTGTCATGGAGTGACTCTGAATGGCAGAAGGCCATCTTCAGTGACGAGTCACACTTATGTCTTTCTGGAAACGACCAATGAATACGTGTGGAGGCACCGTGGTCACCGCCAAGATGAACAGGTTTGTTGTCATACGTCCAGAAGGCCTGGTGTCACTCCACCTGGTGTCACTCCATATATTTCAACTGTGTGAAAATATTCAAGCTGCATGGGATGGATTATCACAGGACACCATTAGGAACCTCTACAACTCCATGCGAAGACATCTGTAGATACTACTTCTGTATGTGTAGCTCAATACACATTCCCCATATCAGTGCAAATTTCCTATCATTTATTGTTCCTGGTAACCTTCATCTTCCTTCCCAAAGAGCATTGCTATCCAACACTTCCTTCTGGGTGCAGCCATTTCTTTGACGATAAGCGTACCCCTTACCGGTACTCAGCGATACTATATAATCTTTAGTCCTCTAGCCCACATGTGTTTGCAGAAACAAGAAATGAATGCATGGCAAGTCAAAGGGAAAACCATGGAGGATGTGGGCAGTCAGCGAAATGCTAATACTCTCAAAGAATGCATGACCATTAGCATTAACTGCCTTATCTCCAAACACTCATCTCTTACATCAACAATAAATCCTCATTTATATCTTCCCACAGCCCGATCGCGCAATCTCTCAAAGCTTCAAGAAGCTGCGCTCGGCTTTGAGAATGTTTTCACCACGGCAACTGGTTACCCAAATGACTCATCAGTCCTTGATCTGATTGTTAGGAAGCTGATGGAGAGAGACCCAGATATGCAAATGCAGTGTAAAATAAGACTAAAAAGGAATTCAGGATCATTCCGCCGTGATGGCGGCTCAACAGCCAGAAAACGATTTCACTATAACTGAGCCGATGTTGGTAGCTGGGTCCATACTGGCACTGTGTACTGGTGAAATGGTCTTCAGGGCCAGTCCTAACGAGCTTATGTACCACACATTTGTGTGTGCATGCTCTACACCTGCAGGCTTGATAATTACCTGAGGAGTTGATTCTGGAGCACCGAATGCAAAAAAAATAATAATAAAATAAATAACATACGCCGCAGGGATGCCTCAGGACTGTTTCCGAAATCACGACCCTAGTGCCTACTTCACAGGGGATATTCCCACAGTTCAAACAGCCAACAGTGCTTGGTACACAGTACCTTGCTGTCAAATGAGTTAACTCATCAGACGCCGTGTTGATGGCCAAATCCAGTTCATAGTTATTTGCTAAGCGCATTACTCTCCAACTCCGTCACCAAGGTATGAAAATCCAGTGTTTTACACCCCACTTTATACGGCAGGCAGTCTGTCTAGCCAAGCTCACAAGCCACTCAGCTTAGACGAGATGCAGGCATTAGAACGGAAAGGCTAATGTTTGCTTTCTAACATTCGCTCTTCTGTGGTATTCGCTCCTCTTTGGAACCGCTCTGTACTCACCAAAATAGTTCTAAATCTGAAGACACAGATTTAGAAATACACAGTCGAGTCACATTATTATGACCACCAGCTAATATCCAGAGTAACTGCTGTGTGGAGCACGGACAGCAGCTAGACAGCCTGGGAGTGACTCAGTAAGGTCCCGGTCGGTTGTCACAGGTAATGGGGAGCCATGCTGACTGGAGCCAGTGCATCCCACACATCTGCTGGAGGGTGCGTGGGGGAGGATTCACAGAGCGAACTCATCGAGGGGGTCCCACAGATGCCCAATTGGGCTCAAGTCTGTGGAGTTAGAGGGCCAGGGTAGTACTGTCTCGCTGTTGCCACCAGCCCCATGGAAGATCCCCACCACCACATGGGTGTATGTGATCAGCAAGGATGGAGACCCAAATCAGTTGAGAGTGCCTTCCACATGGATGAGTGTGCCCAGAGAATGCCATTAAAGCGTGAGCTCCTTCATGAGCTACACACTGTTGCTGTCGAGAGTAGGAAGTGGTCATACTAACGTGGCTCAAATGGGTACATCTAGAACAGACCCAGGAACTGGTGAATTATAGTCCGATAGTGTAATAGTGTAAAAGCAATTTCCTGTTACAAACAAACCTTCAGATCCCAAAATCAGTGATGAAACCTGTGAACCCCTCACGATCGCTTACTTCTTTAAATAGGCAGCTTTAAGGGTTAAAAAGGTCTCAATTATTTCAACGCCTGTTAGCCTGTTAAGACATGTGGGTCCAAGCCTCTACTGTGTTGGCAGAGTCTCATGTCTTTTCCACAGAGTGCAGGGCTGTGCTTCATTCCAAGAAGCTACTCAAATGTCTTTCTATAGCTTTCCTTGTGATGAGAAATAAAAGAGGAAATTGCAACTGCAACTGCTAAGTAAGTTACAATTCTCAAACAAATGGTGGGTGTAGCTCAGCGGATAACACCACTACCCGCCAAGTAGCCACCACCACACGTGGGAGACTGGGGTTCAAATCCCAGGCTGACTGACTAGGCTGTGCATAGAGTCAGTAACACCACACTGGCCCACCTGTAATATGATTAACCTTGTTAACGCTCTGGATAAGAGCGTCAGCTAAATACCGTAGATGTGACTGTAAAGGAAAGCAAAGTTTGGTACCACTGGATTCTAGGTCTAGCATTAGCACCCATTGGCACCCACCAGCAAAAGACAAACTGACCCTTTGCAGATGCCACTGATATAGGCTACGGTGTTCATACAGGGTGTTTCTTGATATGAACTCACATGTTAGTTGGGCTATTTTGTCTGCACCCACCAGTGGAGGTTTAGCCTTTGTCTGACCAACAAGCCAGACAACCACAACATTAATATCTGGTTTACAGCAATGTTAGCTAGATTAGCATTAGAGCTAGTGGCACCAAACCTAGTTGTTCTTCATTGGTTTAAAAATTGTACTCTACCTCAACTGCAGCCTTCTTCTCTTTCTCTTTGCGAGGAAATAGGTAGAATGACAATTGAGTTTTTTTGGACTCAAGGCAGTAAAGGCTTGGGCCCCCTTTGTGAATGTCAATACGTCCTATCTGAAGAAGCAGACAGCACTTCAAACTGTCAAAATGTGTAGAAAACATCTGGGAGAACGAATGTATGGACAAGGACAGCAAGAACAACACTAACACTAAACATAATTAACCATAAGGCCCTGCACATTTGACAGCAACACTAAAATGGTTTCTTTAAGACCACCTGACCTGAAAAAGAAAACCCACCTAAGACTTATGTAAATCTCGAAAGGCGACGAGATCAATTGCCTAAACGTAAAGGCCAAGTGACAGCAAGTCATTAGTAAATTAATGTTTAAAATCATATTTTGAAAGTCCTTTCGTTTGGCCAAAAGCCTAAAGTGGCAGTGTAATTTAATAAAAGGATTAAAAATGTAGGTACAAAAAAAAATAATAATTAGCAGATGGGAAATGGAGACTTCATTCACATTTGACAAACGCAAAAACATAGTATATGTTTCCGCAGGTTCTTACCTGTGTCAGACATGGCTTGGGTACAGCTACCATCACTGCTATTGGGTACCATACAGGACATATTTGGCCGGATGTGCCCATGAGGATGGCCTTGTTGCTGTTGATGTAGGTGAGACAGCTGCTGTGGGTGAGGACTCGGGTGTCCCATGGCAGGATGTCCGAGGGGAACCTGTCCACTTTGGCCCAAAGGTGCACAGTTCCCCATAGCTGGGACTTGCATCTGGTTCATCATCCCTGGGAACTGCGTATGAGGGCCTTGAGTACCAGGTTCCAGGCCAGGACAGTGCATTGGGTCTGACTGGCCATGAAGTCGCTGCTGTAACTGCATGCTTTGTTGGGCAACGCCAGGGGGCATTGCACCCTCGCCAAAGTGCATTTGACCGGGGCCTGAAGGTAGTGGCCGACTGCCCCTGACCATGTGGGAGCTGTGGTTGCTCATTGACTGGAGCAGTTGGGCCATGGACGTGTTTGGAGGTAGACCTCCAAGCCGTGGTACTTTCCTCATCTGCTCTGAGGGGGGACATGGTGGCCTGGGGCCGGCCATGTCTGGTTTCAGCATGCCGAAGCCCATGTTTTCATGACTGCCACTGTTAGGTGGCTGCTTGCGCTTTCGGAGGGGGTCACGCTGCTGGGCCATGAGCTTGTCCCGCAAGGCTGCACGTCCACTCTGGCCCTCAGGCATGGGCATGAGCATGGTGGAACTTGGTGGCAGCATAGGATTTAAATTATTGGGCCCTTCAACAGCCCTGCTACCACCGCCACCACCACCACTGGGGCAAGGTATTCCACTGCCACCACTTCCATTACCGCCACCGGCAATGCCAGCGCTTCCACTCACCATGCCCCCAGCACCAGCACCCATTCCTGCACCAACACTCATGCCAGCACCACTGACACCCATCCCACCACTGCTACCACCTAATTTGTTTTGATTTGCTAGCTGTGCTTTGGCTGCTGCTGAAAGGAGACTGCTGGCAGGGAAAGAGGCAGCATTGTGTTGGTTGAGGATCTGGTTGAGGGGCATGCCCAGGAGTCCAGGGTGGTTCTTCTGGGGGGCACTGCTGCCTGAGGCTGGAGGAAACATGGGGTTGTGCTGACTACTGATCGCATTACCCATTGCCACCAGAACCTGGTTGGGGTCCTTGTACTGGTGGAGTGTGTCGGGCTTGGCAGAGGGACTGGAAGGCAAGGCAGGTCTGGGTGAGCCCATGGAGGATCTGGGTGACCGAGGTGGAACCTTCAAGCTGCCACAAGGGCCCTGGGGCCCTGAGGGCATGGCAAAGCTCCCATGGTCTGAGGAGGTGGAAGAGGAGCGAGATCGCTGTGGAGAGGCCTCCATGCGGCCAAGCGCAGGCCCAGACATGTGTACAGGGGATGTAACGGGTGAGGGGGAGATGGAGGTGGCTGCGCCATGCTGAGTCCTCTGCATATGCCCACCATGGCCAACCGGCCCAGGTTTCACTGTTGGTAAGGGAAGGTTGCTTGGCAAGGGGACAATGGCAGGAGGGATGTTTACATTCATCATTGGTACCTGAGAGTGGGCATTGGGCTGGAAGTTGGATGGGCTTGGGTTTGTCATGGGGCTCTGAATGACCGGTTTGCTGGGGATAGGGTCCAGGATTCCCAGAGGGTCCTTCTCTGAGGTCATCTGTTTTTTCTGGAGAGCACATGAGGGTGGGATAGCAGGAGGAGGAACAGGATGAGGTGCAGACTGGGCCTTGTGATGAAATACTGCTCTGGTCATGTCCATGCTAGGTGGGTAGTTACAATGTGGCTTTTTCATGATTGGGCTTTTGTTGGGGACTGGGGGAGACAAGGGCGTGTTAGTCCTTCCAGCCAAAGCGCAGGATAACTGAGCAGCAGGAGAACCATGGATCATGATACCAGGAGGAGAAAGGGGTATTCTGCTGTTGCCATGAATTGGGCTGGGGCTACCAGCCCCCTGGAAGCCGCAGGCATTGCTTCGTGCAAAGCCATCCGGACTGCCCAAAGGGTCAGTTCTTGGGGACAGGGAGCCGTCCCCATAGACCTGTGAGCCAGACGAAGGGCTAAGCATGCCTCCAGGCCCACTGCGGTAGGGGGACTTAGGCCCTGGCTCGCTGCTGCCCAATCTCTGTCGAGAGTAGCCAGGATAATGTTCCGGCTGCTGAGCACCGCTCATATCCGTGGAGTAGTGCCGTTGACCTGGTGCCATCATCATCTTGAACGGGTTCTTACAGTCAGGCAGCGTTGAATTGGGCAGCCCGTCATGGGACTTATTCCTTATTGCTCGAGGGGTTGCAGATCGCTGGATGGTGGGGGCCAAAGAGGTGGCACCTGTTATAGAAGATAACAGATAAAAAATAATCTACATTTAGATTTACATTTATATTCAGTTAAAGACAATTAAATCAAAAGTACAACATGCAAGACACTAGCTATTTAATACAAGACAAAATATGCATATTATAAATCATGGCCAATATCATCAAAAGATATTACACAAGTCTAAACACGGTGCAACAAGAATCCTAGTAAAAAGTAGTTCAAGCTCAAATTTGGCAAGTGGAAAATAAAACGTCGTACTTGTGCCTCCGCCGGGACCGGTCAGCGTTAGGGAGTGGTGCGGCAGCTCCATACTTTTGTGCAGAGTGGCTACAGCAATGAGCTTTCTCTTGTGGATGCAAAGCTTTGTGACATCCTCATCAGCCTTCACATCTTCCGCAGTCCTCTGCTTGACAGCGGCCCCAGGATCGAAATTAAACACCTGGGGAAAGGGAGATTCTTAACACGGCTCGGCCCTGCCTGTTGCAGGCTCTCAGTGGTCATACATTTGCATCTGAATGCATATTCCTTCTGACCTTGCATATTAATATTGTGACCTACTTACTTCAGCAGCTTTAGCGAAATAAGGCAATGCAAATTCATTCCAATTTCTTTTTTTTGGGACCAAAGAGAGTGGTCATGGTGTGTAGGAATGATGTTCCAAGGTGCAGAGCATACAAGGGAACACCAAACTAAAGCACGCCTCTTACTGACTTACTGGCTGGACTAAATCTGAGCAACCAGAAAAAAAAAAAAAACGGAGGGATTTTGAGAAGTATGATCAGTGTGATTATATGGAGCAATATTGTGATGGTTGTGTGATTATAGCTGTAACTCTGACAGCCACAGCACATTCTACAGGAACAACTATGACTTGATATGAATACCAGTGTCAAAATCCTCACAGAACACGCAATACTTAATATCTGATTTGTCATCAGGCAATTTCCTTTGATAATCAGAAGCTTGTGCCTCAGACACTTTAGTATACTAAAGGAATAGTGGGAATGTGTCTGGCAGTGGGAGCATGTGACACAGTCTTACAGTTTTGCAGGAAAACAAACTGCTGAATCAGCAACACCCCTTGTCCAGGCCCACCTCTAAAGGCTCTTGCTTGTGTAGAGTGGTAACTAAGGCCCAATCCCATTTCACGCCTTGCCCTTAACACTTAGCCCTACCCCTCCATTTTGGCCTGTGCGGCTAGGGGTAGGGTTGTCTCTATCGCTGTAGAGATGGAGGAGTAGGGCGATGCGACAGGGCTACATGGCCCCTCAAACTGAGATTTTTCAGAGGTTAGGCCAATCATCGCCTGGCCAATCATCGCCAAGATGGCTGCACAAGCCACCAAAGAAACCCATAAATAGAAGTATCATCTCCGCTGTATTGTAGGATAACCATTGTAAGAAGGGTTTTATGATCATTTTCTTCATAACACGTGTAAAAATGGCTAGTAATGCACTGATGTCTCCGTTGCTACTTATCAAAACTTCCCGTTCCACCGCAGCAGTCACGTTCTGGTAGCTGAGGTTGCTGCACCATTTGAGGTGGAATGGGGAGATCTGATCATGAAGCCGCCAATTAAAAAGCTAAGTTCAGCTTCATTTCATCAAAGAACTCTAGGTGGCGATAATGAATAATTGTCATCCACCTCTTTGGAGGAGCACATGATGCCCTAAATGTATTTAAGCAGTGAGGAGCTGAACTTTACCCTCCTCTGCTTTCCCTGCAGACAGAGCACCACTAGTAGCCTGTTAATGAAGTCATGTAGTTTCCTCGTAGTAGTACGAGAACATTCTGGCTTTTTCACACTTAATGACTGCATGACATAGATGACGTATCCGGTTCGTGGAGGGGTGTCCCGTTCTAACTCAGTTTCAAGGGGGAGGGTTACACTCGAAAACAAGCGATAGGGGTAAAAATAAGAAATGGGATTGGGCCTTCGTTTTTTTTTTTATTGTTTTAATTTGTTTTATCATATATGTTTTATCATAATATAAAAATAACCCTATCATCAGTCTCCATAACCACATAAAGGACACATAAGGGACAATGCATTGCGGCACTTAACCAATAATCAGCAAAATACGAGATGCTAGTCCTGCACTGTTAGCATTATTAGCATCACAGCTCTGGAAAAATTCATACTTCATGGAATGGTCTCACAACCCAGTCCTCAAAACCCCAGACAGTCCACGTTTTCCCTTTATCCCTATGAGTTGTGAGTTAGGTTGGAGCAAAAATGAGGACCATCCGCGAGGGATGGTCCATGAGGGATCCTATGGACTGCCTGGGAAACACAGCTTAAAAGGAATGCTAAAAGGAACATTTTCCCCAAGTCAAGCTTCCTATAATTCATGTCAAACAAACTGTACGGAATGAACAGACAATAAACTGCAAACTTCCGAGACACTTCCAAGGTAGCTAATTTAGCGGCTATTCTGAAATCAAGGTACAGGTGTAAGAGAACAAGTGAGACCCAAGAACAAGTGAGACTTGTGGACTGACCTTGTGGAGGATGAGTGGACACTCCAAGCCACACTTACAGGTGCCATCCGTTAGTAGGTAGGACTTCACCTGTTCCAGGCAGGACAGCACAGAACCACTGGGACTAGAGAACGACACAAGGAGACCCTCAGCCACAAAACAGATACTTTTCCTGCCCTCGCCAACTTTGACTTTTGTGTGTGACCTACAGGAGTCTTCAAGAGGATTCTTGCCCTTGGCTGTGTTAGCCATGGAAAACTTTGCAATGTGTTTAAAAAGTCTCAATACAGCGTATAGAATTTGTTAGTAGTTGCTTTTGTTGTTCACAAGTTTTGTTTCAGAGCACGATGCCTCGCCTTGCTTTTTAGTTGACACTTGTAAACATGGTCTACACATCCCACTGTAAGGCTCATCTAATGAACTTCACTAAGGTTAAAACGCACTCATCGTAGTTGCACAAATAGCTGCACCCAGAAGGAATCTACAGAGAGGGATGAAACTAAGTGGGTAGGTTTGACATTGTGAGACATGCAAATGGTTCAAGTTTCACGGCCTTATCGCTGTACCTGACTGACCCAACAGATGTTCAGCGAGCAGTGATGCTGTCCCTTAGTCATCCTGTCTCAGCATCATTGGCAGACAGCTGCACAACACAGGACTGCATGCACGCAGACCATTATGATGACTGCTCCCTAACACCACGTCAACGTCACCAATGAGGTCATGAGAGACTGTCATGGTGTGACTCAGAAAGGCAGCAGGTCATCTTCAGTCTTGGTGAATCTGTATGTGGAGGCACCATGGTCAGAACCAAGATGAACGGTGTGTTGTGATTGCATCACACGTCCAGAAGGCCTGGTGTGACTCCACCTCCACCCCTACAGCACAATCCGCAGGAACTGTGTGAGAACAGTCAAGCAGCATGGGCAGGACTATCACAGGACACCATATGGAACCCCTAGAATTCTGAGAAGTCTGGCATGTTGTGTTGGCAAACATGGCGACCCAACGTCATACTGAGAGACTCTGCTTCTGTATGTGTAGCTCAATAAATATTGATCATGTCTGTCTAAATGTATCATCATTTATTGTTCCTGGTCACCTTTATCTTCCTTACCGAAAGCACTGCAATCCCACACTTCCTTCTGGGTGCGACCATTCTTTAGACACGGAGTGTAGTACTGAAACGGGTATTCAGACTGTATCAGGGATTTCTTCAAGGGGAACCGATGAGGCCTTGTTGACAAAGACATTACAAATTCTGAAGAAATCTTACTATCACTGCAAAGAAGCGCACCCCTCTGACAGCAGCTCCTACATTTTATCTACTGGGTGTTTCAATATTTTTAGCATGTCCTTGCAGACTTCGACACACAAAGCACCTACAACTGTAGCACAAGCAGAAAAGCAGACAACAGAGGGGCTGGATTATGACACAAATCCACTTGCCTTCATCTATGCTACTGAGCAGCTATGCTAATCAGTGAGTTAGTTGGCTAGTTAAGTAAACCTGAAATGTTAACCATGTTGCACTGTACTTCTCTTTCCGTTGCTGCTCACTATGTACTGGGCTAAGTTATGAACTAGCAAGCCAGCAGCGTAAAGGAACAGTCAGATCAGCAGTAATAAATAAAAGTAGTAAGTGCAGGTTTTCCTGCATAAAGCTCATATGGCTAGTCTTACATTAAAGCTTATAATGGTATATATTCTAAATCTATATGGCGTTTGCTCATTTTTCATGTTTGAAAAAAAAAAAAAAATTTATCAGATTTTTGGGGAAGTCCTGCTGCTGAAATCTCTGATTATGCTAATTATCTTACTTCCTTGACCTTACAGGGGGTCATCTAACAAACTTCATTTGCTAATGCAGCAACAAAGCAGCTCTTAAGATGGGGTAAGGGACTTCCCCTAAAGGGAAATGGTAAGGGCAAGTCAAAAACAGAACCAATTTCCAACCAATCACTGTTCTTTTACACTCCTTTTATAAGAAACTGATTTAGAAGTGCAGAAATACCGCACCTAACTGCCATTTCAATCAGCCAGTTACTGCACGTGGCCTAATCACTATGCTGTAACGGACTAATCACTTCCAATCCCTGTAGATCTCATCAGATATTTACTATTACAGATAGCTGAAAATCACAGACGTATGTCAGAGTAAATATCAAGTACCTGATATAGACGACCCCAGTGGACTCCACCTTCCGCTGCCAGCCAATGGGCACCTGGGCAGGTGCGGGCTGCCCCTCCGCCTCCCCTCTTTCACTCTCCTTTCCGCCATTCATTTTTCTGGGTTAGTGCTCGACTCCGCCGGAGAGATCACACGTTCTTCACTGTCCCAAAACTACGTGTCATTGTGTCTCTCGGAAACGGGAGGACAAGAGCACTACAACTTTCCTCTAAAGAAGTCGGCAGCGGGTGAAGCGTTTCCAGGGCGAGTGAGACGGGCTCACAGTGGGACCAAGCCTCTGACGAGCCTCATCGCGATGCTACTAAACACAGATGGGGTTTCCCATGTCGGTCTCTGACCAATCAGAGCCATGAGAGCTTTGATGCAGTTCCTGGGCTACATATGCAAAACACAACGCACCTCAGAGAAGAAAACACATGATTACAGTGCGAGCTAGCGCACGGCCCGCACTCAACACAAGAGGCTGCTGTCCAGAATACAAGGCTGCTCCCTCCAAAGATCGACTCTTCTCATCTTCTCTGGGGCAGGTCAGTTCAAACCCAACGTTCCCTTCATGTGCATGGCCGGCGCATCACAGAGGACATGACTTGCATGATTCCTGTCACAAAGAAAGAAAAAAGAAACAGGTTCAGGATGGTGCAACAATCATATTGATGGAGCAGTTTCTGTGACTGGAATTAAAGTCCATTATGAACACCAACATGGACAAATAAAAAAAATAAAGGACCTTTAATGGAAGAATACTGCCAACTTACAGGGTTTAGTGGCTTTCAAAAAAATACGAAATTAAGCACTGCACAGTGGCGATCAAAATGTGTAAATAAATACAAATTAAGCAGTGCAGAGTGACTTTAGTGTAAGGGGATAAAATGTACAAATAGAGCAAAAAAGAGAGAACTTCGACAAATTAAAGCCATAGTGACTTATGGAAGTGACAATTGCAGAAAATGTACAAACAAAGCAACGTATAGCTACTCCAATAGAACAAAACGCATGAATGAAGCAGTGTAGTGACTCCTATAGAAAAAAAATCCAAATAAAGCAGCGTATAGTGACTCCTATAGAAGAAATGCTAAATCAAGCAGCGTATAGTGACTCCTATAGAAGAAATGCTAAATCAAGCAGCGTATAGTGACTCCTATAGAAGAAAACGTCTGAATGAAGCAGCGTATAGTGACTCCTATAGAAGAAAACGTCTGAATGAAGCGGCGTATAGTGACTCTTATAGGAGAAAATGTCTGAATGAAGCAGCGTATAGTGGCTTCTATAGAAGAAAACGTCTGAATGAAGCAGCGTATAGTGGCTTCTATAGAAGAAACGCTAAATCAAGCAGCGTATAGTGACTCCTATAGAAGAAAACGTCTGAATGAAGCAGCGTATAGTGACTCCTATAAAAGAAAACGTCTGAATGAAGCAGTGTATAGTGACTCCTATAGAAGAAAACGTCTGAATGAAGCAGCGTATAGTGACTCCTATAGAAGAAAACGTCTGAATGAAGCAGCGTATAGTGACTCCTATAGAAGAAAACGTCCGAATGAAGCAGCGTATAGTGGCTTCTATAGAAGAAAACGTCCGAATGAAACGGCGTATAGTGGCTTCTATAGAAGAAAACGTCTGAATGAAGCAGTGTATAGTGACTCCTATAGAAGAAAACGTCTGAATGAAGCAGTGTATAGTGACTCCTATAGAAGAAAACGTCTGAATGAAGCAGCGTATAGTGACTCCTATAGAAGAAAACGTCTGAATGAAGCAGCGTATAGTGACTCCTATAGAAGAAAACGTCCGAATGAAGCAGCGTATAGTGGCTTCTATAGAAGAAAACGTCCGAATGAAACGGCGTATAGTGGCTTCTATAGAAGAAAACGTCTGAATGAAGCAGCGTATAGTGGCTTCTATAGAAGAAAACGTCCGAATGAAGCAGCGTATAGTGGCTTCTATAGAAGAAAACGTCCGAATGAAGAAGGTATAGTGACTTCTATAGAAGAAAACATCCAAATGAATAAGGGATAGTGACTTCTATAGAAGAAAACATCCAAATAAAGCAGCGTATAGTGGCTTCTATAGAAGAAACATTCAAATGAAGAAGGTATAGTGACTTCTAGAGAAAACGTCCAAATAAAACGGCGTATAGTGACTACTATAGAAGAAAACGTCTGAATGAAGCAGCGTATAGTTACACATTATAATATTATAAACATAGTAAACATTATTAATGATGTATAAATTATGTGACTATAGACAACATAATCTTTAATAAAGTGCTGACTCCAAATACTGCGATAACATTAATTCACACTAAATTATTACAGTGTTCAATCTGATTTACAGTGAGTAATCTGGAGGCATTTCCCCCACTGTTCACTGTAGGTGAGGTTTTGGAGGTAAGATAAACGAGTATGGGGCCAATTTAATCTTTGGCCCCTGTTGTTTCAGATGATCCAGGTCGTTCATTTTAAAGTTACGTTTCTAATTCTAATTTTAAAAGGAGGTGGGCGGAGCCAGAATTTTTTAAAAAACAATATTTAAACCATAAAAGAATTATGTAATTGAAATCGGGGTCCGGTGTTTTTTCACTACCAGTCTGAATCCCTGGGTCCTGTCAGAACCTTGTTATGGAGAAGGGAGTGCACGATCCACGCTGCATACATTTCAGCCCTGGGTGAATCATCCTCTCTGTGTGTTTCCTGTTGTGGATGACTAATACTGTAGAGCGGGACCAAACACACAGGGAAAGCAGGAGGATATGAAAAGGTATGAATCCTCGCTCTCGTCACATACATCAGTGCAAAATGAAAGCGCTAGGGTGGGTCTTACTTTGCATTTGTGGACATTAAGTAGCTCTGATGTACATTTTATTTTAATTTGAATTTAAAAGGCCTAACTGTGCCCCATACCACCAAAACAGATCAAATCCAGGAGTAGATATGTCCATGTGTGCACGAGAATAGAGATGGTTCAGCTTCAAACAACAGGAATCTGCAGCGGTTAGAAAATGATGCTAGCATCCAAACTAGCAATACAGACTTAAAGATGGGCCTCTGCTGTATTAGTCTGAACAAGCAATGCTTACAACAGCCTACTGTAACAACCGTTTATAAAGCACTTTGAGCTGCCAGGAAAGCAGATCTATGCTTCTTCTTTTTCTTCTTAATAATAATAATAATAATAATAATAGCAGCAGTATTATTAATGATAGTTTATTACCCAGCCTATAGAGGCCCAAAAAGGGGGCCCGAAAAGATTTTTAATTTACAACTTTAGTCTTAAGCACGTCTAATACTTGTTTTCCAATTTAATGCATCAAATTTGTTTTTATTTGGAGGGATATTTCCAAATATTGCTATTTTTCTATATAGTGTAAAAAACTTAAAGATCAGCCCTACAAAAGCAAAGCAGAGCTACATTTACAACTACTCTTATTATTAGTATCAGTATTAGTGGTGGTAGTATTACTAACACTATTGTATAATTTATTATATTGGATTTATTTGTTTATTTTGGTTATTTATAAAACTTCGCTCTTAATCGTACAACTTAATAAAAGTCATTATTAAAAGTCATTACTGAGTCACACGTGCATAGCTGCACATGCTACATGCTAATGCTCGTTTACTCCAGCAGCGCCAGAGTTTACAAAGCAGTAATGTGTAATCTTTTATATGATGTGAAAATGGCAGCTGTGTTTTCACCAGTATTACAATTTCATGATGAATGCAAGTCAGTCCTAATTACTAGTTAAAAATCTTATTCCGTTAACCTCCATTAAAAATGAAGAAGCTCCTGTAAAATCGCTTTGTGGAGATAGAGGAGGAGAAACTCTTCTGACAAACCAATTAACCCATCCCATTTAAGCTTGACAGAACTATTATCCATCTCAGAAAGACATGTGGATCCAAAACAGGTCTTAACATTAAATCAACCACCACCAACACCACCACCACCACAACAACAACCACCAGCACAACCACCAGCACAACCACCAGCACGACAACAACAACCACCACAACAATCACAACCACAACAGCCACAACAACCACAACCACCAACACCCACCACAACAATCACAACCACAACCACCACCACAACAACAACAACCACCAGCACAACCACCAGCACGACAACAACAACCACCACAACAATCACAACCACCAACACCCACCACAACAATCACAACCACAACCACCAACACCCACCACAACGACCACAACAACCACCACCACCAACAACAACACCAACACCCACAACAACAACCACCAGCACAACCACGACAACAACCACCACCACCACAACAATCACAACCACAACCGCCACAACCACCACCACCACCACCACAACAATCACAACCACAACCGCCACAACCACCATCACCAACACCCACAACAACAACCACTAGCACAACCACCAGCACAACAACAACAACAACCACCACCACCACCACAATCACAACCACAACAACCACAACCACCACCACGACCACAACAATCACAACCACCACCACGACCACAACATCACAACCACCACCACCATCACCATCACAACAACCACCACCACAATCACCACGACCACAACATCACAATCACCACGACCACAACATCACAACCACCACCACCACCACAACAACCACCACCACCACCACCACCACCACCAACACCCACCACAACGACCACAACAACCACCACCACCACCAACAACAACACCAACACCCACAACAACAACCACCAGCACAACCACGACAACAACCACCACCACCACAACCACCACCACCACAACAATCACAACCACAACCGCCACAACCACCACCACCACCACAACAATCACAACCACAACCGCCACAACCACCATCACCAACACCCACAACAACAACCACTAGCACAACCACCAGCACAACAACAACAACAACCACCACCACCACCACAATCACAACCACAACAACCACAACCACCACCACGACCACAACATCACAATCACCACGACCACAACATCACAACCACCACCACCACCACCACCACCACCACCACCACCACAACAACAATTACAATTACAATGAACTGGCTAATATTAAGAACAGTTCTTTACCAGCCCGGAATGTTTCTGTTTTTTCCCCCCATTAATGATAAAACCATTTTTAATGGATTCCACAAATAAATGCATGAAAGCAGTCCTACACACGGGCCTAGCACTCCATGATGAGTAGCTACCACTGTTGGTGCTTGACTGCTGTCAGGTTAATGTGTGCATGTGAACACAGGAACCGGTCTGATCCTTCATGTCGGTTTGAAGAGTGCCAGAAATAATGTTTTCAAAAGCATCAGCCAGTGGCGGGGAGGGAATAGGGTGCGAAAACGCTGAAACAAACCCAGAAAAAATAAATACAAATACGTCTCGGCTCTTCCCTTCCGCCATCTCCTCTCTGAGCCCCACTTGCTACAGCTTTGACTTTAAAACACAGTTAGCCATAATGAAGGGTGCGTTCCTTCGCTTCCGCACAGCAGCGCAACCAAAGCTCAATGATATTAAAATGTAGTTTAGGAAAAATGGGCTGGTTCTTAGAAAGGTTTTAGTTTACATTTACTTAGGAAAACTGCAGCCCTACCATTCATCTTCCCTCAAAAAATGATCTAAAAGGCGATAAAGGCAACAAGACATTAATATCTTTTTTTTTTTCTTTCCACGGGACGCATCATGAAAAAGAAGCCATACAAATATCCTTATATGGCAAAGCTACAGTAGCAGACATAAGCAGAAATCTTATCCTAGACCAGAGGGATGAGGCAAAGGGATAAGCAGAGAAATATGCATGTACTAGAGGTGGGTAGTATGTGTTGTGGTTACTTCTAACCATGACATACACTCATCGTCAAAAACTAGTTACACAGCTGCAGGATGAAGGAATCAACCGACAGGAAAGAAACTTGGTAGGTAGGTTTGACACTGTGAGACATGCCAGCGATTCGAGTTTTAAGGTTGGCTGCACATGTGACTTATACAAGGAAGGGCCTCATCACTGTACCTGACTGACCCAACAACCACGACTGTGAACATCCAGCGAGCAGTGATGCCTGCATGAATCAGCCAGCTCAGACGACTGCACAATGCAGCCCTACATGCACACAGACCGTTACGACGACAGTCCTTCACACCACGTCACCATCACCAAAGACTGTAATGGTGTCGTGCCAGACTGTCATGGAGTCACTCAGACTAGCAGCGGGTCATCTTCAGTGACGAGTCCCGCTTTCGTCTGTGTGGAGGCTCCACGGTCAGCGCCATGATGCAGGGTTTGTCGTCACGCCTCACACGTCCAGAAGGCCCGGTGTCATTCCACCTCCACCCCTACCGCACAATCTGCAGTCTGAACTGTGTGAGGATATTCAAGCTGCATGGGATGGATTATCACAGGACACCATTGGGAACCTCTACAACTCCATGCTGAGACGTGCTGCATTAGCAAACATGGCACCCCATCGCCATACTGAGAGACAACCCTTCTGTACGTTTCCTGTCCCAGCTTGACTGTGCCCGTGTGCACAAAGCCCACTCTGTAAACACACGGTTTGACAAGTGTGAAGGAACTCCCACTGACCTGAAAAGATCCCTGACTTCGACAGCACTGAACATCACTGGGATGATTAGAAACCTCAAATGTTAGCCAGGCCTAGTCCAGCGTTAGTGCCAGACGTCACAAATGATCTTTTGATTGAACGGGCAGAAATTCCCACAGATATTCTCCAAAATCATGTGAAAGGCTTTCCCAGAGGAGTGGAGGCTGTTATAGCTGCATAGCGGCGAAGTGGGATGCTAATGCCCAACAAGCTTATACAGATGAGATGTCAAATGATCACATAGTTTTGGCTGTATAGTGTAATGTAACAGGAAAATGTGATGCCCTACAAATGACCCAAATACTATGTATTTCTATTCAATCCACTTAAAACATATGCCTAATTTATTAAATTTACCAAACCATTTTTAACCTGGATTGGCTTGTTCGAAAGGAACCGGAAAGTTGAGTTTATTCCAGACGTTCTCATTAGCTGGCCTTTATTGGTCCACATTCGAACAGCACCAAAAGGAGCAGCGCATTTTAAAAATATAACAATGTTCATATTGTCGCTGTCCAATGAAAAACGCGTATCTCCATTTTTATTGACTTTTAGTTGTACGCATAATTGCATCACAAAATCTCCCATTTACATTGGGTGAAAATTTCATGATGACTGGACCAACAGAAAGGGCCCAAAACTGTTTGGAAATACGTCTGGTTCCATTGACTTACATTATCATTAAACTAGGTTTTGAGCTCTCCTGTAAAGGTACCATTTTAGAGATACTTGTTTTTCATTGGCCAGCGATGATATACTATGGCAAATTCCCACCATTGTGAGGAAAATTCAGGTTTCCATCAAACTGGCCCGTTACGTTAGCATTAGCATAATAGAGTTTTGATGCTCTGTGCTTAAAGCACAGATTGGACAGACGACGACTTCTGCTTTCTCCTCTCACACCTGCACCATAGTAAAACCTTACATCACACTCATGTATTCATTTCAGGTGAGGTCAGGCATTCAGACATTCAATAAGCACAGAGTTTAGAGCCATTCTTTGCCAATTGTGTTTGCACACAAACACACACATACACACACACTAGGGTGAGGACACTTGCTTAGTGCAGTGTGAAGCCCTACCCATGATTCCCGGGAAGCAGTTGGGGTTACGTGACTTGCTCAAGACCACCTTAGTTGTTACTGTCATGTCAGGGAATCGAACCGGTGACCCTCCAGACACAAGGCTGGTTCCCTAACCCCATTTATTCATCCTCTGAGCCGCTGTTCCTTCTGGGTCACTGGGTTTACTGGGGGAGAAAACACCATGCAAACTGCACACAGAAGAACCCCAGCATACCCTGACCGGGAATCGAACCCAGGCCCTTTATGCTGTGAGGCAACGCTACCATCTACACGACCGTGCTGCCTTTACATCATACTGTAAATATATCATATACAAATAAAACACGTCTTTAAAAAACGCAGATCAGGTCTATCTGAGAACTGTGTGGGTGTGGCTAACGCAGCTCTTACATAACTCTAACTGGACAGAAAAGCCATAGACGTAAAGATGTGTGGACAGAGGGATGGACGAACGAATAAACAAATGGACACTAAGCAGTGCACTGCAGACGGACAGAGATGAATAAACGGCTGGACAGAGCAACAAGTGAATGAACCAACAGACGGACAAACAATGTTGGCGTATGGATAAAGGAATGAATGAGCAGATGGCAGGCAGCTACAGACAGGTGATCTAGCTTGCTAGCTCTTGGTTATGCTGATTAACTGTAGCTCGCCAAGTTTCTCCGACTCTGAAACTGTTTTGTGTGGGCGGAGCAAGAGACGTCTGCTTTGTGATTGGTCAGGGGAATGCTTTCAGATGGGTTACTCCCCAGTTTACAAGGAGAGGAGCACAGTATGGGGAACATGCTGGTCATGTATGTGGTCTCTGGAACTTTAACTGAAGGTTATACTTGGTCCATGTTCACTGTTTGCCTGCAAGAACAAGACACAGGTACAGGTTCTGTAAGGCTCAGGTCCTTCAGGATGTTTACTGACTATCAAACACCGGGTTTCCCACTCGCAGCCCACCCACCGGCAGCTCTAGTTTACATACAAACATTCTAATCTCGAATCAGGAACGCGGCTAACGTTTCTGGATGAACAGTTTTAAAGCATGGCCTTGTTTGAAAGCCTGAACCTGACGCCTGTCTTTCATTACTGGTGTACGAGCCTCTTAGCCAGCTTACTCTAGTGAGGACAGGATAGCCAGAGGATATAAGGAGTAAGCCCGTTTAGGACAACCTGTTAGCCGTAACCAGTAGGTCAGCTTGAACGTTTAAGCTGTCACTTGGTCAGCTTCTATGGACATAGATTTCAATGATATTTGCTGGGGTTTTAAAAAGATGATTACAAAGCCAGATTCAACCCCCACTGCGCCTTCTTCAGAGGTTTATGCTCATCATATTTATGATCTTGGATTACTTTTAGTTTCACTCATCCATAGTGACAGCAAATTGCACGTTTTCCCAGAACGCCTTAGAAACAATTAATGTGACAGACTAATCATTTAAACCGAGAGCGCTCTTTCTTCACCTTCCTGGTTAAAACAGTACTGAATGACACGACGGTTCCCCAACCGGATATTTCAGACCCAATGGTGGATATTGCATGAACAACAGCACGCTGGGTCGCTGCTCTTCCTCTCTGTGGTCATTTTCCATTTTCAGTCTTTAGCTGAATAAGCCAACAAATGCTATGACGACTTTGGATGTCCATAAATTCAAACAGCCTACCACACCCACCCACGGTCCTCCCCTCCCCCGAGTATCACGGTACCGGTAAAGACAATGTCACCCGGCCCTAATCATGATGTTATACATCTGGCATATTGCCCACCCTCAGTGTGTGTGTGTACAAGGCTTTTGATCACTGTGGTCTATTCAGTGCCTGTCAGTTGGCCATTGGCTGGATCATTCTCTTTTCCCTGAATCCTCTCTCCTGAAACTGAATAGAATTCCTTCTCCCTCGCATTTACCTGCTGTTCCTATTTGCCTGCTGTTACCTCCCCCATCCCAACGCTACTCGCTCCTGCATGTCTTCCTCCACTGGCGTACCCTCCATGACTGTCTGATTAGTAAAGAAAGCCCTGGCCTGCTGAGGTAACCCTGTAGTCATCACCCTTTTACAACTGAACTTAATAGGCTTTCCATGCAGGTGGCATAGTAGTGCCATTACGGAAATCATCAAAGCTGTGTACCTACAAAAGCCAGTGACAGTAAAACTAGTTTTTATTCCAAGAACAAAAAAAAGAAAAGAAAGAAAACTGAACCATTGCCTTATCTGTGTATACATGCTGCTTCACCTCCTACAGTACTGGAACACTATTTCCAAAGAGTGGGACTTTCCTGTGTAGGGGAATGAAGCCCCCTTCTGATGAAATTATATATATATATATATACACACCCTGTATGTGTGTGTATATATAAGTGTTAGTTCTGCCATTTATGTTTTCCCTGGCTACAGCAGAAGAATGCTACCAAGACAGATAGCATACGCTGCTGCTTTGGAGTCTCTACTTCAGCGGACATCACCATGACGTGATTTCCAAAGGTTGTATGACATTTACGCAATGCATGCTGGGTATTGTAGGACAGGAATATTAACAGGAACACAAAAATATACAGAAATCCGGAGTTCTGTCAAATCGGTGAGCCTGAGCTGGACGCAATGCCATGCTGTGTTGTGCTAGACAATATTACATAACATCATGAATAACATTAAATGCGGGTTTCAGGCCAGAGTGTCCTTTTTACATGCACTGATCACAAAAAACACAGAGCTGGTACTAGCCTCTCCGCTAGCTAGAACAAAACAAACACACACAAACAGGTGCACCCAGAGGAAGCAGGAATCAGGAATTCCCACAGGAATGAAACTTGGTGGGTAGGTCTGATATCGTGAGACGTGCGACTGATTTAAGTTTCATGCTCTGCTTCGGTTAAGCTGTAAGCAAGGACGGGCCTTATCGCTGTCCCTGACTGACTATATAACGTCGCTCTGTTGCACATGTTCTCCATTCTGACGCTGCTGTTGTGTTAGCAGTATCCTTTCTAAGCACTGTATGCCTTGGAAAAGAGTTTGAAAGCAATCAAAGCAGCTGGAGGAGTTCGAGAGGGGTCGGATCAAAGCCGGATGGTCTATGGGCATTTGGGCACCATACCGGTTGATCTGGGAGACCTACACAAAGCTGAAAGTGTCCGACACGAGCGTAGTAACCCAACAGCCACAACTGTGGACAATCAGTGAGCAGTGATGCCCTCCATGAGTCATCCGGACGGCTGCACGATGGAGGTCTACATGCACAAAGACTGATACCACGATACGTCAACATCACCAAAGGCTGCGACTGTCGCAGGGTCATGACTTAGATTGGCAGAGGGTCATCTTTAGTGACGAGTCCCACTTTTATTCTATCCAATTTTCTCTCGTCTCTCATCTACAGCACTTCCTTCTGGTTATAACTATTGTTTAGACGACGAGAATGCTCTAATCAACAAAAGCCAATCAAAATGTCAAATTAACAAATAAAAAATTTACTTGATTTTATTTCAGGTCCAAATCTAAATGCACCTGATCTGTATCCTCATCTTTGGTTATGATGAAGGAGGAGTCTTGTGGTGACGTCTAAACGTATGTAATTAATGAAAACAAAACAATAACAATAAATTAAGACTCATAATTAGACTTCTGTCAAAGCATGGAAGCAGAATGAAAAGTATATATGTGTTGCTGTACTAATCTATAGTGTCTAATCAACTACTTCAATCCCCAATATTATATACGTGCTAAACGCTCTTGATGCTGATATTAAGACTGTACTGCATTAAGATGTATAATGAGAATGCTGGGTCATGCCAAGTGAATTCACTCGCTGACAAAGCTCAGCCCATTAGTAGTCCGCACAGGTAGACACGGTCAGAGTCCCACAGAAAGATGGCTGAAAGTTTCTCTCTGGAGTTTCTTCACTGACAACAGTCTGTAGAATGATGACCAGAGGAGGAGGCTTCGCTCATGAGCCAACCTTTTTAAACCAATTTCACAGTTTTAAAACATCCTAAAATATTTGCACAGTTGATACAGATTAAACAAAGAGTAACTCTACAGACTACTTTCCTAGGCTCAGATTACAGCTAGTACCCGTCTAACGTTCAGCAGTGAATGCATTATTTGTATTGATGGGCATCAAAATCAGGTCAATGTAGGAGAGAAAGGACAATCTGATTCAGTCTAGTAACAAAAACAAACACATATGAAATACTAGGGCACACTGGCTGTTTTTCCACCAAACACTGAAACACAAGAACAGCCACCAACGTGGAATTGTTGGGTTTTGGTTTGGGCACACTTCCGCCAAAAGTTCGGAGTTTGGAACTCGCCAAAAGTTCGGAGCACCAAAAGTTAATTCCTAGCAGGAACCAAAGAACAGTAGGTTCTTCAGCACAAACTGTGACGACATTGGTGGGTGTGTCCGTTGTTAAGGAAAGTGAAGGCAACAATGGCGACACCCAGTGGTCCGCTGAAGAACCTCTTTTACATCTTCTCATCACCAGTAGTTGATTCTTTCATGCTTTCTGGATATAGACATCTGGAATAACAGCACAATCACTCACAGATATCCGCCATCTTGTTACTACTGTCCACGACCACTAGGTAACACCCTTTGTTGATGTTATTGACGCATCCTTTGATGATCCTTGGTTCCTATTAAAGCTGGTGCAAAGGCGGACAGGTTCCCTAAATAGCACGAAGGTTCTACAAAAGTCAATCCGAACAGAACCCGTTCAGGAACCAAGGTTCCTTTAGTGAAAAAAATTGTCTAGAAGTAACCCAAACACAAACCAATGAACTCTGAACTTGCGGTTCAAATTCTCGTTCATACTGCAACTACCTAAGCAACATATGTAACCACCATAACGCCCGTGAGTACATGGAATTATGGGCAGAATATAGCACAGCTTCAATATTTCTGTGCTGAGTGTGATAAATCAAGCAAACATGTTTGTTCTGTGGACGCTAGGACAAGTCCTAACTAGGTATTACCTCAGGAGCTCTATCGACACTTTTGACGTAACACTTTACATTCTGGTTCAGACTTTGGTCATGAACAGTGCTTGCTGACTTCCACCTTCACCTAGAAGTGTAAAGAATTCAATAAACTGTCTTTTGCCTTTAGCTGCAGCACGTGTCACCCCTGTAAGTACCGCAGTTCAGTCCATAATTACTTTTAACCCATGTCCATTAAACTGGCTCTCAGGGTTACTGGGATATTAAGCTAGACTTGTATATGACCAGACCATCTTTGTAGTAATCCAAGCCATCCAGCCAGCCGCACAGGTGCCTGTGATGACTTGGCTTGTGTGCGAGTGGTGATCAGTCTTGTTTTGAAGTAGAACCTGCTTCACTAGTGCTGTAACTATGCGGTGAGAGTAAAGCAAGTATTATGTAACAAAAACAACATTTCACAAAAGTGTCACCCCTCACAGAACACTCAGTGGCTCACCACAGCAGACACTGAGATGTTTCCACAGACCACAACATTGTGTTGAAGGCTGTTTCAATGGGCACGTGTCTAAAAAGCCCCTGTATGTGTAAAGCAGAAAGGAGCAGGCCTCTGCATGTGTGTCTAAGAAATGATAATATGAAACTTGGATAAAAATAGCTCCGCAAAAGTCATAAAACTTTACAGAACAAGGCAAAAATATTCCTCCCTTCCTAATGACAGTGCTAGTAAAACTGTTATCCATCCCAAAAAAAAACTAGGGCCTGATGAAACTGAAAATGGAACCTTTGCTACATCTTTTGTAAACATGTTTCCTCACCACCTACAGCCCAACCCCCTTTCTGATGATGTATTTTGAAGGTGGGAGGAGCTTAAAAAACGCAATCGCGTGGGGATGAACACAGGTTATGTTTTGTCATACATGGTTTTTCATCCTGCTAACTGGCTATATCCAAAGAATGCTACCAACAAACATAGCAATTTGCATTTGCATTGGCAGACATCTTTTTCACCAAGATGCATGCTGGGTATTGTGTGGAACGAACATTAATGGCAACACAAAAAAAATACAAAATGGATGCAATGCCATGCTGTGTTTGTGCTGGAGATTATTACATGGTTTCAGGCCAGAGTGACCTTTTAAAATGGCTCTTTTACTAAAAAATAAAAACAAACAAACACACACACACAAACAGGGAGCTAGTACTAGCCTTGCAGCTGACTAGCACGTGGCAAATACATTTTAAGTAGCACAAAGCAAGTTATGGTAAAGAGATTTTCTGATTCTGGACCAATTCTACTGACGCCATCATCAGGACGTTTTCACACAAAGTCTGCTGTGAACAAATGATGAGCTGAAACAGAAACAAACAAGATTCGAGATGCATCCATTTTTAGACAGCAACACTTTATTAGCGGTACCGCAGGTCATGTGGTGCCAACGCTGTTAAGGCTTTACCCTGGTTTGACCTTTTGAACCATCTATAGTTCCAGGCTGAAGCTCAGCTGCTCACACGCTGTTGCTTGTTCGGCTCTCTTGATAAATCCCCATGTTATTTCCGGCAACCGCCATCAGGAATTTACTACCGAGGGCTGTCCAATCTTAAGTAAGAGCTGATGGCAGCAATAGCAGTATATCAGGAACACTAGCCTTGGAGGATGCCCTCAACAAAAGCAACAGCAAAGTGAAATGCTCCAGTTCCCCTTGCAACGAGATAAGGGGTGCTGTCACGGACAGGCCGAGAACATGCATGTTGAGGTTCATGTGAAGCCTGCATGAAAATAAGATTATTAAAAATGACTAAAAGTAGTGTAATGTATAAAAGACGCAGCTTTTAGTAGTAGCTAAGCATTCTTTAGGGTTAAACGTGTAAAGCTGTGATTAATCAAGCATTATTTTATTAATTTTACAGCCCTTAATATATACACACACACACAAAAACCAATTTCTGTCTTTCAGGTCTAGCTATAAGGACAAAGGGGACCTGATCCCAGAGCAGTACGTTTAAACGCTTGATAAATACGGGCCCAGGGCTGAATGTGTGGCCTTGAGTATCAGAGGGCCACAGTGTGTCACTGCTTAATCCAGTGTCTCTGCTGCTGACTCACTAGTGGTCTGTGTGAGCAGGAACCGAGGCAGGCCAAGGACACGTTTAGCACTGCATCCTTCATTAACCTGTTATAACACAGACGTTATAATGGGCTGACTGTACAGTCACAGGTCTGTGCAAAGAAAGAACTAATATCTGAGTCATTGAATACACAGTATGTCAAAAACCGTGTAATCAGGATGACAACAGAAAAACCTGATCGCTTCAAAGGAGAGCTAAAACATGATCTTAGGATCGCATGAGAACCATACGGTAACAAGTAGTCTACTTATAGCTGATGGTCATACCTCCTGCTCTAAACTGACGAAGGTGAAAGCAAATGTCACCTACTGGTGTAAACAAATAGGGCAACCTGGAAAAAAGCCACTCTGGTTTCTACAGTTAATGGTTTAGTAAAGTCTCAGAAGGTTTTTACCTGAAATGATTGGCATCCCGTTACATTTCCAATAACCGTTGACCAGATTTTCCATTTGCAGTCTGTTTCCCTGCATGTTTTCTAATTCCATTTTTTCAGAATCCGTTTTATACCGAAACCACAATCTAAACAGAGACCAATATTCAAATCGCAAAAGCTGCTATTTTAATTATAGCATATTTAATCACAACCATGTCTTAAATGGGGAATGTTAACATATTAGAGTTTGTAAACTGCCTGTGGATGAGTTAGAACGAATAGAGCCAGTCAAACAGCTATATGTTGCGACATCACAACCACAGTTAACTGAGAAAGGGGATGCTCTGGTCTTACTGACCAAATAACAGGCCTGGACTTCTGGGGTTCCCAGAACATAACTGCACTTTAAATCGCACTCGCAATACGGATCAGAAAAATCACAGTAAGATATTCTTCCCAGATCGCTCAGCCCTACCACATACTAGGAAAACTCTCACTAAAGCAGGTCAAGTTCCACCATCACAGCGAAATGTACCAGTGTTGAGGTCTGTTTGGACACAATCACTGACCAGTTCATCGTTTCAGGTGTTGACTCTCAAGTAAACCTCTTTTGATTCGTAGGGTTTTACGATTTTACCCTGTCCTTTAGTGTGTTGTAGCTTTTGGTGCATGTCAGGTTAGAAAGCCCAAAGAAGAAGTCTATCCCACAGAAACCACTTTCCTCAGCTGCCTGAAATGCCTCACAGGAATTCCAGTCCTTTTCTCTTACATGGTGAGGTCATCTCATCACACAGTCCTTACTGCCTGCCTACCAGCAAGCACAATGCACAGAGGGCTAAAACAGTAGGAACAGACCACTCTGAAGCATCCTGCTCCAGTCTAGCTTACAAAGGTGGACCTGTCGGCTTGTTCTACCAGACTTTCAGGGTCGGACTCTGGCTCAAACTGATAGGGTAGAACCGAGGTCATTGTTAGAACAGCCACAGCGGTGTGGACCGGACTTGTAGTGGGATACTGCTCTGATGGGTGACCAGCTAGAAGAGAAAGAGCGAGCTGAGCAATCAGAGCACAACGGGCTGGTCAGGAGGCTGGGCTTTAAGACACAGGAGCTTCAACAGGGCGTTTTAGAGAGAGGGTGAATATAGACGTACAGTATGAGGAAAAAGTTGAGTGTGTCTATTCTAGTAAACCCCAACATACATTCATCCGCATTAAAGCATGAGCACGATGACTTACGAATAATCTGGGTCTGAGAGATGAGCTCAGCCAGGCCCATCAGACAACCTGCACTTGATGCCCTCACTGACAGCTAGAAGCAACCGAAAGAGGCCTTCATCGCTAACGCACCAAGCAAAACGAGTGATTTACAGTGATCCACAGTGCTTCACGTCAAACAGGTATTCTCAATTCACCTGGACGTAGTCTTCTGTATTCACAGCATAAACGCTTGAACCAAAACGGTCCAGTATTATGATCCGATGACCCCAAGCCAAGGTAAGGTGGTCTGAGCTGCAAGTCACTGAGCCAACTGCACCCTGCTCCACAATCACATAGTGTTTTTCCAGGCATTTGCAAAGCAGTTATCCTGTTCATTTGACTGGGACATTCCCCAAAACAGCTTTCCCGGATTTCCATAACCTGTATTTTAAAACATGGCCACAGACTGACTGGCCGGTGATCTGAAACAGTACTTGCTGACTGACTTCTCCATCAAACCCTGGTAGTAGGACAAGAGTGCAGCACCGTTATTAGCTCTGCTACCCAGTCATGGGCTGATATCAAACGCAGTATAACCGAGATTTACCAGGCAAAATGTGCACTAAAATACCAGCCAGGAGTCGCTAGCCGTTCCCCACTGACCCCAAACCCCCCGAAAAATGGTATTAATCAGAAAAAAGCCCATCAAGGTATGTGTCTGGCAGACTGACAATCTGAAGCTGAGTGATATAGCGAGCTTAGCTTACTAGCTTCCAACTACACTGGCCGAGCTGCTAGCTAAGCCTTCAAGCTAGCCAACCTCGGCTAGCTAACATGATAACACGGGAATAAATACCAGCCTGGGATAAATAAAGTACACCACGTAGTGAAAGGGCGGGCGGATTACGCTGAGATTCGTTTACCGTGATGTAAGATAAATTTGCTGTCTGGGTGGACGTGACAATAAAGAAAAAAACAAGACAGCCAGCACCGACAGCAGCTGCAGCTACAACAAATAAGGCGAACTGCTGCTACTACTGCTGCTGCCTTAGCTCGCTGGCTAACGTTCATTATGCTAACAGCTAGCTGGGTGGCCTGACCCATGAGAGAGAGAGGGGGAGAGATAGAGGGAGAGAGGCAGAGAAAAATAGATATAAGAGACACACAGACGAATATTAAATAAAACAAAAATAACTACAAAATCCCACCACGTACGTACCTTGTTATCCTCCTTCCCAGCGCGAAAACAGCCAAGTTTTTTGTTGTGTAGTAGCCGAGGCTGCCTGGTCTAGCTAAAGTATCCAGTGAAACGTCTCAAAGCGGAGAGGCCAAGCAAGCGGAGGAGGCAGGAGTAGGGAGAGGGAGAGACAGAGGGGGGAGCTAATGCTAGCGAAAAGGGGGTAGATAGCCAGTGTAGCTCGGAGGGACAGCAGGAGAGACGGCGAGCGAGCGGAGGAGAGGAGAGAGAGAGGAGGAGGAGAAGAGGAGGAGGAGGAGGAGAGGCTTTTGGATCCCTCTCCCCGGATTTTCTATCTCATCACAGCCGTCCCGCGCATCGTTCCCGTCCGTTTCGAGACTCCGAGAGGTCGACGGCGAAGCAGGAATAGTCCGTTTTTCTCGGGCTCGTCACAAATCGACTCTGTCCCTTTAAAAGAGGAATAAAAAGCTGGCCCCATCCGCTGCCTCTGCTCCGCTGCCTCTCTCCGGGCTGCTCGGTTCGGGGTAGAAGATGGAGCTTAGCCCCGCTGCGCCCCCAACAGGACACACCGGGAGCGGCTGGCTGCAGGACCACAATGCACTGGGGCTCACACATGACACCCTCAAGGGGGAGGGGGTCAACAGGGGCAGATGAGCTGGGAATGAATGGGTGATGTGGAAAAGTTTACCAGGGAATGAAAATGTGTTGAAAAAGTCCTTCAGCGGGACATGACGACTCACATGGCGACTTGGACATATATATGACTTACATGTACAATGTGCAACACTAAATATACATATGGGCATAAATATATATACTTTATATATACATAAATGAATTATTTTTTACATATATAAAACTTTAAGTATATATTTTCATTTATACACAGTTATATAAATATATATAGTAATACATATAAAACTATATATATTTGTATATATACATACAACTCTTTTATACCTATAATAATAATAATAATAATAAGAAGAAGAAGAAAAATGCCAATAATAATAATAATAATATATTATTATTATTATTATTATTATTATTATTGTAATAATAATAAGAATAAGAATGCCAATAATATATATTTATATATATATAATATATGTATATATACAAATATATATATATATAT
>JAMWET010007156.1:155000-180000 GCA_024036415.1 Prochilodus magdalenae
CTAATTCCTATCACCACCGTGAACAAATCTGACTCTGTTAACTTCTACAGAAAAGAGCATTTAACCACTCTTAATTTTTGTTCACATATTAACCTTTAAATTATACAGGAATTTTAACTTTAGGAAGTTTCACTTTATAACGAAAATATGTTTTGGCAGAAATAAAATAAATACAGTAGCACAGCGATAATTAGTGTTAAAATATGAGTTAAAATGACATTTATATATCGAATATACACATATTATTTTTATTAATAATATTTGTATTGTTATTTGTATAGAAGTTCAGTTTGGGATGACACTACTTTTACTCTTATTTTTGAACCGGAAGTGATGCGTCTCTATTTCCGGCTGCTCTTTACAGCAGGGGCGCGAAAACGCTCACTGAGTTTAACGTGAGCAGGAGTTTGTTGTCGTTAGCTTGTTGATTAACAGCGCTCAAAATGTAAGTAAGACCTTCTGAATTTATATATGTGGCTTTCAGTAATGTTTTATTTAGTGAAGGCAGCTGAAAGAAGATGTATATGGCTTCTTATACTCCAGCTGCTTGTTCACATTTCCCCGTTCCACCTTAAATGGTCCGCCTTAAATGCGAACAAGCAGCTGGCGGATAAGAAACTGACTCCAGTCCAGTCGTCTTCTGTGCTCCTTCTGTTCGTTGAGATGTGTTGATGAATATTCACATTAGTCAGCTATGGCTGTACCCGATGTTGTATATGTATACCATTTAGCTTCTAGTGTGGTGCCTGAACTCTCCCTTTCCGTTTTCTCTAGTATCATGAGCAAGCGCAAGTCCAGGGAGGCCAGCCTGGCTGTGGGGGAATGTATATCCCAGGTTGGTGCTGCTTCTCCATCTAGGCGGCTGCATGCGTCAGTGTGGAGCACCGTGAACATATGCGTGACACCTGTTATGTACTGCAGGGACTTACCTTAGATCCCAAACTACAAAGTATCTAGCCACCTGGGAATCCAGATGTTAGACACGTGCCACTATTGAGCAACAACCTTACAGGGGAATTCCATTTAATTTTCCATCACTTCTGCATGGTCACATGATCAAGATGTAAACAGTAGGGGTGGGGATCACCTAAAGCCTTATGACATCACATTTTCATGATGTCATATTGCTGTGATTTGAAAAGGATTATGTGAGCGCTGAGCACTGTGATATCATGCTTTGCAATATGTTTAGCTTTCGCTCATTTTTATCTCAGCCAAATGGAAATGTCAAGCACGCAGACTGGCTTTTACCGTCATCTGTGTATCAACACAATACTCCCATGCAAATGATATTATGCAGTATGAGTTTGTTTCCCTTCCACTAGTATTCAGAGTCATTCAGGTTTAGCATGTAATGGCTTGTTCTAGATAAACTTATGAGGTCAGAATTGGTCATAGTCATGGTAATAGAAACCAGATATCCAAAGCGTTCCATGGCCCATGTTTTCCTACCGTTTTTATGTAGCACTGAAGAGAATGAAGCACATAACCCGGGCGAAACCTGTATTTATTTATTTATTTTTAAAAAAGCTTGTTATATGTGGACCACTGTTTCTGGAGGCTCCCTCATAGAAAGGTATTTGTGGTAAAATGAGTTTTTCGGTCTAATTTGATACATTGTTCTGCAGTGGTTCTACTATAGATGAAGTTTGGGCCTCATAGATGGCCCAAGAGCATGTACTACTGCAGAACTGGAATAGTTTGGACATTTTTTGGATGTAGTTTTACCATTATAAACATCACACAACATTATCAGAGGACATGTTGCCTCAGTGCTCATTTACATAAGCAGAGAAAATGTCTATGTTTGCAGAAGGAATCTGAGTTTGTACATTTCTCTATGTTAAATGATTTCACACCTGAACATTCTGAATGACTTTGTTTTTGTTTGGCAGTAGAATCATAAGAAAAATATTAATGGAATATTTTAAGATCTGAAGGTGTTTGCTGATTTATTGAGTGAAGACTTTTTGGTGGGTTTCCCTTTACTGGAAGGAGACGATGAATTAATCCAGAGAGAAATGGGACTCCGTAGGCCACACGTCAGTCAGATGAATGATTACCCATGCTAATATCCTAGAACAATAATAAGAAGAATACGTTTCTATGCTAAGTAATGTGTCTGGCTGAGCAAAACATTATATCCCAGATTTAGAGATGTTTATCTGGTGCACTTTTTCCATCTCCAATCCCAAGTGTCTTGCAAAATATCACAATTTCTGCAGAAGTGAGTCATGGACATTCCTTTAAAGGGGCACTCTGGGGCAAAATGGAAAAATGCAGCAGTTCCTGCATCTGTTGTAGATGTGCCTACTTGTCAGCTTGAGTACTCCCGTACTGGAGGTGCAGCAAACACCCAGGAGTGAGATTTTGAGAGTAGAACACCTTAAAGAATGGGAAAACCTTGTTCTGATGCTACTGTATCTTGAAGAAGGGAAGGGTATTTGGAAAACTGCAGGTTCTGCAGGCATATGCTCGTATTTATTAGCCTTAGCATTCGTCCATTTCTTTGTGGACAGGGGGAAGTCTCTGTGGTTGTATACTGTAGTTGTGCGGTGCAGTGCTGGGTATTGCAGTGAGGGAACACTGATAGATAAACACCAATCCAATACAAAACCATGAATCCTGCCAAACAGATGAGACTGAGGGGTTGTAATGCTCCGCTGCAGAATATTATGACAAATGACATGCGAATGGTAGTTAAAGTTCAGAAAGCCCCTCTAAGAGCTTTAACTGTACAACAGGGTCCTCCATCTAAGGCTACAGTGACCGACATGCCCTTATTTGATGAGTATTTTCTGCATTAGTGTTTAATCTATGTCCATTTGTGCTGTACGGAATAGATTTTATTTTAACTTTGAAACACTTGCGTTTATCTTTTTCTGCAGGTCCAGAGGAAGTTTAGGGAGCGGTTTTGTCACCAGACGCTTCCAGATAAACCAGTGGGCCTGGAATCACAGTACAAGTGGGTATTTACGTAGTACACAGTATGCTTTGGATTAGTTGTGGCTGTCTGTGTGGGCATTAGGTTTTTGTTCATCTAACAGCTGAGGAGAGGGTGAGATGCAGTAACTCTGTGTATGTGTTTAGGCACCTGCTGGAGCTGTTGAGGAGAACAGCAGTCCATGGTGAAAGTAACTCCGTTCTTATCGTGGGTCCACGTGGATCTGGCAAAACTATGGTACGGAAGTGATTCACTCTCTCTTCCACCCAGCAGAAATGGTCCCGGTATTCTCCATTGCTGATGCTAATACTGTATCCATGTGCTAATATCAGTGAAACACTGAGCAGCACTAATGAAGCTGTTCTGTGCTGTTAGGGCTCATTTGTAATTTGCAAAGTTTGCTATTTTAATATTTCAGAGTTATTGTTAGCACTGATCAACAAATAATGTTTTATGTACACTGAATGTGCACATGCTTGATTAGTCTGTATGTAATTAGTGGTCATAAATAAACATATCAAGCATGTTATGAATATAAGGATGCTTCTCATCCAGCTACGGCATAGTAATGAGATTTCCGTGTTTGTCTCTCTGGATCTCTGTGTGGGTAGCTGCTTCGCTGTGCTCTGAGGGAGCTACTACAGCTGCAGGAGGTGAAGAAGAATGTTCTCCAGGTTCACCTGAGTGGTAAGTCATGACAGATGTGTTTAACCGTCCCGTGGCTGTTAAGGTGATGGTTCTGCTGACAGCTGTGTGTGCGGTGCAGGTCTGCTGCAGACGGATGACCGGATCGCTCTGAAAGAAATTACTCGGCAGCTCCACCTGGAGAACGTCGTAGGAGACAAAGTCTTTGTGAGTCTGCTGAGTCAGCATGGCTAACCTAGAGCTGCATAGACATGATGGGCAAAATACCATGTTACAGTTTTATTAATACTGATTTGCATTTTGCTTTGGTATTCGTTACAGGGCTCACTTCTTCCCTTTACTTTTTTTCCCCTCTCTTGAGGTCCTCTTACAATGTTTGTGTAGTAGTATTTTCCAAAAAGGATCATAATTGATGACTGACGTCTGTATATATTTAGAGTTAAGCAGGTTTTGTAACCGTGCCATTAAGGCTGATGGGAGATACATGAGCTCTGTTCTGATTGGCTGATCGGTGTTGTGACTCATTCAAAGTGCACTCAGCATTGAAACAACAAAAAAAGTGTGAATGAGTGGAACTAAGCTGTAGCCTGAATTGGCGGATGTATGGGAATGTGTTGGTTCCCATGACACCACAGAAACAAGGAATTTAAACCAGACTTTTATTTTCCATGTATGGACCATATGTGTAATGAACATTGAGCTTCGACACTTCAACAGTGTTTACATATGACTTAACCTTAACAAGGCTATTTTACTGGCCCTACAACTGGCCAACCCGCCTGACCATTCACGTGACATGATTAAACACCACATGTCTTGATTAATCACTACACCCAGCGATCGCTCAGGATGTTCCCAGCGCTCTATAAACGCTGTTAGAAGTGCTCATCATCTAACAAAATCACAAAGCAGAATATTGCAACATTAATGAACAGGGCAGTTTCCACATTTGGTCTGTTTTTGAACTCTCCTTTCTTTTTCAGGGCAGCTTTGCAGAGAACCTGGTATTTCTGTTGGAAGCTCTTAAGAAGGGTTGGTACCAATCTGCAGACTCTCTTGCATGTACACAACACTGTGTATGTTTGTCGTCTCTTTATGCACACAGCCATCTCTCTCTCTTGCAGCCCTGTTGATGATTCAGATTGTTATTAACCCCTTCGTTCCCTCTGTCAAGGTGATAAGAACAGTAGTCGTCCGGTGTTCTTCATTCTGGAGGAGTTTGATCTGTTTGCACATCATAAGAACCAGACCCTCCTCTACAATCTTCTGGATGTGTCTCAGTCAGCTCAGGCTCCTGTGGCCGTGGTGGGACTCACCTGCAGACTGGTGCGTCCGTTACCTGCAAGACGAACACACACATCTTATACCCACACTACATGCCAGATATAAGGGAGCGGGCAGACCACTAGAGTTGTTTATTAGCAAAATAATGAAGCACCGCATATGTGAGTACCTGGCTTTCAGCTCCTTCTCACCATCTCTATTCTGCTCTGCTGGTCGCTGGACTCACTATGGAAATGAAGGGACATAACATGTTTGCTGCAGTAAACAGTTTTGTACGCTGTTTGCTGCTGCACGGACACTTACAATGAGATTAATTTACTGAGTGATGTTTAGGACTGGGAAACATGACTAAGACATTGTATTACAATGCTGTGAAACACAATATATCATCGTATTTCATTTTTTTGAGATTTAATACATAGCCTGTTGTAGTGCCACATGTTTTATATAATGAATTACAACTCCAGTGATTTTTATTCAGGGTTAATCCAAACAAACAGGCTTAATTAGGCTTAGTTTATACTGAACCGTTAGCTAGTGTTCTTTAATTGCAGACGCTGTCTGTGATGTGCTCAGAAACCGTGTATTGTAATGTATTTACAATGATGGTGAATTTTCTTTAGGATGCATCAGCGGGAACGGGTTTTCTACTTGGGTTGAACCTGACCTTATGTAGTCATATAGTAAAATGCATCACAATAATGATTTTAAGTATTGTCACATTGCCCACCTCTGTTGCCCACCTTAAAGTGTGTGTGTGTGCCATTGCCATTGTAGGATGCATCACTGGAAAAGGGTTTTCCTAGTCTTTCCCACAGCTCCTTATGCTTTTGTCAGTTGGTGCCAGTCCTCCATAGCTTTAAAAAGTTAGTTCGCTCAAAATCATTGGTCATATACCTTAGCACGCAGCCTGTGTGCTTCCTGCTATTTCAGTTTTATCTTCCCGCTTGAGCCATGGGAAATCTTCCCTCCAAATCTGGACTGTCAGTAGTTCTTCATAACCCAAATGTTTTTTTTATCGTGTAAGACTGTGAGAGATTCTATAAAGAGAATGAGAGATTTTGTTGCCCCTGTCTGCTTTCTGAGAATGCAGTGCTGGTCAGTTGTGATGAAGACCGGTATCCTCTTGCCTGATTGGCTACATGCGATACAGCAGCCACAGTCTTTTGCATAAAGTTTTTGCACTCATATTTAGCAGGGTGAACATTTTCCACAAGGGTATGCTATTAGTGCTCCGAGTATTTTGCATCAGTGACATCAGTGTGCGGGATTCCTAAATATACCCTTGATTTGCAGTTCTGCACACCTACCGTAGGGCTGCAGAGCTTCCCTAGGGGTTACTATTGGGAAAGTTAATATAACCTGTCTTCTAAAAAAAAAAAAAGAGAGACATTTTGATACTGTAAAAATCTGGTTAAGTAGCTATTAATGGTTTTAAGCTCTATTTATTTAGCATATTATAATATATACATATATATGTACATATCTCATATAGGTCTATATTTCTGGATGAACAAATGATAATTTAGAATAATGATCGGCTGCCTTAAACCTGTGTTTTGTGTGTTTTGCAGGATGTGCTGGAGCTGTTAGAAAAGCGAGTGAAGTCACGTTTTTCCCACAGACAGATTCATCTGTTAAGCTCCATGAGTTTCCCTCAGTATCGAGACGCATTTCGCTCCGAGCTCACCTTGCCAGATGATTTTCCCGACAGCAATTTCTCTCAGGAGTGGAACCTCAGTATCTCGGTACAGCATACAACACGTGTTCCCTTAAAGTCGCTGATGACTAATGAAAAGTCTAGGGCCTCTGAGTGACTTGCAGTTTAAAACATGCAGGCCAACATGTGCCTTTATGTGATGGCGGCACCTAGTGTTTCAAGTAGGCAGTGCTTCTGTTTTTACTTCAGTAACACATTTAAACACTCCACCTTAAACCCAGCGTTTAATGTTACTTGTCATGCTTTGTAGTATTCTGTGTTACAGCCCTGCATCCCTTAGCCTCACAGGCGTTCACAGAATTTGGGTTTAATCGGTGTTCTCACACTACAGTACCCAGCATGCATTACACAAACACATCGTACACTCACTGGTAATATGTCTCACTCTTCATAGCTATCTGGCTTCCTTCTATATTGAGGAAGAACGAAGTAACACATATTTCAAATGGCCCAGTAGGTGAACCACTGGGAAAAAAATTTAGATATTTTAATATTTCACACATTGCATTGAAATAATTGTTTTTTAAATAAATCTGTCAGATAATAATTAAATGTGTCACAATACTGATACAAATATTGCTATATTGCTCACTTCTACAGCCCATCCTAAAGTGTCCTCACAGTTGCCATTGAAGTTTTTCCAAAAGTTTTTTCCCCATCCTTAAGATGCATTACCAGAAGGTGGTTTTCCTAGTCTTAGCACTGGAAAATCTTACTCTATGGGCTTTTGTAGCACCGCTGCAGGAGGCTAGAAGACATGTTTAAGCAAATCACTCAATGGTTATTTCTATTTCGGCCCAAGTGCCCCTTTTCTTTGTATTGCCCTGGTACTGCAGGCTGTTAAGATAAAGCTGGGAGTCTGCAGATTGCCTGTAGGCCATAGTTTGGACACTGCCGCAGCAATACCGCAGCAGGATATATGGAATGAGGGCTAACCAGTGAAAAATCTCCCACTGTTCTTCTGAGCAACAGATCTGCCCCTAATGCCTGTCTGTTTCTTTTCCAGAAACTCTGCGAGGAAAAGTCGGTGGACGAGATTTTACAGAAACATTTTAACTCCTGTAAAGATTTCCGTTCGCTGCATTTACTGCTGGTAAGAAGAGCTTTCCAAATCTATCCCCGTCAGTTTGCTGCCCCTGTTCTTTTCCTGAAGCGGCTGACACTAAACCCTCTCTGTGTGCTTGTACGGTTGTTCAGCTGCTGGCACTGACTCGTGTGTCTGTGTCGAACCCGACTCTGAGAGCTGCAGACATACTGGAGGCCAGTCGGATGAGCTCTGCTGACTCAAAAGCCAACATTCTCCATGGTGAGTTTCAAGGGCACAAACTACTCTACGCTGCTGTGTGCAATAATAATAATATGTAAGATCTGTACTGGTGGGCTGTGGAATAGATCTGGGGGTGAAGCCATGACTGTATTATGACTGTGGTGTTGTTGTTGTTGTTGTTGTTGTTGTTGTTGTTGTTGTTGTTGTTGTTGTTGTTGTTATTATTATTATTATTAGTAGTAGTAGTAGTAGTAGTAGTAGTAGTAGTAGTAGTAGTAGTAGTAGTATCTCTTTGAAATATCATTGAATGCATTACTAAAGGGACTCCTCTGAACATTTTAAAGGAAAATCCGTTAAATTCTTAAAAATAAACAAATTTATAAACTTAAATTCTGCAGATGTTATAGAATATAGTTCCTGCCAACATCGTTTACTAACCATTAACATGTAAAAGCTCTCAGTTGACATTAAAGCCCATTAGTCGATTGGGTTGTATGTTTCTATCGCTGTAAAGAAATCTTAGTCATCACAGTTCAGTACTTAAAATTTAATATAATAAAATAATTCTCTACTTTTGAACCATTTCACATCAAAGCACAAACTTTCTTCTCAGTGAGTGTGTTATATCTCTGTGTTATTCCTCTTTAACCCGCAACGAAATCTGAATGCTTTGCATGTTAGCCCTAAAAACAGTGTTGTACTCCCTAAACCCCAAAATATTCTGAAGTTGGTTTATGATCTAGGGTCGATTCAAGATTTACCGCATATGGCTTGAAGTAATCTGATATTAAGTTTGAGAGCATTACCATGAATATAAACTGAACCAATAAGACAAATGATGGATGGCTTTGTCACTCGTTTCTGACACACTTAAGACTTATCTTACCAGCTGACACATTTATATCTAAGGCTTTAGAAATGGCTAAAAAAATTTCTTTTTAGCATACCATCATGATATAACGAGTGATTGGAAACAGCCATACAGCCCTACTTTACCCTCTTCTATTTGTTATTGGTCCATGATCATTCAGAAAAATCATATAAACAAACCAAATGGATTTTAATTTACTTAATTGACCACGTCTGTGCTCACACCCTTCGTGTTTGGACACTAACAGAACTGTAGAAAATCAAAGTAATTTTATTAATCTCACTGCTTTGTTTTTATTCCTCTAGGTTTGTCCATCTTGGAGTTATGTTTGATAATAGCAATGAAGCACTTGAATGATATCTATGAGGGAGAGCCCTTTAACTTCCAGATGGTTCACAACGGTATGAATTAAGTGGAAATCCCCTTTACCTGCACCACAGCTGATGCCCTTAAATAATAATTCAGTAATAAAATGTAAATTTTAAAAATGAAAATGTGACATTATTCCTGCTGTGCATGTATGCCATTTTCTGTAGTTAAACGTGTCTGGGTCTGCGTGGAAGTTTCAGGATCAGTATTTCTTTTCTCTTCTTCCCTCCCTAGAGTTTAAGAAATTTATTCAGAGGAAGTCTCACTCCATCCATAATTTTGAGAAGCCGGTGGTGATTAAGGTGAGAAAGCTTTTAAAGCTCTAATTTAAACCCACTTGTAGGGGCATACCAGTGATTTTATTAATTATTGAATAGTTGTAATGCAGAGAAACCCATTCAGAGCTGTTTAATGTGAAGTGCTTAATTTTTAGGTACTGAGTCAGAATTGCTCCCAGTGGTGGTTATGGGAACCAGATGTCTGAGTTTAGTGCCACAGAAAGTTACTAAATGAAAGGGTTATGAATATGTGGTGTTATGACAGAGACATTGTTTTTATGATGGGGGAAGGCTTTAAACTACAACATATTTTTTAAAAAATATTTTAATGGAGGAGAGGTAATCGCTTATAGAGCTTTGTAAGGCAAAACAGGCAGATTTACCACCGTTTTACTATAGACGTTACACATACCTTGATACCGTCAACTTTTATTTATGTTTATTTATATATAATATCACATTAAACTCCTCTGAATGACTTTGTTTACATTTGAATGATTGAATTGTGCCAAATGTGTGATAACCTGCTGGAGTCCCTCTTTAATAAAAACCCTGTAATTCTGAAACATATAGAAGCTCCGTCTGTGAGCTGCCTTTTGAGTCATGGAGTAGGAGAGAATGTCAGAAGGGCACCCCTTAAGAACAGTGGTAATTTACTGTGAAGCTAAACTATATTAGAGCCCTGATGCATAAACGCCATGCCATTTTTAAAATTTTTTATTTTAGATGCGGCCCTATACTGGCATTTAAGACATCATGGGACTTGTGCCGATCATATGCTTGGATCCCACTGATTGCCACTTGCACTGTTTTTAATATTACATCTGTAGTGTAAGGTGGTTTGTTTGTTTGTTTGTTTGTTTGTTTGTTTGTTTGTTTGTTTTAATGGAGGATGTAGTCCCTATGGCCATATCATATTAGGAAGTCCAGTCTGGTTTTCTCTATGGGAAAATTGAATTATGTTTTCGGGAATCGCCACTAATGCATTCTGTGGAAAATAGTCAAATCCTCCGTACACTTTGTACTACTTACATTTTACCCCGAGTGTCACAGGGTTCTCTGGATTACAAAGTCATTCGGCGGTCAACAAACAAATTATGTAAATTAAGTATTTCGTAGAGACCTCTTCCTTAGATTACCTGTCTGTGGCTTTATCTTTTTTTTATTTTAGTTCTAAGCTACCTTAGAAACTGCCCAATACTGGCATTTAAGACCTCATGGGCCTTATTCAAATCAATAATGCTTGGACCCCCTGATTGCCACGTGTGGCTGTTTTTATATTATCATAAGAATATTAGAATAGCATCAGTATATTAATTCATTTTTACAGCACAAAAAACAAAATTTATTGTGCTCAGGTTATATCGATTGCCATTTTGTGGTAATGCCCAATAACGCACTCAGCAGCACAGACAACTGCAGCAGTTTGTAGTTAACCACAACAAAATTCATTCGAGAGGTTGTGGTCTAATGTTTGTAGATGATAATGGGAGGCCAGTTTGATAATAGGTTCCTGATCATATATTGCATGTTACAGTGGTGAATGCTTATTGAAATTAAGCTAAGTTTACACTGTGTGACAATGTAGCACTGAGTGTCTGTAATGCTGAAAACTGTAGGTAACTCAAATCTGAGTTTCAGAAACTAAAAAAAAAAGAATATGATTTTACCTGTTTTTGATTTAACACGTTTTAGATTGTTAAAATCTTTTGCTTTACTGCCATCTAGTGATCACATCTACACACAAGAAACTTTAGCAGTTCTTTAGCAGGGGTGCATGATGATCTCTAAATATTAGGTGATTGTTTACTGCTTTGTAATAATTCACAAAAGCATTTTTTTCCCTGAAATGTTAGTGGTTTCGTCTCGTTTTCTGCATTCTATAAAATCTTATTATATTAAAATGTCTTGAGGTAAATTTCACCTACATTTACATTTTTTAAATTTATTTTATTTTACAACTTTGTATTAGTCATATGCCATTATATTAAGTAAAATTAGATATTTGATTTATAAAGTAAACATGCAAAATTTAATAATTTATCTGCGGTAATGCATATTAAAATTTATATAATTGTAAACAGTGATTCTAAACATTTAATTCTATTAATTGTTCCATTAATTATTCATTTGTTTATTAATTCTCTCTAGTTTGACTCTTTAAACTGTCAGTGGATCCACCCTGAACAGTGTTTATTATTGTAAGTCATGAGGTCGAACTTTCAGTAATAATTAGTTAATAGTGTTAAGTCACTATAATATTTAAGGATTTTATGGAATCTATCTAAAGGCACTGTATGGTCTCAGCCATGACGGGTTTATAACATCGTTATGTAAAGTAATAGATTCCAGTATTTCAGGATCTATGCAAATGTATCTCTATCGTCAGATCAGGATATTATCGTCCACTTCCATACCTCTAGTAGAAACCACAGTGCATGTAGGTAAAGGCAAGACCTGGCTCTGAGCAGCTGTTGCCCTGCTTTAGCTCGGGGTTTGAAAATGCCAGGTTATGCTTTGCATGCTCCAGTGCACCTGAATCAGCTGATCAGTTAATTATCGAGTTGACTCAGGTGTGGCGGAGCAGAAACACACACACACACGGTGCTGTATCCCGGCAGAAGCCTGAGAACCCCTGATTTAGCTGATGTGATGATAGTCATTATAGCGTTATTACAGAGCTTTATCTCTCCCTCTGTGTATGTTATGTGCTGTAGGCGTTTGAGCACTTGCTGCAGCTGGAGCTGATCCGGCCGGTGGATGGCGGGGTCTGTAAGGTGCAGAGAGAGTACCAGCTGATGCGGCTGATGCTGGATCACACACAAGTGATGGAGGCTCTGCAGAGATACCCACAGTGCCCCACTGATGTCAAGCAGTGGGCCGTCTCTGCCTTCGGGTGACGTCTTCCAGCTGCAGTTCAGTTTAAACTTGTATTTAAGCTTCACGCACTTCACTTTTTGTAAATGATGTAAACATCTGTAGTGTAAGATGTTTGTTTATTTGTTTGTTTGTTTAAATGGAGGATGTAGTCCCCATGGCCATATCCTATTAGGAAGTCCAGTCAGGTTTTCTCTATGGGAAAATTGAATTATGTTTTCAGGAATCTCCTCTAATGCATTCTGTGGGAAATGGACCAGACCTCTGTGCGTTTTGTACTGCTTATGTTTTCACCCCGAGTGTCACAGGGGTCTCTGACTTGCAAAGTTGTTTGGGGGTCAACAAACAATTTATGCTAAAAGCATGCTGACTTTGCCATGCGCTGATTTTTCAGTATTTCTGCATAATTAAATCATTAGCATGTAAACATAGTCAACCTAAGATGCTCAGTTCTGAAGAAGCCTGGCAGGGTGTTGAGTGACTGTTCACTGTGAACAGAAGGCTAAGCGGTGGTAGGTGGTGAAGGTGTGAGTGTGTTCTCGTATGTATATTCCAGTGGCTGTAAGGCAAAATGTCCCCCAAAGGGAACGTATTATAATCAGAATAATTACTGTTTTAGCGTTTTCAGAATGACCTATGAGACTCGTGTAGGGCGCGTGTAGGTCCAGGCGTTATTTTGCACAGTAAGTCGGGAGGAAAAAGATTTACACTGTAGACATCACCCATGCCTCCTCCTGCCACCACTGCTGAAATCAGAGTCAGTCATTTCTCTACAGTGGACAGTTTCACTCTTTCCAAATGAGCTCGTTTGCATGTCCGTGAATGAGAATTTCAGAATTTCTCCTCAACACAGCTGTATACCAACACCAGCTGCTCCTCCTGCACCCTGAGCCTCTTAACGACCACGTTTCACACAGCCTACTAGTTTGTGTGAGGTGTTTGGGGTAATGTGGTCTTAAAGTCGGTTTGGTGTGCAGTAGTGTTAGCTTGCATGTAGAATTGGTCATAGTTCGGCTCCTTAACGACATAAAAATTCAGAAGATCCTGTGATATCAGGAGGGAACGTGTCCGGACGGTGGACGCATCAGCTTTGGAACGTTGTAGTTGGCCGCTGGATGCAATAGTGGCGGTTTTCATTTTTCTAAAAGCTGACCTGGAGGACCTAATACAGGCCTCAGACCCCAAACACAGACTGCTGACACTTATTACTACATCTGTGTAATTTTGATAGTGGAGAAATGAGCGTCTGCTTTGTGTTTTGTACGTATGTGATGTTCAGTTGAATGCCTGTGGATGCCTGCCATGTTTCTGAAAAGCTGTTTCAGCAGCTCGATGGAGTAGAACCTGATTGGTAGCCCTCACTAATTTAGCTTCATTATGGTAAACTCATCTAAAGACAGTTAGCCAAATAATGAAGGAATGTTCCAAGTCTCTGTTCCAAATACCTAATCTCTGTCTGTCTCATCTCAGCATGCTGTCAGTTCCCTGTCAGCATTTTACCTCCTATTAAAAACAGAGAACCTGCTGCCCTGAAGCTCATTTATGAAGGAGTTTGATGGGCAGTTGCTGAATTCTCTGAAGATACGTCTATTAGAATTCACAGCTTCAGTTTAACAAATATGAGGCACTTAAAAAAACCTTCTCCAAGGGATCTGTAATGGAGAACCATGAACACTTAAAGAGCCTGTGATCAGTGGGTTCTTCAGTTTAATGGCCTATGTGCTAAATAGGGTTCTGCTGTTGTGAGGAGCTCACATCGTTTCAGTAGCACAGCCCTTAATGAAACGTGTGTGGGATATATAGAATGACTTGTGAAAGCTGTTGTGTTGAGGTTCTATGCATCTTTAGGAAAATGGAGCACCTGCGTAAAAAGGAAGGTCCAGTTGTTTCCACGAAGGTTTTGTCCATCAGGTGGGGTCAACTCCACAGGACTGATTACTTACAACTTCATCTAGCCGAGTGTTCATGAAAGCTCTGTTCACTGACAACGTTCAGCTACTGCCTGATAGCTTCTGTTTCAGGTCATCATGCTTTCTGTCGTGCAGGTAAACATATGGAAGCGATTTTCACTGCTATCCATAGGATGCAGATGGGCATTAGGTGGAGAAACTGCTGAACGATTACCTGAAAAAGCCTTAAAGCATGTGCATGGCTCAGTCAGCTGAGGGATACTGTGCACAGCTGGTGTTATTTCTCACTTTCCCAGATCTGTGTGTGTGTGTGTGTGTGTGTGTGTGTGTGTGTGTGTGGAGGGTTGTCATAAAAAAAAAAACAAGTGTAAAAAGGAGGAATGTGACTTTGAGCCTAACTATCAAACCCACAATGTGTAAAAGAAGAAGAAACGGATTGGAAGTACATCAGGATGCTGGGAAATGGAATTGTATGGCAAAGAAAATAAATAAAGCCGAGCGAAAGAGCAAAACTTCATCCTCGCTGCCGTGTGTTCTTGCCCTTGTCATCAGAAGCATGAATAGTTGCACCCAGAAGTAAGCAACCGACAGGTATCAAACCTTACATAGAGAGACCCGCAAATGATTCAGGTTTCCAGCTTGGCCATGCAGGACACTGACACAACAGCCGCGATTGCGGACATTCAGGGAGCAGTGATGTCCTCCGTGAGCATCCTGTTGATGGCAGCAAGTTGGCAGACGGCTTCACAACGCAGGACTACAGGCACGTAGACTTACGACGACGTCGCCAAACCCTGCAGTTGTGTCGTGCCAGACTGTCATGGAGTGACCCTAATGGCAGCAGGTCATCTTCAGTGACGAGTCCCGCTTTTGTCTTGGTGGAGACGACCAATGAATTGTGTGGAGGCACGTGCATGGTCAGCACCAAAATTAACGGTTGTTACACGGCAACCATCCAGAAGGCCTGGTGTCACTCCACCCCTACCGCAGAATCTACAGGAACTGTGTGAGGATATTCCAGCTGCCTGGGATGGATCATCACAGGGCACCATTAGGAACCTCTACAAGTCCACGTCGAGACGCCTGTGTTACATTAGCAAACATGGCGGTCTGACGCCATACTGAGAGACACTACTTCTGTATGTGTAGCTGAATAAACGTTCTCCATATCAGTCTAAATCTATCACCATTTATTCTTCCTGGTAACCTTTACCTTCCTTCCCAACAGCACTGCACTCCCACACTTCTATCTGGGTGCCACTATAATTTTGACTCTCCTAATAAATGTAGTTCCACTGCCTTGGGAAAATCTCCTGGCGTTTGGAAGTCGTGTTGCCTTTTGGTTTCTTCCAGATCTTCTCCTGGAAAGAAACGCTGCACTGAATTCCAGGCTGGACTTAACCTGCTCCTGCTGTTCAGGTGTAGACAGTACACAGTATAGAACAGGCATGCTTCGTAGCGTGCTAGCGATTGCACCTGCTCCCTTGTTCCCGTCTTATACGTCTATGCTCCCACCCACATTTAGCCCAAGCGTTCCTATGGTTCTCCCCTCACGTTCCCGATATGAGATCACGTCTGGCCTCGAGATGCTAGTGGCCCCCAGGGTAACCTGAGTTTATAACCCCCGCACAGAGAAGATATTTTCTCTATGAATTCAATCCTGCTCGATGCACATACCGCCATTCAGATACCCCACGCGAGCCTGATCTGCATGCCTGAGAGAAACCCCATCTTTCTGCATACCTGAGCAGACGGCCTTCATCAGCAGAGCTGAAGCTGTGACACCCACGACACATCGTCAGGTTTATAGAGCACCGCATATCCATGAGTGTGTGTAATGCATGTTTATAGTGCCAGGCTTATGTATGTCTCGCTATGCGTTACTCGCTGTAGATCTTATTCAGGATATGCTGATGGAGGTGTGTCGTCTCTATACTTGATGTAGCAGCTTATAAATAACTGTCGGTTTATAGGAATGTGGAGGCGCAACGGAGGGGGGGTCATGCGACGCTGGGGATACAAGAGAAAGAGAAGACAGACGAGATGAGAGGAGATGCTGAAATGCCAAATACATGATGCTGAAGAACTGGATGACCCTCTCTCTCTCTCTCTCTCTCTCTCTCAGCCTTTTTTTCTCATAGGTAACGCAGCTTCTGATGTGATTCTTGGTGACAGCATGTCCCCTCAGAACACTGTGGCCCCACAGGAAGCCCAAAAATAAACAACAAACAAACATGTAAGGTAATAATCCAGCACCAGCCACCACATGCTTGATTCACTGAAGCGATCCAAGCCTTATTGTAGTATGCTAATGGTCCCCAGGAGGGAAACGGAGAGAGATGTTTAAGCTGGGAGTTAGCTTCCATTTCTCAGGCCTTTCTTTGTAGATGCGAATAAGAGGAATGAGTTCATTAGGCCAGGATGAAAGTGATACATATACCCTCACTGCCCAAAGAAGAAAACAAGTATCTCCAAAATGGCAGCTTTACAGTAGAGGCCAAAAACCTCATATCATTTTAATGGAAGTCAATGGAACCAGACCTCTCTCCAAGCAGCCCTGGGCCGTTTGTGTTGGTCCAGTCATCGTGTCATTTTGCCACAGTGTAAACGGCAGCTGCTGTGTTCAAATGATGCAGAAAAGTAGAAATCAGCAAAAATGGAGATACATGGATTTGATTGGACAGTGATGATACATATATACATATATCATATAGTACTGTGCACGTCTGAGAAGACCATTCACTCATTAACACGTGACTCATTTTCTCTCATAATTGCTTTTTAGGGGTCTACTATAATACATTTATGAATTTTCCTAAAACCACATTATTTTTCTCATACTGCACATCTGTATTCACCCTCTGTCTGAAATGCTGTTAGAGCTCCTGTGTCTTTAAGCCCCGCCCCCTGATGAGCCCTGTGTGCTCTTATTGGTCAGTTCAGATCGCAGCTGTTATTGCTGCTTGTGAAAGGTATTACAGGCTATTAGTTACGTTGGCCTGGTGAGCTTCTGTTTTCAGCTTTTCAGATGTTGAGATATCAGATACATATCTTCTCCCAGGCTGGTTTAAATGTGAATTGAATTAATGGAGGGAGGTCTCAGAGTTTTGGTGTACCGCAACGGATAACACCACCTCCTGTCAGTGAGTTACCACCCCATGTAGGAGACTGGGGTTCAGTTCCCAGTCTGACTGACTCTGCTGTAACACGGCTGAGGCCTGGAATACAAGTAACCTTGTAAGTAGCTTTGGATTGAAGGAGTGTTCCGTAAAATTCCATAAATGTGAATGGGAATGTACTTTTGCCGGGTTTATGTCTCTATACATATCTGTGGTTTACAGTCACTGATGCACATTTCACTATGAGCATGTGATCTGGCACCGATATGTGTAAAGCCCAGAGTGAAGATCTGAGCATGCTCAGTAGCGCTGTACCAGTTTCTCTAGCCTCTGTTCATATTGCATCAACTCTCTGAGCGCAGTGCTTCTGCACACCCTGCCTACCCCGAATCCTTCACGCAGTCTCCTCCCTACTGCTGCTCAAGTGTTTATGGTGTCATGCTTTGCTTTGGGCTTGCACATGAAATAAGACCTGGCAGCTGATGAGCATACCGCAGTGCTGATAAGGATGTATGAGGATATTTTTAATGATGGAATTTGGAGATCATGTGGTCTACAGCTCATACATTCAGAACCCCAGGCCTGAATTGTTCTTGTTTAAATGTGGAGTTTCTTTTCCATGTATAAGGGCACGCTGAGGAACCAGGACCACCTCGGGAGTGATGTGGAATTCTAGATATAGAAATAGGATATGCATATCCTGAGAGACCTGTCTGTTAACAGGGAATTCCATCAAATTGTGAGATGTAACAGTTTTATTACACCACCAGTCGACCTACATGTGTATGTAATGTTGATGATGGTAAAATATCTACAGGGGTTGGACAATGAAACTGAAACACCTGTCATTTTAGTGTGGGAGGTCTCATGGCTAAATTAGACCAGCCTGGTGGCCAGTCTTCATTAATTGCACATTGCACCAGTAAGAGCAGAGTGTGAAGGTTCAGTTAGCAGGTAAGAGCACAGTTCTGCTCAAAATACTGCAATGCACACAACATTATGGGTGACATGCCAGAGTTCAAAAGAGGACAAACTGTTGGTGCACGTCTTGCTGGCGCATCTGTGACCAAGACAGCGAGTCTTTGTGATGTATCAAGAGCCACGGTATCCAGGGTAATGTCAGCATACCACCAAGAAGGACGAAACTCCACCAGCATCACGTAGTGACCTGGCCACTATCCTGCAAGAAGAATGGCTTAAACTCCCTCTGACCACTGTGCAGGACGCAGTATATGTCATTCCCAAGACCAACTGACGCTGTATTGGCCGCAAAAGGAGGCCCTACACCATACTAATAAATGACTGTGGTCTAAAACCAGGTGTTTCAGTTTCATTGTCCAAACCCTGTATATCCACTCATCAAGAAATGATGACCCAGAAGGAATCAGCTGGGAGAACTGACATGCACTCAGCCGTGCATGTGACGTAAGCAAGGACGGGCCTTATCACTGTACCTGACTGACCCACAGCCACGACTACAGATGTTCAGTGAGCAGTGATGCCTACATGAGTCATCCTGTAAGTGCCAGCACCATTGTCAGACGGCTGCACGATGCAGGACGGCATGGACATAGACCGTTATGATGACTGCCCTTAACACCACGTCAGTGTCACCAAACACTGCAATGGTGTCGTGCCAGACTGTCATGGAGTGACGCAGAATGGCAGCAGGTCATCTTCAGGAGTGAGTCCCACGGTTGCTTGGTGGAGACGACCAGTGAATCTGTGTAGAGGCGCCATGGCCAGCACCACGATGAACAGTGTCCAGAGTGTCCAGAAGGCCTGGTGTCACTCCACCTTCACTCTTACCACACAGTCTGCAGGAACTGTGTGAGGATATTCAAGCTGCATGGGATGGATTATCACAGGACACCATTAGGAACCTCTACAACTCCAGGCCGAGACGTCTGGCATGTTGCGTTAGCACACATGGTGGCCCGACACCATACTGAGAGACAGACTTCTGTATGTGTAGCTCAATACATATTCATCATATCAGTCTAAATGTATCTTCATGTATCGCTCCTGGTAACCTTTACCTTCCTTCCTAATAGCACTGCACTCCCGCACTTCTCTCTGGGTGCTGCTATAATTTTGATGATGAGTGTGTAGATATGAGTGATGAGTGTTTAGCAGATGTCTGGCTCCCATCACCGGCACTGTGAAATGTTCTGTGTTGGTACGTTTTCAATGCTACAGCTCTCCAGAAGCCATAGTTTATATTTAAGCCACCTATATATCGTCGCTGTCCAATGAAAAACATGTATCTCCATTTTTGTCCATTTTGACTTTTATGCATCATTTGAAAACAGCCACTGCCGTTTACACTTTGTGAGATTTGCATGATGAATGGATCAACGGAAATGGCCCAGGAGTGCTCGGAAGGACGTCCGGTTCCATTGACTTACATTAAAATCGAATGAGGTTTTTGGCCTCTCCTGTAAAGTTGCCATTTTGGAGATACTTGTTTTTCTTTGGACAGCGACGATATGCTGAAATCCGGAAAACTCTGAATTCCGGTCAGATCTGTGGAAGTATGTGTTCTCTGTTTAACCGAAAATCAACAGAGCTTGTCATTTGAGCAGGCATGTCCTAAACCCTGGATCCAACTGTGTATTATGTGTACTGAAATGGGAGCTCTCTGATTTGTATCCAGGGAAACCAACTCAGTATTCCAGATCCAGAATTGGACCAGTTTAGTACCAACTTGATGGAAACAGACAGTCAGCTGATGAGATCCTCGTTCAAGGCTCAGTCAGGAACCCAGGTGCCGTGCCGATGTTTGCTACTGGTTATTCGACAACAACGAGGACGATGTCTCCTAACATGCCTCCGTGTACCTTTATCACGCTCTCTCATTAAACACCAGACTAATCCAACAAGCAGATGTGACATCTTTCCAGTTTCTGCTCCTGCCTGGGGCGTTGAAATATGCCTGACGGCTCGTACAGCACACCACAGACATCAGCAGCAGTAATTTGCGTGATTAATTGGAATGTGCACGCTTTGCTTAGAGACATCTGCTTCATTAATTAAATTCATTAACTCAGCAACCCGCCGTCCAGCGCACACCTGAGTCAGAGCAGAATCAGCACAGCTTATCCAGGGCTGAGACGGCAGTCAGCTGCGCGGCAGAGCATCCGATAAATAACGCTGTATCCTATCAGCATGCTCTGAACAGGTCAACGACCCGCAAATAGAGGGGAGGGGTCCTGCTCGTAATCCGTTAGGACCCCCAGGCCACATAGAACTCTCAGTTCCTATGCTTTCTTCATATAGACCATATATACAGACCAGCCATATTGTTTCTGTGCGTACCCCTGTGTTATCCCCTTTATCCTGTTCTTTAATAGTCAGGACCACCACAGAGCAGGTATTATGTGGGTGGGGGATCATTCTCAGCACTGCTACTGCAGTGACACTGACCTGGTGGTGGTGTGTTAGTGTGTGTGGTGCTGGTGTGAGTGGATCAGACACAGCAGGGCTGCTGGAGTGTTTAAACGCTGTGTCCACTCACTGTCCACTCTATTAGACACTCCTACCTTGCTGCTCCACCTTGTAGATGGACAGTCAGAGACGATAGCTCATCTGCTGCTGCACAGTGCAGTGTTGGTCATCCTCTAGCCCTTTATCAGGGGTCACATAACGCTGCCCATAGGACGCAGTTGACTGGATAGTTTAGCTGGTGGACGATTGAGTCTTGCAGTGACACTGAGGTGTTCAAACACTCCAGCAGCACTGCTGTGTCTGATCCACCTGTAGACTGATTTATTGATCTGCGATGCCATGCAAGTACTTTGCAGAAGCTTTTTATTTTATGTTCTAAATAAATAAACACAGCATCCGAGACCAGCCTGAGTTCAAAGAGTCCCTACAAAAATCTTTAAAAAAAATAATTTCCTTCTTTTTAGGTAAGAATCTGGTGTGCACCAGATATGGATATATATTTTTTCCATTTTATGTGTTTACTTATTTATTTAGTTTCTTAATTTAATGTGCAGTGGATGCTACAGGGGTTGGACAATGAAACTGAAACACCTGTCATTTTAGTGTGGGAGGTCTCATGGCTAAATTGGACCAGCCTGGTGGCCAATCTTCATTAATTGCACATTGCACCAGTAAGAGCAGAGTGTGAAGGTTCAGTTAGCAGGTAAGAGCACAGTTCTGCTCAAAATACTGCAATGCACACAACATTATGGGTGACATACCAGAGTTCAAAAGAGGACAGATTGTTGGTGCACGTCTTGCTGGCGCATCTGTGACCAAGACAGCAAGTCTTTGTGATGTATCAAGAGCCACGGTATCCAGGGTAATGTCAGCACACCACCAAGAAGGACGAACCTCCACCAGCATCACGTAGTGACCTGGCCACTATCCTGCAAGAAGAATGGCTTAAAGTCCCTCTGACCACTGTGCAGGACGCAGTATATGTCATTCCCAAGACCAACTGACGCTGTATTGGCCGCAAAAGGAGGCCCTACACCATACTAATAAATGATTGTGGTCTAAAACCAGGTGTTTCAGTTTCATTGTCCAACCCCTGTATGTGATGTGCACCAAATATAAACGTTTTGTTTTTTTAAATAGAAGTGTCTGGTCTGCAGTGGATACAAATACAACAAAATAAATGCATAAATAAAATAATAAATAGCTCCATAAATATTACCCCTATCAGTCCAAATCTATCATCCCTTATTGTTCCTGGTAACCTTAACCTTCCTTCCCAACAGCACCGCACTCCCACACCTCCTTTTGGGTGCAGCTGTACATTTAATAATGAATATATATAACCATAAGCAGAGGCTGCTCAGCATTAAAGATCTCTCTATACATTTGAATTATACACATGTGACTGAACAAGTTTCATTTTGACTAAATCTGCTAACACTCTGCATACCAGGACGAAACGGTCCACTGCGAGAGAGAAGCCGGCGGTCAGTATGAAGAGGCCAGAAGCAGCAGGTCTGACAGAGCAGTCACTTTATTGAAGGGAACAGCATACAATTCAACATCTGTACAGTATTTAACAAGCGCTCCTTCAAGGTCTGTTCCCAGATCAGCAGGCGAGACTCTTGAGAGACAACGATGGCAAGAGAGAGAGAGCGATCCGACATAGTGGAGACGCAGCGCACGCATCTCCATCACAGAGGTAATGTGTTTGAGAGAAGATTAAAAATAATAATAATATTGATGATGATAAAACACTGCAGGCTAATCCCAGGCTAGCATTCAGGTGCTGTATTCATAAAGCATCATTAACATCAACACTGATTCAAGATCCGCTGAACTGCCTTTCTCCACCAATCTCTGCTGTTGTACGGTCTGGCAGAAAACTGATCCAGGAACAGCCCTCCTGTACTGAGACTGCTTGTGAACATGAGTCACATGGGCAGAATCCGAATCAGTGGACATGTAGTGCACTATATATACACACCTGTCCGTATATGTGCACAATATAGACTCACTGGCCGCAGCTACTCCTACCATGTATCTACACTCGCCCTCCAGCTTTCAGCTCCACTGACCATATAGGAGCACTTTGTAGTTCTACAGTTACAGACTGTAGTCCGTCTGGTTCTCTGGGTGCTTTGTTAGCCGTCCTGTATATCAGTATCTATCCAATGGCGACCTGTGACCAGAAACTGACCACTAGGGGATAGCTAACTCAGGAACGACAGACGGTCATTTACTATGGAAGTAGTACGAAACAACTGCGTGTGACATGGCAACTAGCGACAAATCAAGCTCAGGCTTATGCAAATTAGCTAGGACATGGACAACACAGTCCTCGGACCAGTTGTAGACATTGTGGTGCCTTCGTGGTTCGCTCCTATTCCCAGTAAACTGAAGAGTGGCTTATAACCGTGTTACGTCTACAAGGTAGACCAGCAAGGTAGGGGTGTCTAATAGAGTGGAGCACCAGGTCAGTGCCCTGTGGTGGTCCTGACTGCTAAAGAGCTCAAGTAGGGGGCCAAGTATCAAGCATGCTCAGAACCAGAGCTGCAGAGCTACAAAGTGCACCTACATGATTTACATTTTAGGCATTTGGCTGACTCTCTTATCCAGAGCGACTTACAAGGTTATTCGTTTTACAAGTAGGCCAAGGCAGTGTTAGGAGTCTTGCCCAAGGACTCTTATTGGTGTAACTCAGCATTTGCTACCTAGACTGGGATTTGAACCCGTCTCCCACATGGGGTGGCAGCTCTCTGGTGGGAAGTGGTGTTAACCGCTGAGCCACACCAACCACACAAGTGTAGGTACGGATGTCGGTGTGCCTGAAGTAGACAGTGAGTTTATATACCCTTTGTAGTGCACTACATAGTGAGCAAGGGCTTAATTTTTTTTTTGCCTGTATGCAGCACAGCGTCCATCCAAGATGTCCACTCAGGCGCCTTCTGATGACCCGGGGGGAAAAAAATTAAATAAAAAAAACAAAAATCAAATATACATATAAACAAAAAGAACCAGAACAGCCCTTCCCTCTCCATCAGGGCTCTAAGTGACTTTGTTTGGGGGCTTGACATAAATGAATACAGTCCAGATTTTCTAGTTATAGAAAATAAACAGTGACATCTTCACTATGGAATACTTTAAAAATGACCTTTTTTTTCGTTTTCCGTCTTTCTTTTTGATTCATTTCTGAAAATAAAACCCACCTCATGCTATATTGATAATCTACATACAACATTCACACTGTATTTACAGTTATGTGCAGGCCCACGAGGCCGGACGCTCGTGGATGGGGCCATTAGTTCAGAAGGAACCGTTAGCAGGCTCGTTCCCATGTGTGTATGTGTCCGTCCCTCTGTGCACTAGTAGCTTATACGCCTGCTGACGGATCTCAGGGCACCAGCCTGCCTAGCGTGTTTTCTCCGCTCCTCCGACAGGTTACAAAAGTACAGACCCGCACGCCGCCATCCCGTCAACGCGGCTTTCCAGCCCCCTCGTCCTCTGTAATACCCAAGACGTGTTGCCGTCCTCTCCGGTGTGTCTGTTGTGTTTGTGTGTTTGCCGTCCTGTGAGAAGCAGCTGCGTACGTGTGATTTTAGCGCGCGTGTGAAGAAGAGTTGGCACCTGTCCCCCTTCAGATACTTCTGAAAATAAATAACAATAACCAAAGCAGCCCGATTGAGAGTCGGAAAATGCTACAGTTACAGAAAGTTGCTGCCGCACCTGGTATGATTGCATAATTACTGTAACCTCTGCAAAAGCATAGTGCTGAATCCCTGAATACTGATGCAGTGTTTCCATACAGGGAGGGGGGAGAGAAGGAGCAACAGAGAGGGGAAACGAGTCATAGTGTGATTAGGGAAGTCAAAAATAAGAGTGTAAAAAAAAAAAACAATAAGAAAAGAAAAACAAACACGGATCTGAACTTTGGAGCTTTACAATGAATCAGAATCGATTGTACCAATGATCAATACTGCCCTGCGACAGACTGGCGGCCTGTCCAGGGTATTTCCTGCCTTCCGCCCAATGAATGCTGGGATAGGCTCCAGGGACCCCCACCCAGCCCAGAAGCAAAAGTGACTGTGAAGGAGAAGGAATGAAACATCTCTTTTGTGTCTGTGTGTCTGCTTGGTTTGTGTTGGTGCATTCTGGGTAATGTCTGTAATGATGACAATCATGCTAGAAGAGGGCTCGGAAATTTTGGAGAGGGGGAAAATAGAATAGCACTAACGTCATCCTTTCTTAATATTAATGTCCATCTAGTTT